>OX336365.1:46047375-46555348 GCA_946902895.1 Fragum fragum
CCTAATATACGAAATAAAGATCAAATCATACAAACTTTAAAATCTGGAAAGGTTAAAGTTTTGTTGTCAGGTAAATGATTAAAAGGTTAAAGAGAAATATCAAGGTTGTTTTAAGATAAAGGAAAAACTCATTTGCAAAAGTTTTTCAGTCTACAAAAGGTACAACGGAAGCAGCTGATCATTCAAATAAACCCAATGTAAAAGCATTTTTTCCATATGATCTAAATTTCTTCAAGGAAAAGAGTCATCCAAGAATAATTTTAGTGGTATTTTGCTCTGCACATGAAAGTTATGTCTTTTTTCCAACCAATATTCTTTGAAGGTATCTGATAATGGATCACCAAGGATTATTTTGGTAAAATTGAGTTGTATTTTGGCTATTAGCTCCTGAGAAGATTTTTTTGGAAAAGTTCAAAGATGAATGCATGCATGCACAACAAACACAATGCCAAGACAATAACCTGCTCACCTTCAACTAATGGGGCTTAAAACTAGAAGAAAAGGAGAAACTGATGGCAACTACCTATGATACATGTACTTGTTTTCCAATTTGAACAACACACATTGAACAATCATCTTCAATTCCCTTAAATTCGGAAAAGTATTTTTTAAGACAAAGTTATTCTAGATATACATGTATATTTCTTACCCCTCATATGCAAAAAGGAGCATCTCCAAATGTATAAAAGTATCAAGGCAAGTTAGACCTTCGGCAGGGTAAATCATTTAACTGTCTATAATATATTCATATTTTTTTTAAAAATCAACTTTAGCTGTTAAAGTCAAGTATCACTTTTAAATGGTGGACTGATGTTTTGGCAAATATTTTTTGGTCAGCTTATATTTCATAAGATGTCTTTTATAAGATTTTATTACTCTTAAAGTTGTCTTCTGCCACCTCTTTCAATTTGGACCAGTCCAAAAGTTTGTCCTCTGGTAATGGAGTACCGTACATGCAGTAATTAACCTGTGACCTGTTACAGATTTTTAGTCAGACAGCACAGGCAAACTCAGATGACATATTTTTCCTACAGGTAATTTACCCTGGATGAACTTGTTATACTACCTATCTTTGTACAGTGGAATCCTGTTAATATCAACACCAATTTGTCAACAGTAACACTTTTGTTGCAATTAAGAAGTTGCTATTGAAAGGAGCTATTTGTTCTTTAAATCTAACATTTGTGCATAAAGTAAATTGCAATTAACATATTCCAAAAATTTTAGACCAGTCCAAATTCAAAGAAGTTGCAGACAACAATTTTAAGTTGATGAAATCTTCAAAAAAATTTGACTTTTAGGGTAAAAAACATTGTGGATAATGAAGAAATTGCTTGTAACAAGCACTTTCTTCATTATCCACAATGATTTCTAAAGCTTTCATATTTAGGAGTGTTTAATAGCATCATAGCAGAATGGGCTAAGCAGTCAATTGCTATTATCAGGGTTGCGATAAAAAGGTTTGAAATGTATCTATTTCTCAAACCTGACATACCTATACTAAATCTGATCTTGTTTACAAATATTTGTTTAGCAAATTCCGACACTGTTCCTTATTAGATAGCATGCCATTTTTTTCATATAATTTTAAAGCATTGTAGGAGTGGGTGGGCTCTTTAGGTGGTCAATTGAATACTGTTGAAGCCCAATTCCATTTTATCTTTAATTTTGACCTAATTTTGATATTCATCTTAAATTTAAGGGTCTTAGGTCTTACAAGTTGGATCTATTTCTTAGTGTTTACTTAAAACATGTTTGTGTCATACAACATTATATTGCGTCATTTTTAGCAGAATACTCACCTTTGTTAACAAATTATTGAGTTCATAAGGGTGAAGTTTCTGAACATCTCCAAGCTGTTCTGCCGCCGACTTTCTTATCAAAGGTGTTGACCCGTTTTCTAGAAGGAGAAAAAGCCTGTCTAGTCTGTAAAAGGAAAACAAGACAATTCAAAACAAAACTGCCCCCACATAAATTCTTGGTGTTCAATTGATATCTTGACATTGGTAGCATCCAAACAGTCTTTATGCATGACACTAGTACTCTTCAAGAAGAATAACTGTGACAAGTTGTTTTAACCCTTGTCATGCTGAACCCGGAATATTCCGGTTTTGGCAGGAGGTGTAGACTAAGATCAGACTGCACTTATGTGCAGGCTGATCTTAGTCTACACCTCCTGCTTGTACTTGTCCTTCCAGAGTTGTTTATGAGTTGATTTCTAAAAGAAATCTTGATTTTTGAACAAGTTCTATCAGTGCTTTCAGCCCTTTGATTTGACAGCATTTCAGTAAGGTAATTTATACAGCATGACAAGGGTTAAAATCCATCAATGAATGTAGTAGTTATGCTCCCGATAAGAACTGGACACACTTCACCACACAAGCAACCACTCACACACAGACAGAGGTAATTCTTACATCCGCCGCCATGATAGCAACTAATGTGAATGTCCTCGTCTTAAACATATACATAATCCCTTTTTAAATCACATGATCTGATAGTGTAATACATGTATTTATGATTTTTACAGGAATAAAAAGAATGATTTTGACGGTTTAAGTTAGACAATAATCTGTCATGAGATTTTCTTTGAGGCAAATCTTATGATCTTAACCTCATCTAGAAAAGAAAATTTATTTCACTGTTTTACAAGGGCATTCTTAACCCAGTTCCCACCTGTTTGTCTCAAAGAAAATTATCGGACAAATTCTATATCTTAAAAACTGCAATTATCCAATTACTATGTGACAAATTACAATGTATTTACTGGTCCATGAGTTTGCAAACAACAATTCCAATTTGGTATAAGTTAAAAAATCTTTGCCATTTGGGTAGACAACATTGTGGACAATAGAGAAATATCTAGAGACAAGCAATTTCTTCATTATCCACAATGTTTTCCAACCATTTTTTCTTGAGGGGCATATACAGGATTGTGTGGAGATGGGTTAAGAACAAGGACACCTTTCAGCTGAGAGTGATAGTGAAACAAGGTGGCCCTGCTTGTCCTGGGTGGATCAACTGAGCCATGGAAATCAGTTCTACAAAGGCCTTACAGTTTAAAAGAAGATTTTTAAAGATTTCTACAAAAAAACATTTCTGTTTCTATGACAAGAGTTATTCATGGGAGAGCTCAGAAATTATGTGATTGAAAAAAAGTATTAAAGGGGCATAATTCAAATATGAACATAATTATTTATCTCCCATTATTTTTGCAGGTTACATTTATAACGTTGAACATGTGTTCTATGTTTAAGCTTGTCATACTGAACTCTAACTGTTCCTGCTTTGGTAGGGGGTATAGACAAAGATCAGCCTGCACTAAGTGCAGTATGATCTTAATCTACACCCCCTATTTGTCCCTTTCATGCCAGAATTGTTTATCAAATAAATTCTCTATAGAAATGTTGACACACAGTAGGTACTTCCTGTTCTTTATTTCAATGCATTTCTTTAAAGGGTTTTATTCAGCATAACAATGGTCAATATGTACTAACTGGGATATTATCAAGATTATATCTTTTCACATAAAACACCAAGATGATGTCAATACCTATTCTTTTTAATACAAAATAATAAGCTTAAACAAGAGGCTCTTGAGTGCCTGTATTGCTCCATGGACATACATTTTCTGATACAGTCAGCACAATTTCAGTAGTTTAAAATATATGCTATATTATAAGAATTGGGTCAGTCCTTCAAACAAATCAATTTATTAAAGGGAAATAGATAAAGAATATCCAGGGGACATTCTAGATGAATTTAGTTGAAAGCCATCCCACAAATTTAGGAGGAGATTTTTTATCAATTTTCACTTTAAACTGTAAATGGAAATAATTCTCTCCCACAACCATGTTACATGTGCTAAGTTTCAAAGCAATAACATAAGTATGAAAAGAGGTATAAAACTTTCACAAACAAGAGCCATCAGAGACTGATTGTGCTCTCCAAATATAGCCCTGTCACAAAAAGTATAAATCAAACAGGGAAAAGGGTTTGAAAGATTGATTGATGGGGTTTAACGCCGCTTTTAACAGTATTTCAGTCATATCATGGCGGCTGGATTACCTAACAATGGATTCCTGGTATTTCTCTAACCAGTACTACCACTACACCCTTTCCTAGCCTCCAGCTGCTATCCCACTTAGGTTTACGATTATCCATCAATTGGTGAGAGACAACTGTCAGGAAAGAATATTTGCCGCCGCTTGGGATCGAACCCATGACACCCATGATGGAAGATTAGGAGTCTGGTGCGCTACCGACTGTACTATGACAGCGGCCCGGGTTTGGAAGAACAAACAAAGGGGCCGCTATATGCTTGCCCTTTTCCAGACATGCATAATCTTAATGTTCAACCTTGAGCAGTGACCTTGACTTCATGGCTATCTAAAATTTGTTTAAAATGGCAAATCTACTCAAAATTGAGAACAATAGTGCAAAGTCATTTTGAAATACATCCAAAATTTTAGGAGATATGCTCTGGACATGCTTTACTTAAATGTTTGACCTTGACCTTGGAGCTACCTGAATATTTCTTTCAAATGGTACATCTACTCATAAAAGAGAATAATTGTGCCAAGTTATATTTAAATCCATGATTAATTGGAGGAGATATGCTTTGGAAATTTCTTTGTCTTAACTTGTAACTATTTAAATATTTTTTCAAATGGTATATCTACTCACAACAGATAACATTTGTGCCAAAGTATATTTAAACCCATCTATAATAGAAGGAGCTATGTTATCGACAAGCTCAATTTTAATGTTTGACCTTGAATTAGGAAAAAGCATCTTCGCAGTATCACAAGGAATTCACATATGAAGTTTAATCCAATTTGGTCTAACGGTTGTGGAGAAATCGCAGCAGATGGACAAAACGATTGATGGACAGACAAAGCGGTGGCTATATGCTGGCCTTTCTGGGAGCATAACTTTAACAAGCCTGACACCAAGGAGACTTGACCCATTACCAGATGACAAAATTTAGACAGGTCCCAAGTGAAAGGAGTTGCAGATGACAATTTTAGGCACATAGAATTTTAAGATTCTTTGTCTTTTGTCTAAAACAAAAAATCAATAATTGCTTGCAACAAGCGATTTCTTCATTGTCTGTGATGTCTTTCAAAGCCTTTTTCTTTATGAGCGTAAAAAAGTGGGATTGTGTGGTAATGTATTGAATAGCCCCCTTTCTCAATAGTCAAGCTAAAAATGCTTCCATCATTTTCCAATATTAACACTTTCCCTTAACAAGTTTTAAGCCAATATAACCAAGGTTTTTGTAGATATTCTGGGACAAAATTTTTGCTTCTGTTGATCATATTTCCTGCTCAACCAATATTTCATGCCCTTTCATTACCCATATTTTACCATTTGGGCAACATTAATCTATCTCTACCTATTGCTATCAATAGAAAAAGTCAGCCCTGGGAAATTTTATTCTTGCGCCAATGAAATCGCCAATGGCAAAAATTTGGGGCCACTTGGTGCCAATTGGGGACAAAAGTGGAGCCAGTATAAGTGAATGAAAGAAAACTACTATATTGAAAACAAATAACCTGTTATCTATAATATATTATATTGAATAAATTGGGAAAGGGTTAATAGGTAAAAAATGAGAGGATTGTCATTTGATAATAAAATTCCAAGAACACCAAGAGCTATGCTGGACGACAGGTCAAATATTTGGTAACCCACAGTACTTTGATTACTAATGTTCGCAGTACTTTGATTACTAATGTCCGATATTTCACATTTCTCGGAAATTCACTTGACTTTGATACTAAAATCATCAATAGATAAGCGAATTGTTGTATTTGGTTTTTATTCGTCACTCTAATGAATCTCGAAAAGTGATCGAGGATTAAATATCGTCAATTTTTTAGCCCAAGCGATGTGAATTTCCGCCATCTTGGTTTACATGATGGTTCCCGGCGGGCATCGGTCAAACCCAATAACTCGAGTGATGTTAGAATCAATTAGGTCAGCGATGCGTAACTAATCTGTCTTGATTGACACAGATATGCAATGGATATTGATGGTCGCGTGTCTCCCAAACAAATTAGCGGATGTGTGAATGATAAAGTTGCGCGTCGGAAATCGTTTAAATGGACTCAACATCCCTTTGCCTTATTTAAAAGTTGTCGCCAATAAAATCGCCAATTCGCCGATTTGGGGGCCAGAATTTTTATTTTGTCGCATTTGGCCCCATTGGCGATCGGCAGCGGGAGCCCTGAAAGTCGTAAGTTATGTTTTTGGTCAAAGAGTTGAACAGTCTGCACTTATTCTCTCCAATATGCAATTAATGTAATCTTCAAGATGTATGAGCTATTTAAAGTTAATATATTCAGTGATAATGAATCATTTACTTCTATGTAGATTGTAATAATGGCAGAGTAATTATATAGAATGAAAAGCATGCATAAAGAAATTTGAACATTATCCTATATAACTCATTCCCACAAAATCATTAATTTTTTTACAAACAAGCATGGGAACATGGCGGAAAATGAAGAAATTGCTTGAAACAATCAATTTCTTCATTTCTAATAATCTTTCTACCAAAAAAGACATAAATTTTTAATTCTAGTCATGCTTAACCCAGCATATTCATATCTTTTGCAGGAGGTATAGCCAAAGATCAGCTTGACATATGTGCAGAATGGTCTTTGTCTACATCACCTGCTCATCCCTTTTAAGATAGAGTTGTTTATGAGATAAATTCTCAAAATGAATATCAACCAACATTAAGTACTCCCAGAGCTTTCAGACCTTTGATTTCAATGAAATTTGTAGAGGATTTTATTCAGCATGAAAATAGTTAAAATTTCATTAACTTGAAATTGTCTGCAACTTCCTGAATTTTGACTTTTCAAAAACATTGTTGTCTGGTAATGGTTTACAAATTACCTTATTTGCCTTCAGAGGTGAATACAATTTGTTCTTAAATAATTCAAAGTAAACAAGCCCCAGACAGACCAAAATCTACAATGAGTAAATTAAAATTGATGGATCGCAGGACATACTCAGTGAAAAACAACATGATAGTTTGACTGAGGTATTTAACACTATCATTTTGTAAACAAGAGCCGTCAGAGACGGATTATGCTCCCTGAATGTAGCCCTGTCACAAAAAGTATAAAATAAATAGGGAAAAGGGTTCGGACGGACTTCCAAATTGCAAATCTACTCATGTTAGATGACATTTGTCTAAAGTTATTTCAGAATCCATTCATAATTGAAGGATCTGTGCTCTGGAAATGCTAAATTTTCATGTTCGACATTGAACTGTAACCTTTACCTTGGAGTTATCTGAATTTTTGTTTCGAATTGCACATCTACTCATGCTAGAGAATAATTGCGTAAAGTTATTTCGAAAATCTTCCATAATTGAAGGAGCTATACCCTGGAAATTCTTAATTCCAATGTTTGACCTTGAGCAGTGTCCTTGACCTTGGAGCTATTCTTTTATTTTTTTCAAATGGAACATCTATTCATGATATAGAACAATTTTGCCAAGTTATTTTGAAATCCATCCATAAATGAAGGAGCTATGCTGTGGACAAGGTCAATTTAAACCTTTGACCTTTAACTTTGACCTTGACCTTGGAACTATCCAAAAATTGGGAAAAACATCTCAACGCAGTATCATTAGGAAATTACATGTGAAGTTTCATCAAATTGTGAGTTGTGCAGATATCAGGGCTGACGGAAAGGTGGGCGGACAGACAGGTGATTTGACAAAAGACAGATGGACAGACCAGGCCAAACTAATCTCATTTTTACTGTGCCATGTAGTGACAGTTTTATTTCATGCCACACAATCTACAGTTCCACTTTCTTTGAAAAGATTTTGCTAATTTGTTTGTTTGAATGGGCTAATGCCAACTTTACCAGTATTGCAGTCATATTGCAGCGGCTGTGGCACCTAACCATGGATTCCTGTTTTTTCTCACACCAGTACTACCACTATATCCTTTCCAAGCCTCCAGCTGCTCATCCTACTTGGGTTTACGATTATTCACCCACTCCTGGGAGACAAATGTCGAAAAGGATATTTGCCACAAACTGGGATTGAATGTGACAATCTCTTTAGCTACAAATTTGTTGTCTAGTTGAAAGTTTAATACCAACCTTGTTGTCATTTTTACTCACATCTGTTGGATGAGAATTTAGCAGCTCAACCTGAAAGAAAATAAAACTATACACTATTTAACCCATTCCCACACAATCCCAATATTTTTACAAGAGGACCATGATGGTCCTAGATCGCTCACCTGAATTGTCTGCTGTAAGAAAAATTGCAACTAGAGACAAATAACTATAACCAGTTTTATGAAGATTGAGGAAAAACTGTGACTTCTATATTGTAAACAAAGAAATTGTCATTATGGCCCTTTTTCCTGTGTAATCCTTTAGAACCTTCCCATAATCTATAAGGCCCATATTTATGACCTAACAAGAGCCATGTAGGATATGGCCAACCCCCGCCGTAAAAGCTTGATAGTACACTGAAGCCAGTTAGATTTAGGCTTCTTGTGCACTGCATTTCTTCTCAATGAGTTTGATAATAGCTATTATACTTTCAGAGATATGCTCAGGACAAAATCTACATCTTTAAAACAACAAAGGGCAATAACTCCAAAATTGTGAAAGCAAGAGTTGTTGTTCTTGTGCACTGCACTTCACCTAAATGAGATCTATCAACCTATGAAGTTTCAAGTTAATAGCTTTTATACTTTCAGAGATATGCCCCGGACAAAATCTTAGTCTTTAAAACAACAAAGGGCAATAACTCCAAAATTATGCAAGCAAGAGTTGTGGTTCTTGTGCACTGCACTTCTCCTAAATGAGATCAATCAACCAATGAAGTTTCAAGTTGATAGCAATTATTCTTTCAGAGATATGCTCCGGACCAGTTTAGTGACAGAAGAAGGGAATGATGGACGGAGACCATTACTATATCCCCTTTGCAGGGGGGATAACAAGTATCCTGACCAAGTTACATAACGATTGAGCCAAAATTATGACCTCTAGAAATTGTCATTAAGGCCCCTTTTCCTGTGTTTTCCAGAAGTACCTTCCTATAATCAAAAGGGTTCATCCTTGTGACTAAACAATTAATTTGGCCAATTTTCATGAAAATTGAGCCTAAATTGTGGTCTCTAGAGGGTAAACGAAGAAATTGTCATTAAGGCCCCTTTTCCTGTATTTTCCAAAAGAACCTTCCGATAATCAATAGAGTTCATCTGTATGCCCTAATAAATATTCTGGCCTAGTTTCATGAAGATTGAGTCTAAATTGTGGCCTCTAGACTGTAGAAACTGTCATTAAGGCCCCTTTTCCTGTGTTTTCCAATAGAATCCTCCCATAATCAATAGGGTTCATCCTCATGACCAAACAATTATTCTGACCAAGTTTCATGAAGATTAAGCAAAAATTGTGGCCTCTAGAGTGTAAACAAAGAAATTGTCATTAAGGCCCCTTTTCCCCTGATTTTGGAAAGATCCTTCAAATAATCAATAGAGTTCATCTGTATTACCAAATAATTATTCTGGCAATGTTTCATGAAGATGGAGCCACATATGTTGCCTCTAGAGTGTAAACAAAGAAACTGTCATTAAGGCCCCTTTTCCTGTGTTTTTTAAGTAGAACCCTCCCATAATCAATAGGGTTCATCCTCATGACCAAACAATTATTCTGACCAAGTTTCATGAAGAATAAGCAAAAATTGTGGCCTCTAGAGTGTAAACAAAGAAATTGTCATTAAGGCCCCTTTTTCCCCTGATTTTGGAAAGATCCTTCTAATACAGTAATCAAAAGGGTTCATCTGTATTACCAAATAATTATTCTGGCAATGTTTTATGAAGATGGAGCCACATATGTTGCCTCTAGAGTGTAAACAAAGAAACTGTCATTAAGGCCCCTTTTCCTGTGTTTTTTAAGTAGAACCCTCCCATAATCGATAGGGTTCATCCTCATGCCCTAAAAATTATTCTGACCAAGTTTCATGAAGATTGGGTCAAAACTGTGGCCTCTAGAGTGTAAACACTTCAATTGTTGACGCCGCATGACGCACGACATAGACAGACATTCAACAATCACAAAAGCTCACCATGAGCACTTTGTGCTCAGGTGAGCTAATAACACACAAAGAAAAGCAGAGGAAAACATTGTGGAAATCAAGAAATTGCTTTTTAAAAGCAATTCATTATCTACAAAGTTTACTACCTCACCAGACAAAATGTAATCTTTTATCAACAAAAAATGTTTTCTGCAACATCTTTGCATTTGGATCAGTCTTAAGTGAGTCATCTAGTAATTTGTTCAAGATAATGATGAACTGCAGTTGTCAACAAACAAGAGGCCCATGGGGGCTCTACTGGTTATCAAGTTTTCCGTTAAAGAAATCTGATATTTAAAGAAGTTAATTACTCAAAGAAGATTGCATAAAGCAAAAATAACAGGACTTTATCCCCTTTATTATTTTGAGCAACAATCCTCAAGGCCCCTTTTCCCGTGTTTCAGATTGATCCATTCCATTTCCAAAAGGAAGTTACCTTATGACCCTACAATCATCCTGTGAAATTTTCATCAGAATCTGACAATAATTGTGGACTTTATCACATAAACAGGATTGTTTTAAATGAAAATCCATAAGGCTCATTTTCCTGTGTTTACTGATGGATAAATTTATTCCAAAAGGAATTTTCCTTACAACCCTACAATTGTCCTGTAAAATTTAAAAGACAATTTGATAATGATTGTGATCTTCATCACATACACAAGAATGTTTTGAATGATAATCTGTAAGGCCCCTTTTCCTGTGTTTTGAATGCCACAATTATTCCATGCATCTTTGAAGAGAATCCAATAAAACTGTTGACCTTATTGTGTTAACAAAGATATTAAAATCAAGTTCTCATAAGGCCCCTTTGCCCGTGATATTTTACTGTTGGTTTACCATTCTGTGAATATTAAAAATGAATCCGATGAAATATGGGGACTTCATTGAGTTTACTAGAATATTTAAAAAAAAAAAAATCATATGGCCCCTTTTTACATGATACTTGATGATTGTACCCAGTTCTGAAAAGAACCATTTAAGTATTTGTACAATCATTCTGTGAAATTTTGAAGTGAATCCAGTGAAATCAAGGGACATCATTGTGTTAACTAGAATATCTAAGAAAGTTTTTCATAAGGCTCCTTTTTATGTGACACTTGCTGTAAACAAATCCACTGTCAAAATCAACAATTGGAATGATGATACAATCAATCTGTGTAATCTGTGGAATTTATTGTGTTAATGAGTTTATAGTGAAATCTTCATAGGGCCCCTTTTCCCATAATACTTTACAGAACAAACCAAATTTAAAGACTGAGGACTTTATTGTAATAATGATGTTTTGTGATGAAATTTTTAAAAGGCCCCTTTTCTTGTATCACTAAACAAATCAGATCCAATTTACAAAGGAACAATCCAAATGATGGTAAAATCATTCTATTAGGGTTTGAAGAGATTCTGATAAAGACTGAGGACATTCTTGTGTTTATGAGGATTTTGTAATAATTTTTCATACAGCCCCTTTTCCTATGATACTAGACAGATCAGGCCCAATTTGTAAAGAAACGATCCTAATGATGGTACTAACATTCTGTGAAAGTTTGAACAGAATCTGATGAAAACTGTGGACTTCATCTTGGTGTAAAGATTGTAAAATAAAATTTTCATGATGCTCCTTTTCCTATGATACTTGGTGGATCAGGTCTCATATCAGCATCAACAATGGTAATTATTGTACAATGATTCTGTGAAGGTTTGAAGGAAATCCAATGAAAGCTCTGGACTTGGTTACAAGGATTATAGATAAAATTCTCAAAAGGCCCCTTTTCCCATGATACTAGACATATCAGGCCTAATTTGAAAAGAAAGAATCCTCATGATGGAACAATCATTCTGTGAAAGTTTAAACAGAATCTGATGAAAACTGTTGACTTTATTGTGGTACAAGGATTTTAAAATTAAATTTTATAATGCTCCTTTTTCTGCGATACTTGACGGATCAGGTTTAATGTATAAAAAAAAACTTTTCCAGTTCAATCCCTGGTTTTTACGTCCCTTTTTTTATACTTGAGAAAATATTGTGAAAAAACAACAAATTGCTTATGACAAGCAATTTCTTCTTTTTCCACAATATTTTCTACCCTACTGAATAATTAGTTTTCCAATTAATTTGACTTCAAATTGTCGTCTGCAAAACCTTTGAATTTGGACAGGTCTAAAATTTTGAAAACCAGGAAAGGGTTAATCTAACACGCCGATTTTCTCTCAAGACAAGCCTTTGTTGATGGAAAAACACAGCTGACATCACAAAATGTCGGGTCATTCCATTCTACTCCATGGGATCGCAGAGTCGTGACATACATCAAAAAGACCGATGATACAAACTCGAGTGGGTCGCCCACGTCTTGCACTATTTTTCCAGAGTTGAATTTGTGTTCAAATCTCGGTCATTTATTAATTGTAGTCGTTTTGCGATTTATTATTCGGACGTTTTCCACCCCTGAAGTAAGATTTCATGATTCATTGTTTCTTTAATTTCAATGACGGAATTAGCGATATATTATTAAGTTATCGATTTTGTAAATATTCAAATTAACTGTATTCTGCAAATTTCCACTTAGTGTTTGAATTCTATCGGCTACGTTTCTTTTCGTGAATGAAAAACATTAACGACGTGATTTTTTTTATACAAATTTCAATCCCAGTCTCAAGCGTTTGTGATAAATCAATTTCATAAAAGTGTTGTGCTGAGCAATTCCGACTTCTTGCGAATGGCAACTGAAGCCTGTTCAAGTCTTGATTTATATACACAACCCATATTATAGTAAAGGGAATTTGTTTCACGAGTAACTGCAAATTAAATTGATGCAGTATTTGATGTCAATTTTGATAAGACTTCGAACGTGTTTAAGTCGAACCGATTCTCTATTGCAAATAGTTTACAAACACAGTACCCTGAAGTTCGGTCAAGCATGAAACTGTGGATAACTGCAAATTAGGTCCACATGCCGATGGGCTGGTAAACTGATTATCGATTTTTGGCACTTTTGTTTATCCTTTACTCTGCAGAGAACATGTGAAACCCCTGAATTCTTTCGGTTTTAATTGGAATTTGATAGATGGTGGGCGAGTTTAACAATATTTCAACGTGAAATTTAATAAAAATTTCGGACCAATTTTGGTGTAACTTTTGGGATTCCAATTGGTCTGGCTATTCAAAATTCGGTCCAGACTGGCAATCAATCGGATTTCCTAAGCCCTGGGTACAATCATTCTGTGGAAGTTTGAATAGAATCTGATGAAAACTGAGGACTCTAGTGTGATAAGGATGATATTTTAATTACAGTTTCATAAGGCTCCTATTATTGTGTTTCTTGACGGAACATACTGAAAATAGAAAAGGAACAATCCTTATGACGGTACATTTGTTCTGAGAAAGTTTGAAGACTATAGAGTGTTAACAAGTATTTTTAATGGAATTTTTAAGTAAATCTTCATAAAGCCCCTTTTCCCATTTTTCACGACGGATCTGACCCGATTTCGAAAGGATTGATCCTTATGATGGTACAATCATTCTGTGTAAGTTTGAATAGAATCTGATGAAAACTGTGCACTCTATTGTGATAAAGATGATTTTTTAATTAAAGTTTAATAAGGCCCCTTTCCTGTGTTTCTTGACAGATCATATCAGATGCTTAAAGGAACAATCCTAATGATGGTACAATCATTCTGTGAAAGTTTGAATAGAATCTGATGAAAACTGTGGACTCTAGTGTGATAACCATGATTTTTTATTTAAAGTTTCATAAGGCCCCTTTTATGTGTTTCTTGACGGAACATACCCAAATCCAAAGGGAAAGCTCCTTATGAGGGTACAATCATTCTGAGAAAGTTTGAAGACTCTAGAGTGTTAACAAGTATTTTTATTAGATTTTCATTAAGCCCCTTTTCCCATGTTTTTTGATGGATCTGACCCAATTTCGAAAGGAATGATCCTTATGATAGTACAATCATTCTGAGAAAGTTTGAAGAGAATCCAATGGAAACTGTGGACTCTAGAGTGTTAATGAGAATTTTTAATGGACTTTTTAATTAAATTTTCATAAGGCCTCTTTTCCTGTGTTTCTTGACTGATCATACCCAATTTCGAAAGGAACAATCCTTATGATGGTACAATCATTCTGCGAAAGTTAGAAGAGAATCCTATGAAAACTGTGGACTCTAGAGTGTTAACAAGGATTTTTTAATTAAATTTAATTAGGCCCCTTTTCCCATGTTTCTTGATGGATCTGACCCAATTTCGAAAGGAACAATCCTTATTATGGTGGATTCTAGAGTGTTAACAAGGAAAAGTTTAACGGACGGACGACGGATTGGAAAAAGCCATGGCAATAGCTCTAGTTGCCTTCGGCCAGTAGAGCTAAAAATTGATAGACCAGTCAAATCACATTTTATACTGCAAGTGAAATTTGTACTCGGACATTGGTTAAGTGAAGCTTTTTTCTGGTTAGGTGACTTAAATGTTGTTATTACAGCTTATTCAAGCTAAAACTAAGACAAATAGGTCGCAAACCAGCCATTTTAACTTTTTGGTACATATTACTGGCAATAAATTTGAAAAAAAAAAGTTTAATATCTAAGTTGGTTTGATTGCTTGATTGATTGAATGGGGTTTAGAGCCACTTTTAACAGTATTTCAGTCATATTGTGGCAGCTGGAGCACCTAACAATGGATTCCTGGTATTTCTCACACCAGTACTTCCACTACATCCTTTCCTAGCCTCCAGCTGCTATCCCACTTAGGTTCAAGATTATCTACCCATTGGTGATAGACAAATGACGGAAAGGATATGTGCCGCTGCCAGGGATCGAACCCATGACATCCCATCATTGAAGATTGGGAGTTGTATGCACTAACAACTGCGCTATGACAGCTGCAATATCTAAGTTGGACTTCCTGTTGAAATCAGAAGGTGTGGCCAGCAGTGTGTACATATGAGAAAAAAAAACTTATATTCCCTGATCTCTTCTTAAATCTTTAAATCAAGCTTTTTTGGACAAGAGCTATTTCTAGAGAAATATATAATTCAATTACTGGAATTAATTATTAGCAAGGGCTCATTTTATAGTGAGAAGAACATAACCAAAAGAAGCGAATAATCGGATCACTCACCTGAGTTAAATTGTGGACCCATTACCATTACCAGATGACTGTATATATTGAATGATCCAAATTTAAAGAAGTTGCCTATAACAGTTTTAAGTCAATGGAATTTTAAAATCCTTTGTCTCTTGGGTTAGAAACATTGTGGACAATGAATAATTTGCTTGTAGCAAGCAATTTCTTCATTTTCCACAATGTTTTCCAAAGCTTTATTTCTTGAGGGCATCAAAAAGCGTCAATGTGTGTGAATGAGTTAAGATATAATCCCACAACCAAGAATATTGAAACATTTAAGTACATGTATAACAGAACTAATAACTATACAGAACAAGCTGTTCTGTTTATTTGAATGTGAAAAGGAGCAAATTTTTGAAACAAGCAATTTCTCCTTTATACAAAATGCTTTCTACCATACATTTCACTTCTTTTTCAATTTATACACATATTGAATTGTCGTCTGTAATGCCCTTAAATATTGATGGCTAAAATTTTGTTATTTGGTAATTGTTCAGTTATTTTAATTGGATTATTGATTACAAAAATTACAAAAAAAGTGACTTGACTCTTACACTCATTTCTAAATTACAAGGAAAAGGGGTACTTACAGTGAAGTGTTAAAGGTTTAATGGTCTGAACATTCTTATTGATTCATGTTAAATTTGGGGTTCCTTTGTATAATGCCTCTTTGTTTAAATTATTACTTTAATATTCCTCTAAAGCAGCACTTTTCAACTCACTTTTAGCCCGTTAATTAGCTACCTATTCAAAGCCTTTGCTTTTTCTATATAGATCCATTCTTCCCAGTGTTCTCAGTACTTCAATCTAAAAAAAAAATGCCACCCCCACCCCCCAATAAAAAAGGGTAATAATGAGAATAAATAAATGACGCACAAAACAAGAGCTAGAAGGTGTGATCTGCCTTTATTCTCAGTTAATGTAAAAGGATTGCAATCAAATCACTGAAAGCATGAGAGATATATATACATTCATGCGATATATAAATAGGGCAGGTAAAGTTTGATGTTTTGTTTATCAAAGGTAGTGTTGGGCAAACATTTTCAAATCATAATCAATTATATTTTTTAATCGGAAGAATAAATCAACTAGACATTATCGCAAAGCGGACTAATACCCCCCCAATAGTGCTTGTCCATATACAAGTGCTATCTGCCAAATGGCCATAACAAAAAAACAGACTTTTTAATTAAAGGGCCATAATTCAGTCAAAAATCAATGGGCCATAACCAAAATAGGATAAGCACATGTCTGACTTATAACGAGTCTTTCTGTGAAATTTGAATCAAATCTGTCGAATGGTTGCTGAGAAATTGAGCGGAAACGCTTTTTCACCAAAGGGTCAAAAATCAATGGACCATAACCAAACTGGAATATGCACATCTCTGCTTGATACTGATTATATCAGTGGATTTTTAATCAAATCCATCCAATGGTTGCCGAGAAATAGAGCAGACACTATGAAGCTACAGACGGACAGAACGACTGACCAACCGACAAGCTGACTCCTATATACCCCCTAAAGCCCAAAACCAAGTTTTGGGGGTATAACTAATGATCTGTTACATAATCGGTTTGTTTGAAATAAATTCAGTACTGTATATATGCTATGGCACGACCACTGCTGCCTTTCAAATGTTTGCAATATTTATATCATTTGTTACAAAACTTGTAAGCTTGATTTTGAATCTGTTGAATTTGTATTTTGATAGAGACTTTGCCTGAAGACAGGGTTAAAATGAATTGCATTCCCTAAGTAAATGGTTATTACCAGAGAACAAGACAACAAATCCAAATTAATGACATTGATCTTGCAAGTTGACTTGAAATATGTATCAATGATGTGTACCTTCAGATCAAGCAGTGAATAATCTAGATTGTAATTCTATTTGGTTAACAAGACCTCTCGGGGTTTTGAGGATATTGATCCAAATTACGACCTTGTTTTGATGTAGATTATTTCTTTGTGGTTCCAGAAAGTTTTAGACTTTCAGGACAACAGGGGTCCCACAACTCAAATAGGGCAAAATAAAGATAAAACAAATCAAGCTGACATGCGTCATTTCCGGGCGAATTACCAGTTTTAAACCGTTTAGGCAATTCCCATTTCCAAATAATTCAACCTGCCGTCCATTTGCTTCCTTCGATCCGCTCCGGACGACTTG
This sequence comes from Fragum fragum, assembly GCA_946902895.1. Lineage (NCBI taxonomy): Eukaryota > Metazoa > Mollusca > Bivalvia > Cardiida > Cardiidae > Fragum > Fragum fragum. Next base: position 46,064,786 of record OX336365.1, read on the forward strand.
TGTTTTTATACTGACAGCCATTTTGAACATCGTGCCTAAAAATGGCATTGACTTGCGCTCTTATTGGACGAATATGACCTTTGGCCTTCCATCCTGACCAATTAAAATTTGTGTTAGATGATCAATAACTAGTCGGATAAACTTGGTTTTCATCGGTTCTATTGTCATAGTGCTCGCGGTTCCACTTCTTTTAAACCTCTCTTTCGACAATTGATCAACGATATTTGTAGATTTTCTCTTGAATGTGTCATTTTGACTGTTCTATCACATCAATATCAAGATATCGCGCCATTGAAAAATACTTGAATAGAGTTTAACGCAAATTTAAACAGTATCCCAGTCACGTCGTGGAGGCTGGCGCAACAAACCATGGATTTCTTTCCGAGCCTACAGCTGCTCACCCCTCTGAGATATACGCTTACCCACCCACTGGTTTGAGACAAATATCGTGAAGGATGTTACCCGCGATCGGGGATCTAACCATGGACGTTAGAGAATCCGCCGAGGTATCTACTGCTCGGGGGGGTGAGAGAGAGAACCTGTCAGTTTTTGAAAAATGCCACCTGTCGGAAGATAACGCGCATGTGGGTGCCATCGCTCGGTGCTACCGGCGCTCGCCCGTGCTGCAGGCGCTTGAAAGCAAAGACCGGGCCATAGGATGAAAATTTCTAAATTCGACCGGCAATAATCTTTGGCGGAGAAGCCCGCATCATACAAACGCACTTGCTCGTAGCAAGTAACTGTGTACAATCTTATGACAGGCAAAAGGTATAGGAAAGGTCAAAATCTGCCCCTCTTGATCTTGAAAAATGATCCTGGATGAAGCGCACCATACTTCCTGTTATCAAAGTGCACATATATGTATACGGAAATAGGAATTAGTCCCACCCTTATAAAATCAATGACTGTCGTGTGATAATAAAATCTTCCAACCATCTGATAGTTTGTCCCACAAGGACCATTCCTGAGTAATTTATCAGGATTTTCTTCTTTAGAAGTTTCACTATATACCGATTGTGGAAATTAACCCCGCCCATAAAAGCCCATGTTTTTCATCCAAACACTGCCTTGAAGGGGTTATCATCTTCTGCGTAGTATGTATTGTATGTATGCCGCTACGATGTATGTATTGTATGTAGGCTCCTACGTGTGTATATATTGTATGAAGGCCGTACGTGTGTATATAGGCCAAACGTGTGTATATATACGTGTGTATTTTGTATGTAGGTCCCTACGAGTGTGCTGTGTATGTATTGTATGTAGGTCCCTATTTGAATTGTATCACGGTAGGTCCCTATATGTATTGTATGTAGGTCCCTAGTCTTGTGTATACATGTATACACGTATTGTATGCAGCCTGGTCCCTACGTGTGTAAGGTATGTTTATGCAATCCTTAATAGGATGCTTTAGATAGACTTTGTGTATGTTTTTTTAATTGGACGGGCAACGACTATTCTGTTATCATATAGGCCTACGCGCGACATTCACACGACGTCAAAACCGGGTATAATTGTTCACAACATTCATTTTCAAATCAACTGAGGTGCGTTCTTTTCGTCGCCGGAGATTCTTAAGATTTTTATTAAATTTTGTATTGCAAAGCCTGCATGCAAGTGCAGAAGTGAATCAATCATAAGCAATTTCTTCATTTTCCACATTGTATTCAACAACTATTTTAAAGGAGGGGTTGTTTTGGAATATCTCATTGGTTAATTTAGCCTCGTTTCTTTAACATTATAACGTTTGAGAAAGAAGATTGCTCAACAAAACAATGCTTTGCTAGCTAACAGTACTTTTCAGTACAAGTACTTTGATTGTCATTAAGCAGTCTAGTACCTGATGGCTCATCATCGGCCCTCCACGTGTAATCTCGCCGTTTACACTCCATTTCACCCGCTGATGGCTCATCATCGGCCCCACGTGTAGTCTCGCCGATTACACCTCATTCCTACCCGCTGATGGCTCATCATCGGCCCCTACGTGTAGTCTCAGTCGCCGTTTACCCTCCATTCCTACCCGCTGATGGCTCATCATCGGCCCACGTGAAGTCTCGCCGTTTACACTCCATTCCTACCCGCTGATGGCTCATCATCGGCCCCTACGTGTAGTCTCAGTCGCCGTTTAAACTCCATTCCTACCCGCTGATGGCTCATCATCGGACCCACGTGTAGTTTCGCCGTTTACCCTCCATTCCTACCCGCTGATGGCTAATCATCGGCCCCTACGTGTAGTCTCACTGTTTACATTCCATTTCTACCCGGGAGACGGTTATCAGATACTAGACTGTTTAACCCATTTCCAAACGGCAAACTGATAGACTGGTACAATTTGAAAGCAGTTGCAGACGACAAATTAATGAAGAAATTGCTTTAAACAAGCAATTTCTTAATTTTCCACAATGTCTCCCAAAGCCTTTTTCTTGAGCGTAAAAAGGAGGGATTATGTGGGAATGGGTTAAACCTAGGCGAATAAGTCAGATATTTGGGCCCACTGCACATTTAATTTCACCCAGGATTAGAACATTGTATTCCTTAATATCTTAATGGCATGGACAAAGTCCAGAATATGTCTTAAATAGCTATTTTAAACAACAACAACAACAAAAAAAAAAACAAAAAAAACACACACACACAACAAACACACAACGTATTTTGAATTTTTGCAGGCACACCTCCATGAAGCCGCTTATCATAATCAAAGTACTGTCAGCACTGTAATCGGTCGCCACTGAATAATTGAGAATTGTTGTTGTTGTCGTGACTTTTAGCGTTGTATATATCATTGTAAAAGAAAGGAAAAAAATATATACGTTCCTTTTAGGCTAGCACAATGCCAGCCAGCCCTAGAAATAATTCCTTAAAGCAGTATGCATTTGATGGAATAAGATTGTTTAAGAATATCATTGGTAGCTCTGGGCCGAAATTTGGATTTTACTTTTTTCATTTACTGATTTTATTGCACATATATGTGAGCAGAAAAAATAAAGGTAGAGAGAGAGAAAGAAAATGGAAAGGAGGGAAATGAAGAGCGAGAAATGGAGAGAGCGAGAAACAGACAGTCAGAGAGGGAGATAGAGAGGGGGCGTTATGATAAATTTGTTGAATTCCCTGTTTTTCCACTATAATTTTAGCCGCATTAATCTTGAGTAAAATGGAAGTCGTTAAATTCTGTTTGAATTCATTTGTCAAACCAGCAGAGGAGCCCCTAGTTCTAATTTACCACTAGCTTCATGTACCGATTTGTTACATAATTCTCCGTAGTTCACGAACAGTTTCTGTGAGTTATGCATATTAAAATAGATAATCCAATCAAAGCGACTTTATATTTAGCTTATAAAGGTTTTTCCAAACTCTGGACCTCAATTTTCCTTTTACTCTACGTTGGAAACTTGTAATTCAACTTATTCAACGTAACTTTAAAATAATCTAATGTTTAAAGCAGTATGGCATGCTCTGAAAAAAATATTCGACTTAATATTAAGAAAAAAATCAGATGTTCCTTTATTGGCAGCTTTTATAACTGCTTATTACCGAGAATGTTCAGTATTGTATAGGCCCTACGTCCAGATGAGTTACAGGAACATTTGGGAAATAAGGTCACCGAAAGAATTTCGAAAACGCAGACACTAATCGCTCCAAAATAGTCGCGATTAAAATCAATAAGTAAATCTGTTTGATTTCTAAACATTGGTTGTATTATGAACAACACTCATATAATCAACTTAAATCTAACGTACAAGGGATCTGATTCATTTGTATGAAAATTTACCAAATAGTAAGTGTCTCTCTTGTAACACCAAAAAAACAAACATGATTTAATGACAACATTTATTGACCATACAGCCATATATAGATAATAAGCCCCGCCCCAAATAGCTCATATCTTTTCTTATATTTTCCACAAAGTTTTAAAGTTTCACCAACTTAAATCATCATCTGCAACATTTTTCCATTTGAAACAGTCTTAAATTTTGTTGTCTGGTAATGGTAATGGGTAAAAAACTTATATATATATATATATATTTTAACATCAACCACCTGTGCAAGTCAATAAAGTAAGTTTATCCGAGGGTCATTATTTTACTACTTTTGAAAAGGGTCAACAATCCATTTCTTCTTTTCACATTTTTTCCCAAAGCTTTTTACAAGGCCGGATTTTTAGTGGAAGCTCTCAAGATGATTAACAAGGCCTGTGTAAACAAAAGAAACAACTCATATGTAACAAGAAGTGTTTTTGTAACACTATATCCCGAAACAGCCCTTTTCGGACATTTGACCTTGACAAATGGCATAGATATCTATCATCGTGCCAAATATGAGCATTATATCTTACAAAGAATTAAAGTAATTGTTACGCAAGAGTTCAGTGTTTCTCAGACAGGCAGAATGACAGACGGACATCGGTTCAATATGCCCCCGATCTTTGAAGACATGGGCATAAAAAATCTCGAGTCTAGAAAATGTACAAGGTAAGGACTGATATGCACTTTAGTTTATCAGCCAAGCAATATAATTCCCTTTTTTTTCAAGGGAGGTATCAATGTTTTTGGTTGTTTTTTTTTTCATGTAGATTGTAATAATGTTCATTTCTCTGATACATTGTGTGAAAACAATATTCTGAATAGTAGTTATGCGAAAATAAGAAGTTGTTTATTTACCCTTGTAGTGCTGAACCAGAAATATTCCTGTTTCGACATATGTGCAACCTGATCTTTGTCTTGACCTCCTGCTTATCCCTTTTAAAGACAGCATTGTTTGTACCACTGATTTTTTAAATAATTGCCAAACCTAATGAGTGTCTTCTGTGCTCTCAGTCCTTTGATTTTAATAATTTTGTAGAGGATTTTACTCAGTATGACAAGGGTTAAAATAATCTGGAGTCTTTCCTTAATAGCTTATATATGCTGTTATTCTATTCAGAGAGTCACGAAATGATTTAACCGTTGAGATTACGCACGCTTTTATTTAGAACTATCTCAAACCAACTTCATCGTGACGTTATCTGGAGTAATAGTCGCTTGCCGATTTTCGATTTGGAAACATCATTTCGAGAACTTATATACATAAGGACACTGACTATAGTATTGCGCTAACCTTTTAATGGGACATGGTTTTAGACGTATGTTTCAATTGTAAATTTGTTTTCTTCTGTTGAGTTTGGTTCATAAACAAATGAAGTCATCCGGTTTCGACAACCAAATGCAGCAAATTCTAAAACAAGAGGCCCATAAGGGCCTGAGACGCTCTACTGGTTATCAAGTTTTCCGTTAAAGAAATCTGATATTTAAGGAAAGAAGAATGCACAAAGAAAAAATACTTTATCCCCTTTATTATTTTGAGCAACAATCCTGAAGGCCCATTTTCCCGTGTTTCATGACGGATCCACTCCATTTCCAAAAGAAAGTTACCTTATGACCCTATAATCATCCTGTGAAATTTTCATCAGAATCTGACAAAAATTGTAGACTTAATCATGCAAACAGGATTATTTTGAATGAAAATCCACAAGGCCCCTTTTCCTGTGTTTTCTGATAGATCAATTTCATTACAAAAGGATCTTTCCTTACAACCCTACAAAAGACAATTCGATAATGATTGTGATATTCATCACATATACAAGAATGTTCTAAATGATAATCTGTAAGGTCCCTTTTCCTGTGTTCCGAATGCCACAATTATTCCATGCATCTTTGAAGAGAATCCGATAATACTGTTGACTTTATTGTGTTAACAAAGATATTAAAATCAAGTTCTCCTATGGCTCCTTTTCCTGTGATATTTGACTATTGGTTTTATCTTTCTGTGAAAGTTAAAAGTGAATCCGATGAAATATGGTGACTTTATTATATTTACTAGAATATTTATGGCCCCTTTTTACATGATACTTGATGGATTGTACCCAGTTCTGAAAAGAAGCATTTAAGTGATTGTACAATCATTCTGTGAAATTTTGAAGTGAAATCAAGGGACATCATTGTGTTAACTAGAATATTTTAGAAAGTTTTTCATATGGCCCCTTTTTTATGTGACACTTGCCATAATCAGTTCCGCTGTCAAAATCAACAATTGTAATGATGGTACAATCAATCTGATGGTACAATCAATAGTGAAATTTTCATAGGGCCAATTTTCCTATGATACATTACAAAACAAACCAAATTTCAAAAGGAACAATTCTAATGAAGGTACAATCATTCTTTAAAAGTTAAAGAGAATCAATGAAAACAGTGGACTGAATTGTGTCAAGAATTTTTTGTAATAAAATTTTCATACGGCCTCTTTTCTCGTGAAACTTAACAAATCAGACCCAATTTACAAAGGAACAATCGTAGTGATAGATAGTTTGAAGAAAATGATAGTCTGAGGACTTTATTGTGATAATGATGTTTTGTAATAAAATTTTCTTAATGCTCCTTTTCTTGTGTCACTTAACAAATCAGACCCAATTTACAAAGGTTTTGTTTGTTTGAATGGGGTTTTACGCCGCTTTCAACAATCGTTCAGTTATATCGCGGCGGCTGGAGCACCTAACAATGGATTCCTGGTATTTCTCACACAGGTACCACCAACACATCCTTTCCTAGCCTCCAGCTGCTATCCCACATGGGTCTACGATTATCGACCCATTGGTGGGAGACAAATAGTCGGAAAGGATGAGTGCCGCCGTCGGGGATTGAACCCAGGACCTCTAGATTGACAGTCCGACGCGCTACCAACTGCGCTATGACGGCGGCTCTAATTTACAAAGGAACAATCCAAATGATAAAATAATTCTAATAAAGTTTGAAGAGATTCTAATAAAGACTGAGGACATTGTTGTGTTAATGAAGATTTGGTAATAATTTTTTTATACAGCCCTTTTCCTATGATACTAGATCCTAAAGAAGGTACAAACATTCTGTGAAAGTTTGAACAGAATCCTGTGAAAACTGTGGACTTTATCTTGGTGAAAAGATTTTAAAATAAAATTTTCATAAGGCTCCTTTTCCTGTGATAATTGAATGATCAGATCTCATGTCAGCACCAACAATCGTAATTATTGTACAATGATTCTGTGAAGGTTTGAAGAAAATCCAATGAAACCTCCGGACTTGGTTATAAGGATTATAGATAAAATTCTCAAAAGGCCCCTTTTCCCATGATTCTAGACAGATCAGGCCTAATTTGAAAAGAAAGAATCCTCATGATGGAACAACCATTCTGTGAAAGTTTAAACAGAATCGGATAAAAACTGTTGACTGTTGACTTTGTTGAGGTACAAGGATTTTAAAACTGAATTTCATAATGCTCCTTTTCTGTGATACTTTCGGATCAGGTCTAATGTCAACATCAACAATCATTATTATTGTAAAATTATTCTGTGAATGCTTGAAGAAAATCAAATGAAAGATCTAGACTTGGTAACAAGGATTTATAAATGAAATTTTCATAAGGTCCCTTTTCCCGTGTATCTTGTCAGTTCAAACCCTGTTATGAAAAGAATGATCGTTATGATCTTTCAATCATTCTTTGAAAGTTTCAACAAAATCTGATTAAAGCTGTGGGCATCATTGTGTTAACAGGGATTTTTCTAATTGGATTTTCATCCCTTTTCCCATGTTACTTGATGGATCTGAACCAATTCCAAAGGGAACTCTTCTTCAAAAGTATAATTATTCTGTTTGAGTATAAAGACAATCCCATGAAATTTGTGGACTTAAAAGCATTAAGAATTTTTAATTGAATTTTCCTAAGGCCTCTTTTCCTATGTTTCTCGATGGATCAGACCCAATTTGAAAGGAACAATCCTTATGATGGTTCAATCATTCTGTGAAAGTTCAGGTGAGATCTAGGGCCATGATGTGTTAACTAAGATTTTTTTATTAAATTTTCATAGGGCCGCTTTTCCCATTAAACATGATGGATCAAACCTACTTCCGAAAGGAAAAATCCATTAACCTACTTCCGAAAGGAAAAATCCATTAAATGTAATAATCATAATGTGAATGATTGAAGAGAATGTGTGGTAAACGGTGGACTCTATTGTGCTAAAGAGTATCTTAAATGGAATTTTCATAAGGCCCCTTTTCACGTGGTCCTTGACTGATCATACCCAATTTTGAAAGGAACAAACCTTATGATGGTACACTCATTCTGTGAAAGCTTGAAGAGAACCCGATGAAAACTGTAGACTCTAAGTGTGTTAACGAAGATCTTTAGATTAAATTTTAATTAGGCCCCTTTTCCCATGTTTCTTGACGGATCATATTCAATTTTAACGGAACGATCCTTATGATGGTGCAATCGTTCTGTGAAAGTTTGAAGAGAACCCGATGAAAACTGTTGACTCTAGACAATTAATGAGGGTTTTTATTAAATTTTCAAGTCCCTTTTTCCTTTGTTTCTTGACGGACCTTACCCTATTTCGAAAGGAACAATCCTTATGATGGTACGATCATTCTGTGAAAGTTTGAATAGAATCTGATGAAAACTGTGGACTCTTAGAGTGTTATCGAGGACTTCTTAATAGATTTTTCCATTAAATTTTAAAAAGGCCCCTTTTCCAGTGTTTCTTGACGGAGCAGTCCCGGCTAGATTGCTTTATATGCTTCAGACAAGAATTGGACACAAAAACACGCCCACGGACAGAAACAACTCTAGATACATCCAATTACATGACAGGGGCATGTTCATGGAGGGCTGGACCAACGGCACTCGGTTCATTCCCATTAACTTCTGTAATGGGCTCGGTGAACCGTCTGCCAACTCGTAGGTCTTCATTTCATCACACACCTCATTTGATTTCAAATTAAATCTGTCGCATGAATATTTTTCCGTTAGCTATTCAGACGATTTGAAAAGAAAAATAGTTTGTTGGTTTACTAGCTAATTATCAAGTTTTAATGCACATATCATGTATTATATTTATTATGTCCAACCCGTTTTATTTCACGCGAATCAAAAGACAAATAATGTATCTTCCATTACTTGGTTTGGCAAGAATCTTGTCATTTTGCCCATTGGTGAGAGTAACGAACGACAACTCTGCTTGGAGATAAGACCAACAGCTGTACAATGTAGACAATGCCATGAAAATAGCCCATGGTCCCTTTGCCAGTGAAGCTTACAGCCAGTTGAGCTTAAATGTGCTAGTAATTTAGGAATAGCCTGCCAAGTATGTACTGGTGGAACGGGCTAATAATGATCTTTTCAGGTCAACCAAGAAACATTGCCATCAAAGATTGCAGCAAAATCAAGGCACTTTACCTTAAATTTTTCTGAAAGCCTATTTTTCTTCCTCTACATGTCATCTCAAATTATTGTCCTTACCTTCCAATAGCTAAATTTAATGTCAAGGCTAGACTTAGGAAAAAGTGGGCGTAACCATACTTTATAAATAAAAATGCTTTGTACCTGGGGATCTAAAAGTCCAAATTTTAGCAGTGTTCATTTAGCTTTGTGCTCAGGTGAGCTAAAACAGCATTTACAAACCTTCAGATCAATAGCATATCCAAGAATAGATATGTATCATAGGCAACACAGTCACATGTTAAACTTTAACCAAGTATTTTTAAGTCGAAACTCTGCAAAAATGATGATAATATGGTCAAACAAGATTGCCATAGTCACAATATACGCTGCCACTTTGCTGCTGTTTCAAGAAAATAATTGTAGACACTACTTATTTTGACAGAACCAAATTCAAAACATTTGCAAGTTTCATTTAAATCAAGACAAAAAGTTAGGAGTTGCGTTCACAAGGCTGCAATTTCAATAAGCCCCCGATACTAAGTTTTAAGGGGGCATGATTCAGAGAAATTAATGAACCATAAAATCCTTAATCCATGTACATCTACAAATAATGGTGATGACATTGACCAAGTTTCATTTACATCAAGACAAAAAGTAAGGAGAGGTTATGTTCATAAGGCTGCAATTTCAATAAGCCCTTGATACCAAGTTTTAAGGGGGCTAAACTGAGGCAAAAATCAATGAACCATAAAATCCTTACTTCTACACATCTACCAATTTACCAATTTAGGTGATAACATCCATCAAGTTTCATTTAGATCCAGCCAGAAATTTAGGAGAAGTTGCTTTCACAAGGCTGCAATTTCAATAATCCTCAGAGACTAAGTTTTAAGGGGGCATAGCTGAGGCAAAAATCAATGAGCCATAAAATCCTTACTTCATGCACGTCTACCAATTAAGGTGATAACATTGACCAAGTTTAAAAAAGATCAAAGCAGAAACTAAGGAGCAGTTGTGTTCAAAAGGCTGCAATTTCAACAAGCCTTAGAGACTAAGTTTTAAGGGGGCAAAACTGATTCAAAAATCAATGAACCATAAAATCCTAACTTCATGCACATCTACCAATTGAGGCTATAACATCCACCAAGTTTCATTTAGATCCAGCCAGCAACGTAGGAGGAGTTGCATTCACAAGGCTGCAATTTCAATAAGCCCCAGATACTTAGTTTTAAGGGGGCATAACTGAGGCAAAAATCATTGAGCCATAAAATCCTTACTTCATGCACATCTACTAATTAAGGCGATAAGATTGACCAAGTTTCAAAAAGATCAAAGCAGTATCTTAGGAGGAGATGCATTCACAAGGCTGCAATTTCAATAAGACCAAGATACTTAGTTTTAAGGAGGCATAACTGATGCAAAAATCAATGAACCATAAAATCCTAACTTCATGCACATCTACCAATTAAGGAGACAACATCCACCAAGTTTCATTTGGATCCAGCCAGCAACGTAGGAGGAGTTGCATTCAAAAGGCTGCAATTTCAATAAGCCTTAGAGACTAAGTTTTAAGGGGGCATAGCCGAGGCAAAAATCAATGAATCATAAAATCCTTACTTCATGCACAACTACCAATAAAGGCGATAACATTGTCGAAGTTTCAGTTAGATCCAGCCAGCAACTTAGGAGTTGTGGTCATGAGGAAAGTGGACGTATGCATGTATGTACCTATGTACGGATGGACGGACAGACAGAGAAGATGACGCCAATATATTACCACCTCTGGCGACGTATAAAAAAACATATGCAAACTTTCAGAGCAGTACCATTAAGAGAAACAAAGATACAAGTCTTTAAGCATTCCAATGATGCCGAACCCTATGAGATTGGAATAGTACAATAAGATGTATAAGTATCATCACTATGAAGGACACTAAACCAATTAAGATTTTTTAAAAAATCACTTTATTTACTGATGATATAAAAAAAAAACAAAAAAACAATGACATGATGATAGTGACTCTAGTGAATTAAAGGTGTGTACAACATCTGCTACTGCACAAATATTATGAATTCATGGACTTAATTGATAAAACATTCAAGTCTGTATTAAATAGCCATTCTAAACTCCAACATTGGAAAATCGAGTGACCAAATTAATTAGATTCATGTAAGCTTTGGACTTTGAATGACAATGGAATACAGACCTGGTAAATATACAAAACTAAAACAACACAGTTTCTATTTTAAATTGGCTTTAAAGGAAATGAAAGTTATCCATTAATCATTTCTGTAGGAAAAAAATTTTTTTTTATTAATTTGCAATAAGTATTTGGTTATTTTAGATCAGAATGTATCTGATGAGATAATTTTCTTTTCAAGTGGAATAGTGAACAGAAAACTATCGTATACACCCAACACTATGGCTACTTCTGACATGTTTCTATTCATTTGCCTACATATGAAGTAATATGTGGTTCTGTTATTTTTGCCATGGCAAGAAAAACCAAAGATTTGGAATGTTTGAATGCAACATTTGAATGATGGGACAGATCTTGACTTGTAAAGATGCACAGAAAAAGTCTGAACTAAATGAATCTAGTTATACTTGAATCTAAGCAACAATCAAATACATTATTATCAATGTCTACCATTTCAATGTGACTCATCATATGAAAAGAGATGATTCTTTGTAAAGATTGATTGATTGAATGGGGTTTAATGCCGCGGCTGTAGCACCAACAATGGATTCCTGGTATTTTTCACACCAGTACTACCACTACATCCTTTCCTAGCCAGTAGCCTCCAGCTGCTATCCCACTTAGGTTTACGATTATCCATCCATTGGTGAGACAAATGTCGGAAAGGATATGTGCCACTGCCAGTGATTGAAGCCATGACATCCCATGATTGAAGAATGGCTCTTTGTATTTGTTTGTTTGAATAGGGTTTTACGCCGCTTTCAACAATCTTTCAGTTATATCGCGGCGGCTGGAGCACCTACAATGGATTCCTGGTATTTCTCACACCAGTACCGCCATCACATCCCTTTCTAGCCTCCAGCTGCTATCCCACATAGGTCTACAATTATCAACCCATTGGTGGGGGACAAATAGTCGAAAAGGATGAGTGCCGCCGTCGGGGATTGAACCCGGGATCTCTAGATTGACAGTCTGTACGCTAGAGGACTTAAAAGAATGTGCAGTCTTACCTGGTTGAAGTTGATGTACTCCAGAGGGATTTCCTTATCATAACAACATGGATATTCAGCTAAGCTATATACATGAATCCTCTTTTATCATCTGATATAGATTGATACAGACTTAATGTGATACCTTTATAACCCTGTCCTAGTGATTTAAATGACAAGTGGGTAGCATTGATTAAGTTCACATTGCAAGCAAATGCAGGCTGATCTTTGTGCAGTCTGCAAAAAACAGCAATATTCTGGGATCAATAGGACAATGGTTAAATTTTCATAATACTCCCCTATTGCTCCCCCCCAACCCCAAAAGATGAAGTGTGACATATTCATTTTCAAAAAGATTTTGACAGATGTAAAAGTGTTGTTGAAAACTAAGAACACTTTTGGCCATCAAAAGACTCAGAAATAGGTACATAACTACTTCAAATTATTTAAATTTGTGTATCACAACTGTGGCAAAAGATATGAATCAAAAAACATTTACTTTATCCATATATAATTTTAACCCATTACCACACAATCCAGCATTTTCACATGCTGAAGAAAATGGTATGAACAAATGTAAGAAAAGAAAAAAGTCCTTGTAAGAAGCAATTTCTTTTTTTCCTCACTATGTTTCTAACCCACAAGGAAATTATTTTTCAATTCAGTTAAATCCAGCATGCAAGGTTGTCCGATCTTTCTTTGTCTGGTAAAGGGTTAAATATATTCCATTGTAAGTCGTCCAATCCATGTTTTGTTTGACACAAACAAATACTAGCAATATCCATATCTCTGTAATCTTTGTCTTAGTCATGTGATATCTATGTAGATGGTAATTAATATGGTCTGTAGTTAGAACCCCCGCCACCTCCTCGCGGGTTCTTTGGTGCTTTTCCATAGTTACTCATCTGTTGTCCTGCAAGTAAAAATTCAGCTTTTCCACAAATTTGGTTAAATGTCCTCATACTGCCGTTTTGTTGAAACACTTTGCCAAAAGTTGAAGAGTAATTGTTAAGTCTTATAAAAGATCTCAGATCTACCATTGCTTTAACTTTGTACAGTGATTATTGTCATTAATCCATTACCATTCAATCCTATTTTTTTATGCACTAAAAGATAAAAGTTTTAGAAAACACTGCAAGAAAATGTGACATTTCTTGTTTTCAGCTCAATTTGGCTTTTATCTTTCAAGCATGATCCTTTAAAAGCTGCAACCTCTTTCAATTTGGAACTGTCTAAAAAAAAAATTGTCTAGTAATGGATTAATGTAACTTAAATCCCAAGCAGATAACCACATCAACAAACCCATTCAAAAATATATATTAACTCATTCCCACACAATTTTTTCAGACCAGTCTAAAGAATTTGGAAGTTGAAGAAATCTTTAAAATCTTTGTCTTTTTGGGGTAGAAAACATTATGGAAGATGAAGAACTTGCTCATAACAAGCAATTTCTTCATTTTCTGCAATGTTTTCCCAATTGTTTTTCTTGAAAGGCATTTAAAAGCTTCATTGTGTGGAAATGGGTTAAAACCTTTTGATGATGTTAGAGATATCATACTATAGACAATTCAAATTCAGAACTTGAAATTTCATAGCTCGCATATTATCTAATAGGGCATGTTCATATGGATTGCCGTATATTCATATCAATTTAACCCATTACCAAACAGCAAAATTTCAGACTAGTCCAAACTGAAAGGAGATGCAAACAACAATATAAAGTTCATGAAATTTTTGATTTTTTCAATTTCCGGGTTAAAAAACATTGTGGAAAATGAAGCAATTTCTTTATTTCACACAATGTTTTCCCAATTATTCTTCTTGAGGGGTGTCCAAAAGTGTCATTGTGTGGGAATGGGTTAAAGATTGTGTAACCCAAAATTTCTGGTACCCACCTGAGTTATCATAACCTCCCCAGCTACCTCCCCAACCATCATACTGTCCACCTGAAACAAGAGCAATACATGAACTTTGAACAAATAATAATGTAGAAGTAAGAATAAATAAATGAAATATGAAGGATCAATTACTTGGCATCAAAGGTTGTGGTCACTGTCCAAGTAATTCTGCATTACTTGTCCAGGGGTACAACTGTGCCAGGTTATTTGAAATATTTGAATTGCTCTTGGCACAAATGACCAGACATAAACACGATCACTCATAAACAAATGTAGCTTTTTATATCATTTGCCATTACAACTTAAATACACATTATGAAGGTGCTACCACACATAAATCAACAGAAACAGCCAGAAAAGAACTAAATAAAAGAATAGATAAAAGAGAATAAATCTAGTTGCCTGTGATTTTTCAAAACTAAGTTTAAAAAGAGGACCATGAAGGTTCTATATTGCTCCCCTAAGTATGATGGCTCAACCATTTATAATGTATAAACAAGAGGGCCAGTGGCCCTGGCGCTCACCTGAGATACGTCTCTTTTGCCTAAAGGCCAATACTAACTGGGTCAGGAGAAGATCTCCTGTAAAGTTTAACTAAAATCAACCATACTGCCATGTCAACCACTGCTTTCAACAGATTTCAAATCTTTTAGTAATAATTAAAAGAGGACAATGTAAGGGGAATTTTTGCCAAATTTGGTTAAAATTGGCCAAATAGTTTTGAAAGCCTTTCCTTCTTTTTCTATTTAACCCATTACCAGATGGCAAAACTTTAGACTGGTCCAAAATGACAGGAGTTGCAGACAATTTAAAATTGATGAAATGTTAGATTTGTTCAGCTTTCTTGGTAGAAAATATTGTAGAAAATGAAGAATTTGCTTATTACAATGGCTATGTTTTTAATATAAATGCTCTAGGCCCTATATTTAAGAAGAATTTCTTTCAAATTAAGCAATTTTCACAATTTTCGACCCCTGGAGCAGAGACATTTTTTATCCTAAGGGCATATTTTCCTGTAACATAGTGTAAAATTATGTAGTAATGCTAAACACCAAATATGAATATCCTTCACCTTTTATTTCATAAGGAGAAGACTTTTCAGTTGCTCTAACTGGGCATTTTCCCAAATTTTGAATCTCTGGGGTAGGGCCTTGTTTTGTCCCAGGGCTAAGATTTTAGCTAACATGGTAGAGAATCATCTGGTCATACTATAAACCAAATAAGAATGCCTTAGATTTCGTAGATTGGGCGTAGAACATGGTCTAATTGAGCATTTTTATAGTTTGGACACCCAGGGAAGGGGTGTTTTTTAATCAACAGGCATAATTTAATTAAAATTGATAGATAACAGCCAGGCTATGCTTTATTCCAAATATAAATGCCCTCTGCCTTCAAGTGAAGAATTTTTTTTTACTTATTCAAATTTTGCATTTTTCTCTATTTTGGACCCTACTAGTGCAGGGCCGTTTTTGACCAATTTAAAGTGATGTAGTACAAAACCATCTAGTAATGCTACATATTCAGGGTTTTCCCTGACCCTCTCCTTCTTTGAATTTGGTCCCCCATTTTTCAGAAATGACCCCCAAAATAGCTATACAGCCCTCTTTATCTTATTTCATAGGGGTCATAATGTGGCAAAATAACCCACTGTTTTGAAAGCCAAGGGAAAACCCTGCATATTAAATATGAATGTCCTAGAACTTATAGTTTACTAGGAGAAGTCTTTTGAACTTGCTCTAATCAAGCATTTTTCCAAACCTTGGACCTCAGGGATGGGGCAATTTTTGACCCCAGAGATTAACGTTTTGAAAACCTGGTTGAGAACCATGTGATTAAGCTACATATGAAATATATATGCCGGGTGATTTTTACCTTGACAAAATGACCTTCCCCAGTCCCCTATCTTCATACCAAATATTAGCATTGTAACTTAATCAGGGTTGAAATTATAGGAAAATGTTTAGTTGGCAGGTTAAGTTTTGCAGACAGACAGACAGACGGACACCGGTAAAACAATATGCCCCTGATCTTTCTATCCGGGGGCATAAAAATCTTAAGATTTACTCAAATTTCCAATATTCAAATGCCCAGCAACCAGAGTATTTCACTGAATGAAGTTCTTTTAATGATAACTTTGTAGAACTTCACCACAGGAACATCTCTGCAAAGTTCGAGCTTGATTGGCCTACTGGTTTAGGAGTTTAGATTTTCAAAATTTGACTAAAATTTCCCCTTTTCAATGCTGCAGCAACCAGAGATTTTGAAATTCTTTTAACAACTTTTGTAGAACTTCACCCAAGGGACATCCCTGCAAAGTTTAAGTTCAGACAAGGACCGATCACAATAGCTCACCTCATGCATGTGCTCAGGTGAGCTAAAATGCCTTACCTCCATAAACATGATTCAAATACATGTCTCCATAAACCACCTAGTTTTGTAATGATAAACCCTCCATAACTTGGGTAGATATCAAAGCAAAGAACCTAGCCTTACCTCCATACCCTCCATAACCACCATATCCATAGCCACCGCCTCCATAACCTCCCCAACTATTATAATCATAACCTCCTCCATAGCCACCACCATATCCCCCATAACCACCATATCCTGCATAGCCATCATAGCCACCACCATAGCCACCATAACCACCATAGCCCCCATAACCTTGGTTATAACTTTGATCCCAATAACCACCACCGCCTCCATAACCTGAAATTAGTAGAAAGAGAAGGTATATAGATATTGTTATTAACAAAAATCAAAGCCCTGAGGGCCTGAGAGTTGCGACAGCAGACAGGGTGTCTGGAATTCATTACTAAACATAAACTGAAAGCTGTTGGCCCTTGACTGATCAAATTAGATTGATCCACTTACAGGAGACCAATTCAAGTAAATTCTGAGTGTGTATTTCTATTTTATTTCCGTGTTAGTGAATTCTATTTTTAAAGCCTAGTGTAATTGGATCTTGCATTCAGGTTATATTTTCTTACATTGTCATATCACACAGATCACTTAAAAGAATCACGGATCAATTTATGTGAGGTAAATTGTGGTATGAACATTTTTCCAATATTTCACATCAGAGAATATTTCTTCTCAGTGTTGCACAAGCTCTTGAAAGCAGTTTTTAAATCACCATAGAAAATTCAGAGGACAGTTAATTGAGTAGAAAGTAACTTCTAGTTGTATAAATCTGGTTTCTGTTTCTCATCAGAGGTACTTTCAGTGCTTTGATTATACAAATTATCAAACTTCAAATCCCAGCTGAAATTTTAACCCTTTCCCGTTTTTAAAAATTTTAGACTGATCCAATTTGAAAGAAGTTGCAGACGACAATTAAAAGTGGGTGCAGTTTGAAAAGTAACCAACCCACTGGTAAGAAAATAATGTGGAAAAAGGGGAAATTGCTTGTCACAAGCAATTTCTTCTTTTTCCACAATGTTTTCTCAAGCATAAATCACAGGGACGTGAAAACAAGGGATTGTACAGGAAAGGGTTAAATGAATACTAAAATAAATAAACCTCAATCCATATAATAAAAAGTTCATACATATTATCTAGGAAACAAGAGGCCCATGAGGGCCTGAGACGCTCTACTGGTTATCAAGTTTTCCGTTAAAGAAATCTGATATTTAAGGAAGTTAATTGCTTAAAGAAGAATGCATAAAGAAAAAAAAAGGCTTTATCCCCTTTATCATTTTAAGCAACAATCCTCAAGGCCCCTTTTCCCATGTTTCATGACAGATCCACTCCATTTCCAAAAGAAAGTTACCTTATGACCTTACAATCATTCTGTGAATATTTCATCAGAATCTGACAAGAATCGTGGACTTTATCACATAAACAGGATTGTTTTGAACGAAAATCAATAAGGCCCCTTTTCCTGTATTTTCTGATGGATCAATTTCATTCCGAAAGGAACTTTCCTTACAACCCGACAATTGTCCTGTGAAATTTAAAAGACAATTTGATAATGATAGTGATCTTCATCACATACAAAAGAATGGTTTGAATGATAATCTGTAAGGCCCCTTTTCCTGTGTTTCGAATGCCACAATTATTCCATGCATCTTTGAAGAGAATCCAATAAAACTGTTGACTTTATTGTGTTAACAAAGATATTAAATTCAAGTTCTCACAAGGCCCCTTTTCCCATGATATTTTACTGTTGGTTTTATCATTCTGTGAAAGTTAAAAGTGAATCCGATGAAATATTGGGAATTCATTATGTTTACTAGAATATTTAAAAAAAAAAAAGAATCATATGGCCCCTTTTTACATGAAACTTGATGGATTGTACCCAGTTCTGAAAAGAACCATTTAAGTGATCGTACAATCATTCTGTGAAATTTTGAAGTGAATCCGGTGAAATCAAGGGACATCATTGTGTTAACCAGAATATTTTAGGAAGTTTTTCATAAGGCCCCCTTTTTATGTGACAATTGTCATAATCAGTTCCGCTGTTAAAATCAACAATTGGAATGATGGTACAATCAATCTGTGTAATCTGTGGTATTTATTGTGTTAATGAGTTTATAGTGAAATCTTCATAGGCCCCCTTTTCTCATGATACTTTACAGAACAAACCAAATTTCAAAAGGAACAATTCTAATGAAGGAACAATCATTCTTTAAAAGTTAGAGAATCAATGAAAACAGTGGACTGAATTGTGTCAAGAATTTTTGTAACAAAATTTTCATAAGCCCCTTTTTCTGTGAAACTTAACAAATCAGACCCAATGTACAAAGGAACAATCTAAATGATAGTTTGAAGAAAACGATAAAGACTGAGGACTTTATTGTTATAATGATGTTTTGTAATAAAATTTTTATAAGGTCCCTTTTCTTGTGTCACTTAACCAATCAGACCTAATTTACAAAGAAACAATCCAAATGATGGTACAATCATTCTATTAAAGTTTGAAGAGATTCTGATAAAGACTGAGGACATTGTTGTGTTTATGAGGATTTGGTAATAATTTTTTATACAGCCCCTTTTCCTATGATACTAGACAAGTCAGGCCCAATTTGGAAAGAAACAATCCTTATGATGGTACAAACATCCTGTGAAAGTTTGAACAGAATCTGATGAAAACTGCAGACTGTACCTTGGTGTAAAATTTTTGAAATAAAATTTTCATAAGGCTCCTTTTCCTGTGATACTTGAAGGGTCAGGTCTCATGTCAGCATCAACAATCGTGATTATTGTACAATGAATCTGTGAAGGTTTGAATAAAATCCAATGAAAGCTCTGGACTTGGTTACAAGTATTATAGATAAAATTCTCAAAAGGCACCTTTTCCCATGATACTAGACAGATCACGCCTAATTTGAAAAGAAAGAATCCTCATGATGGAATAATCATTCTGTGAAAGTTTTAACAGAATCTGATGAAAACTGTTGACTTTATTGTGGTACAATGATTTTAAAATTAAATTTCATTATGCTCCTTTTCCTGTGATACTTGACAGATCAGGTCTAATGCAAACTTAACAATCATTATTATTGTACAATTATTCTGTGAATGTTTGAAAAAAATCTGATGAAAGCTCTGGACTTGGTAACAAGGATTTATAAATGAAATTTTCATAAGGCCCCTTTTCCTGTGTTTCTTGACAGTTCAAACCCTGTTATGAAAAGAATGATAGCTATGACCTTCCAATCATTCTGTGAAAGTTTCAACAAAATCTGATCAAAGCTGTGGGCTTCATTGTGTTAACAGGGTTTTATTAATTGAATTTTGAATATACCCCCTTTCCCATGTTACTTGATGGATCTGAACCAATTCCAAAGGGAACTCTTCTTACAAAAGTATAATTATTCTGTCTGAGTATAAAGACAACCCCATCTCATCTGTGGACTTACAAACATTTATTAAGATTTTTTTATTCGAATTTTCCTAAGGCCCCTTTTCCCATGTTTCTCAATGGATCAGGCCCAGTTTGAAAGGAACAATACTTATGATGGTACAATCATTATGTGAAAGTTTGAAGTCAATCAGGTGAAATCTAGGGCCATGATGTGTTAACTAAGATTTTTTTATTAAATTTTCATAGGGCCCCTTTTCCCATGAAACTTGATGGATCAAACCTACTTCCGAAAGGAACAATCCATTTAATGTAATAATCATTCTGGGAATGTTTGAAGAGAATTTGTTGAAAACTATGGACTCTATTGTTTACGAGGACTTTTTCAATCCAAATTTTATCAGGCCCCTTTTTCCCCGTGGTCCTTGACTGATCATTCCAAATTTTGAAAGGAAAATTCTTATGATGGTACAATCATTCTGTGAAAGTTTGAAGTCAATCAGATGAAAACTGTGGTCTCTAGAGTGTTAACAAAGATCTTTGAATTAAATTTTAATAAGGCCCCTTTTCCTATTTTTCTTGAGGAATCATATCCGATTCCGAAAGGAACAATCCTTATGATGGTACAATCATTCTGTGAAAGTTTGAAGAGAATCCGTTGAAAATTATTGGCTATAGATTAATAATGAGAATTTTTTATTAAATTTTCATAAGGCCCCTTTCCATGTGGTTCTTGACAGATCATACCAAATTCCAAAGGAACAATCAATATGATAGTACAATCATTCTCTGAAAGTTTGAAGGGAATCCGATGAAAACTGTTGACTCCAGAGTGTCAAAGAGGTTTTCTTAAAAAATTTTCGATTAAATTTTCATAAGGCCCCTTTTCTCATGTTTCTTGACAGATCAGAACAATTTTCGAAAGGAACGATCCTTATGATGGTACAATCATTCTGAGAAAGTATGAAGAGATCGCATAAACAAGGATTTTAAATGGAATTTTTAATTGAATTTTCATAAGGCCCCTTTTCCCATGTTTCTTGACGGATCATACCTAATTTCAAAAAGAACGATCCTTATGATGGTACAATCATTATGTGAAAGTTTGAAGAGAATCTGATGAAAACTGTGGACTCTATCGCGTAAACGAGGATTTTTTAATTGAATTTTCATAAGGCCCCTTTTCCCATGTTTCTTGACGGATCTGACCCAATTTCGAAAGGGTCCACTGAGCTATGGCCGTATCCAGGCAATAAATGAAAAGAAATAACAATTCATATTTTTGTTACACAGTCAGAGAACCTGGAAAAAACTTCTATTTTAGGAGAAAAGAGGAATTTTGAAAATTAGTTGATTGATTGGGGTTTAACTCCACTTTTAACAGTATTTCAGTCATATTGAGTTGGCTGGAGCACCTAACAATTGATTCCTGGTATTTCTCACACCAGTACTACCGCTATATCCTTTCCTAGTCTCCAGCTGTTATCCCACTTAGGTTTACGATTTTCAACCCATTGGTGAGAGACAAATGTCATAAAGAATATGTGCCTCTGTTGGGGATCGAACCCATTTTGAAAATTGGATTACATGGGATTCATGAGAAGAATTTTGAAGTTTTCTCCATAAGCTATATATGGAAAATAGTCCTACCCAAGAAAGCCAAAAATAATACCTGTTCTCTTGTAAAGCATCATCAAAGTATCATATCTGTGAATTCAGGCTGAAGTCCTGCCAAAAGTTTCTGATAAGATTTTCAAAGTTTAATAAAGACAGTATAAGAAATAGCCATGCCTGTAAAAGCTATTTTTTGTTCCAATAATTATTTTCCCAAGGAAACTTGTATTGGGTCAGAAAAGAGTCTTTCTTAGAAAATTCAGTAATTTATGTATGAAAAGACTTTCAAAGTATTTGGCTTCCCAAAAAACAACAAGTCCATCCTCAGTAAAAAAATTCTTCATTAAAATCTTGCTGAAGTTCACCATATCAATCCTTTGAGTTTGATTCATTCAATTTACCCTTTACCAGATGAAAAAAAAAATATGACTGATCTAAATTGAAAGCAGTTGCAGGTGACATTTCAAATTGAGCCAAAATTAGAAAATAAGTACCAAATAGGGTAGAAAACATTGTGAGAAAATGAGAAATTTCTCACCACAAGCAATTTCTCCTTTCTCACAAAGTTTTCCATTATTGTATTTCTTCAGGGTCTTAGAATGCATCATAGTATGGTAATGGGTTAAGCAGCTTCTTAAGTGATGATTATTAAGTAACAGTTCATGAAAAAGTTACATGCATATAAGGACAGGTACAGAAGACTATTTGTAAACCAAAAATGGCCTTCAGCAAGTGGAGCTAAAAAGAAGAGCACCTCCAAGAGGTGTCTGATGTTTGGCTGTTAGGTGCTGGATAGTGTGAATAAAAAGTTTATGTGAAAGAGGAATATGATTTTTACAAAAATGCATATGAGGTAACCTCTCTTGATAATATAGGTTGCTCTTTTGATTTTGAATTCCAAGCTGCAATTGTAAGCCTATAGTAATATCGTAAGAATAACAAAAAGAGAAAGATTTAGCATGACAAAGACGACCACAACTACACCAATGCAGACGATGCAAGGCTATGGCAATACCTCATGTTTTCTCCAAAAACAACAAAGCTAAAAATGTTTATTTTGTCATAGCTAAAAATCTTAATACAACAAGGACTTTTTATCAGATTGATCCATATATTGTACTTTCAGACAATACCTAATCAGGTTTGCCCGATACCAGATTATCCCTTCAGAAATAATTAGAATCTTCTTACCTCCACCTCTTCCAAAACCTCTTCCTCTGTCTCCACCTCGTCCAAAGCCTCCTCTTCCTCTAGGTCTCTGCGATAATTGGGCTTTCTTAATTTCCACCTGGGCAATGATTAAAAACATAGTCAATATTTGACATTTCATGTGCTACAACCTGAAACTAAACTTATTGAGCTAGCTTTAGGGAATTGTGAAGCAGTCATTAAAATGTCAACAAAGAAAGATGTTCATATACATGTAAAAGCAATAATTCGCAACAATTTGAATCCATCTATTGTAAAAAAATTACCTCTATATATATCACTTAAAGGGAAAGAAACAACGATGATATGATAAACATTAGAATTTTTAAATTCATTAACATATCAGGTATAAAACTCACATGAAATCCATTATCAAAGGAAATGCATTACATGTTGTTTTTGTTATAAAAATGATTTACAGTATAAATTATAGTTTAGCTATAAATGTTTCATATACTTCATGCCGAGGTACCTCAAGTTGAGACCTCATGATGCCAGATTTCTGCTCCTAGGTCTCCACGCTATTGTCAATGCAGTATGCTGGAAAGTTGAACAAAAACCTGGGTCAGTCAATATCACTTTTAAAGTCTTATTTTCTAAATGTATTCAGGTAACTCCATTACTTACTTCAAGTAACTTAAATAAACCCATACACAGCTTGAAATCTTAGAATCCAGTAAAATTTACCATATGAAAGTAGAAAGTGTTACTGAGGTGAGTATGGAACAATGGTAAAAGCCAGGAAGTCTACTTATAAAATCCATTTACAGCTGGAAAATGATGACTGAAAAAAGAACATTTATCATGCCTAAGAAAGGAATTTATGACATTGAATTATAACTTTGATATACTCATATTCAAATACCTCATCACTCCCTAATCTGAATTTATAATCTGGATTCTCTTCACTCAAGCTTAAAACTTTAGTAACTGTTTCTGTAGAATCAAACTCCACAAATACAAAGTTCTTTCTCTGCTCAGTTTGTTTGTCAAATGGTGCCTCTATTTTTGTCACCTGAAAGCAAAACAATACAAAAGTGATGGTATACATGAGAAGACATTATCATCAAGTACCAAACAAGAAGCTAAACAAGATGTGATTATGAAACAGCCTTGTTTGGTTACGTTTTGCAGAAGTTTGACCTTAACAAATGATCTTGACATTGTCACATGACCTTGACATCAGCAGATGTGTATCTATCAAGATCTATTATCATGTCAAATATGAGCATTGTACCTTAAATAGGTTTACAGTCATTCTGAATGTAAGCTTTTGGCAACCTCAAATTTTGCGTTTTTCCCAATTTTGAACCCTTGTGCAGGGCCGTTTTGGACCCTAGGAGGACAAATTTTAGTGTTATAGTACAAAACCATCTAGTTATGCTACATACCAAATATGAATATCCTAGACCTTATAGTTTAAGAGGGGAATCTTTTGAAGTTGCTCAAATTAAGCATTTTTCCGAACTTCAGACCTCAGTGACTGGACCTCAGTGACGGGGCCATTTTTGACCCAAGAGATTAGATATTTAAAAACTTGGTAGAGAACCATATGATTAAGCTCTATATAAAATATAAATGCCTTTGGCCTTGTAAAAACAACAATAAAGATTTACTAAAGATTCCCATTTTCAAATGCCATGGCAACCAGAGTTTTTGACGGAATTAAATTCTTTTAACAACTTTTGAAAGCTACACCCAAGGTACATCCCTGCAAAGTTTCAGCTTGATTGGCCTACTGGTTTAGGAGGAGAAGATTTTTAAAGATTTACTAAAGATTCCCATTTTCAAATGCCACAGCAACCAGAGTTTTTGATTGAATTAAATTCTTTTAACAACTTTTGTAGAACTTCACCCAAGGAACATCCCTGCAAAGTTTCAGCTTGATTGGCCTACTGGTTTAGGAGGAGAAGAAATTGTGAATGGATGGACAGACGGAAAACAACCGATCAAAATAGTTCACCTCGCACTTTGTGCTCAGGTGAGCAAAAAATTCAAGTCCATCATAGTCCCACTATTTACAAGTTATAATCAAGTGCAAACAAACAGCAATCTTTATTTTCTGTAGCTTTTATTGCTTATGCCTACTTTCAAAGGAAAGATTCATCTCTTAAAATTTATCATATGACCATATGATTATAACAAGATGTGTTTGTGAAACACCGAAACAGGAATTCTTTAGAAACGGGTGATTTTTATTGGGTTTTTTTCTTTGTTTTAGGGAAATGGGTTAGAATTTTGACCTCGACCTTGATGAAATTACCTTCCCGAGTTGCACCTTGTTGAGACCTATCTACATACCAAATATTAGCATTGTAACTTAATTAGGGATGAACTAATAGGAAAATGACAAGTTGGCAGGTTAAGTTTATTGGTCACGTTTTAGGGGAAAGGGTTAAAATTTTGACCTTGACCTTGATGAAATGACCTTCCCTAGTTGCGCCTTGTTGAGACCTAGCTACATACCAAATATTAGAATTGTAACTTAATCAGGGTTGAAGTTATAGGAAAATGTTTAGTTGGCAAGTTAAGTTTTGCAGACAGATGGACAGACAGACAGACATTGGTTAACCCATTCCAACACAGCAAAATTTTAGACTGGTCCAAATTGAAAGGAGCTGCAGACGACAATTTCAAGTTGATGTAATTTTAATTTTTTTCGTCTTTTGGGGTAGAAAACATTGTGGATAATGAAGAAATTGCTTGATACAAGCAATTTCTTCATTTTCCACAATGTTTTCCAAAGCTCTTTAATTGCGGGGCATAAAAAGGAGGGCTTGTGTTGGAATGGGTTAAACAATATGCCATATATAATATGGCATAAAAAACATAAATAAATTCATGTTTCAGTTTATATCCTGCATCCTCCCCCCCCCCTCAAATATAAAAGCTTAGCCTTTGTCCTGCTGAATATTTATCGTCCTTTCACTATATTTCAAATATCTGACAAAGGTATCTCAAAACTGTGTTTAAATATTATACCCAACATAACGTAAAGCAGGCAGGTTGTGTAGGCTAAGATCAGACTGCACGTCTGTGCAGGCTGACCTTTGTCTGTACACCTGTCAAGGCCACTACTAAAGCAGGAATATTCCAGGATCAGCATGACAAGGGATAAAACTCATAGCTTGAAGAGTCATTCAGTAAAGGAGGTCAATTGTAAAAACATGACAAATTATGGTCGCAATGTTCTGCATATTTACGAAAAGTCAGATAAAACTGTGTTACAAATCAATTAATCAGTTGTGAAATTTCTTAGTCAATTGTCATAATTGGAAGCCCAAACCAACTGATTATCGATTATAGTTGATCATTACCCATCACTGCTGATAGACATTCTTATTTTTTGGTATTTGTTTTTTTACTTTGATGTTTCAGACATTTTTTTTGCCCAGAATTCCAAGCTCGTAATGCCAAACAAGAGGGCTGTTGGCCCTTGGGACCTCACCTGAGAAAAAGGCACTTTTTCTTTCAACATTTTACTTTCATTTTATGGATATGGGCCATACTTACATATATAGACTATGTACCTGCGGATCCAAAAGTCAAATTACAAATTCCAAGGCTTTAGAGCAAATTTGAAAGAGGGAATTAACTTTTTTCCCCCAATGGATTTATGGGTTATAATTTCAGAAATAAGAAAGAAGTCTGTGAACTGACACTTCAATCCTATAACCCCCTTCCCCTGGGGACCCAAAATCATGATTTTAGCTATTTTGAAAGAGGTCAATATACTGATGTTTCAAGCAAAATATCAAGGCTCTACGCCTTCTGGGTCAGGAGAAAATGATTTTTAAAGATTATTTTAAAATTTCACTTTTGTTGCCATGGCAACAAGAGATTTTAATGGATTTAAATTCTTTTAGCAATTTTTAAAGGGGACCACCTAAGGAACATTTCTGCCTAATTTGGTTAAAATTAGCCAAGTGGTTTGGGAGATGTCATTTAAAAATCATTCTTTATTTCTATATAAACCCCAGCCCCCTGGGGACCCAAAATCATGATTTAAGCAATTTTGAAAGAGGTCAATATAGTGATGTTTCAAGCAAAATATAAAGGCTCTATGCCTTCTGGGTCAGGAGGAAAAGATTTCTAAAGATTATTTAAAATTTCACTTTTGTTGCCATGACAACCAGAGATTGTAATGGATTTAAATTCTTTTAGCAATTTTTAAAGGGGACCTACTAAGGAACATTTCTGCCTAATTTGGTTCAAATTTGCCCAGTGGTTTGGGAGATGTCATTTAAAAATCATTCTTTATTTCTATATAAACCCCTCCCCCTGGGGATCCGCCCTGGGGCCCCGAGGATCATAATTTTAGCTATTTGAAAGAGGTCAAAATACTGATGCTTCATGCAAAATATAAAGGCTCTATGCCTTCTGGGTCAGGAGGAGAAGATTTTTTAAGATTACTTTAAAATTTTGTTGCCATGGCAACCAGAGTTTTAAACGGATTTCAATTCTTTTAGCTATTTTCAAAGGGACCACCTAAGGAACATTTCTGCCAAGTTTGGTTCAAAATGGCCCAGTGGTTTTTCGAGGAGATTTCGTTTAGAGAAATTGTTGACGGATGACACACGCTGGATGCTGCACTTCGTGCTCAGGTGAGCTAAAAAGCCAATATTGTCACTATGGATGAAATGCACCTCATAAGGTATATCTGGCCCCTTATTGGTCAATTTAGGGTGCAAACAGATGAACAGGCTCTGGACATTGACTGATCACAATACCTCTACCTTTACATGCTCTGATGAGCCAAAAAGAAGGGAAATTCTTACAGGTCCCCATTGACTAAAGTATTCTTTAATCTGTTCTTCAGTAGTTGTTGGACTGACTTTTCCCACATAGATCTTCTTCATTGGTGGATCTCTTCCTTTTCCGATGGGATGTGCTCGTTTAGGATCTATTTTCTTTTCTTGTAAATAATGATCTTCTATGGCCAAGACCTAAAACAAATTTCAAAATATTTGCTCTTTTACACAATCATCAGCTATTTGTACATTAACCAAACCAGGAGATGCCTTCTTTTTGTAGAGATTCTTTAGATTCTTATTTAGATTCTTAAGAAAAAGTGTTTTTTAGATAAAGATTTTTAAGCTACTAAATAAGATTCCTACAAATTCTTAATGAAAATTTAGCGTTCTCAGCATTGGCTTAAACAAGTGGCCTCAACAACGTCAAATGATCTTACTCAAAATAACAAAAATAGTTCAGAAGGACATAAATAAAAAATCTTACTTGGCAGGATTTTCCATCTCAATACAAAAGAGAACACCTTTGCATTTGAGGTGCTGAATTTGAAAACATTTTTGGAAAGGAAGAAATCATATGTAATTTCTCATTTTCTAAGGGTTTTCACTAGTTCCCTAAAAGTAAAGGTCCTTTCAGGCAGTGAAAAATCCAGAAATAGGGGGGAAGTTTAATTTTTTGTAAAAATATCAGGAGCTACATATTATTCGAGTGTATATATGAATATCATTCATCTTTCATATCATATGAATGAATAACAGAAGAAAAGGGACCAGTTAAAGGAATCCTTTTCATAATTCTATGAGCCTCAACCCTCTTCCAGCCTCACCCTCTTGTAACATAATTATTTCAGCAATTATCAAAGAGGTAATTGCACAAATGCGAGGGCTCAAGGCCTACAAGGTCTGTTGATTTTTTCAACTTATCACTTTTGTTGCTGTGACAACCAAGGTTTTCAATTGATTCCAATTCTTTTTTAGCTATTTCACCAGAGGAAACTCTAGAAAAATTTTTGCCAGATTTGGTTCAATACGACCAAACACAACAAATAATTGCTGAACACAAAACATGAGTTAAAAAGGAAAATTTTCTTGCAAAGTAAACTTTCAAGTTTGATAAATAATTCAAGGCATTTAAAGTATTTAGTTAAGTATCAACATACCTTATCTATTGATGCAGCATCCTCGAAAACAACAAATCCAAAACCTCTTGATCTATCTGTCTCTGGATCTTTTTTCAAAGTACACTTTATAACTGTTCCATATTTTTCCATATAGTCCTTTAATTCATCTGAAAATTTGCAAGACTTAGATCTGACCCCCTCAAATCTGGATTTGAAAGCACAATACTCTTACAATCTTCAATAGGCCGAGAACAGAGAACGGGCAAGTATGAAACTTTAAACGATTCACATACGACAAAATTTTACACTCGGGACTTTGCAGAGTGGCGACTCAGGCGAATAAGTCACCTGGTTTCTTAAAAGTTTGCCTGAGTTGCTTATTAAAGCAAAATCAAAGTCGCCTCAAAAAAAACGGGAAGTCACCTCGTTATGATAGGCGACAATCAAATTCTGCCTAGAGGCTATCAAATAAGAAGACAGAAAAACAGTTTTACAACTGCTGATTGGAAGCCTTGTTATCATAAATCAAGCGTGTATCGAAAGGCAATATGCTTGCTTTAATGGACCTCTGCTGATTGGATGGTTGCAAGCCCTAGTATACTGTTGGAATAACAAACCTTTTTTTAACTTCAAACCCTTTCCCTTCTGAAGATTCAATTTCTGTGGCACATCATGTTTATTTGATCAATCTATGAGATTTGTTGCGCACTTCAGGCAGTGGGAATAATGGCGCTTTTTATTACGAACAATTTAAAGTTTTTACAATCTTTTCATTGGTAACATTGTTAGGATACTTTCAAGAAATCAAAATTCACTTATCTTGTTATGGTAATAAATCCATTCAATGACATGTAAAACAAACAACTAGAGCCTTTTATTCTATGTTAACTTAGTTGCAAATTTAAACCTTCTCTACACAGTCTCAGAGTCTGTGATTTGTGTATTCAGCTGTTTTATCTTTACCCTTTACTTACAACTGCAACTCAGTCAGATTGAACTCTTTTAAACTATTCATTTCAAGCTTTTTAACAATGTTTTATTGTAGACATAGGTGAAGTTGACAGACTTTAATCCATTACTATACAATCCCACTTTTTGATGCCTTGAAGATTTTAGATGTTTAAATGGAAATCATTGAGAAAAGAAGGAAGTGCTTGTAGCAAACATTTTCTCCTTTTCCTACAATATTTTTTACCTAATCTGGTACTTATTTTCTGTTTTGAGCATAAAATGCAACTCCTCTATAACGCTACCCGGCACAGGGCTGACTCCTTTATAACGCGGGGTCCGCTTGGCTCCCAAAATTTGGGAGGGGGGGGGGGGTGAATTTTGGGTTGCAGATGCTAGTATACAATGTTAATGCTGATTTGGCCACGATTTTTTCATCCCGTCTTAGGGCCACTCGAAGAAAAGGGTTGCACATAAAAGTCGATAATTATCTGAAGCCAGGTAAGTTTTTAACACCTTACATGGACGGTCCTGGCCATTAATGCACTAGTTCAGAGGTAATTGCTTTGTTTTGATGACACGCTTAGTGTTTCAATTTACAAAATCGGTTTGATTGTTCGGTCTTACTGTTTGACATTGAGATGATCAATGCCTTAGGTCATTAATATTTTTTTTTAAATCAATAGAGAAAAGGCACGCTCCTCGGTATCCTTCAGTTACAAACCTTGAAGGTGGTGCGATTAAAATATCACAATGTTTCACTCTCGGCGTTCTTAATTTTCTTCAGTCCCCAGTAGGACGCGTTCTTAAAAAATGCGCGACCGGGAACTAAGCCAAATTGTCTGAAGCCTTCTTTTTATTTCACTTCATAGTTTGCTGGTATCCGGAGCTCGTAGAGGATAGTGGCTTCAAGATAAAAACGTTACAATGTGCTCTGAAAACAATCAGTCCTAGTTGCGACATTTTCGCTAAATACAGAAAATACGTGAATTTTAATTGTAAATGTCACAATATCGGAAGATTCTCATCCGAAACGGGATAGATAATATAAGTAGATTAAAATAAAGTACCGTTATTTTTCTGCATTTCTTTCAATAATCCGAAAATTTAATGCCATTCTGTATGATCAAACACACGGCAAAAAGCTCATCAACAAATTTGAAGTAAAAGTTTTTCGGGTACAATTTATTTTATTCTGAGGGAGGAAAGGTGATCAAAGGCGCCGCAGCCAGATGTTCAGCTATTTATGGAAGAGTTTTCGGAGTTGTCACGTGCCAGCATGTACCCTGTGAGAATTCTTGCTGACCGAATTTTTTACTCTTGTCATTATGAAACCAGACATTTGGCCGTCTCGGATATTTTTCGATTAAAATGACCTTCATTTTTTCGATTAAAAGTTAGCTGCTACAAAGTTTAATCCAGTTTGTATACGTGCAACTGGTCGGTTTAAATTCCCGATTTGTAAATGACTAGGTTCAGATAGAGTTCTTTGACGATTTATTGTCACCGTATTTTTAACAATGGTAAAGAAATTAGACCAAGTCCATTACCGCGAAAGAGGTTTGAAGGTCGATCCACGCGACATTTTCTCAAAGCTTCAGTAACCCCAGGTGTTCAACAACTCGTTGGTCTCCAAGGAGACGTCTCTATGCGAGATACTTAGATTTTATCCCTTTTGTCTATGGATGGAAATATTTACGGCCGTGTAAAACTAAATTCAATTAGATTAATGCCGATGACTATCTTAATAATAAAACGTGTCTCGGGTAAAAATTCTAGATTCTTAATATTGGGAGAAAGAGAACCACAATTTGTAGACCTGTAGAAATTTACGGATTATTCAATCCTGATAGACCGGGAAGGTAAGGCTAGAATCCAATCCTCCGCACGCTGAATTTCGTCGGTTTCTGCTAAAATCTCGTAACTACAGGTGTTGTTTTTTATATCCAGACTAGTAACTTGTATAATTAAACTTGTATAGGAATTTTATCACGATTTATTGGGTGTTTAGTTCCGATTCCGACGGTTGAAAATTTAAGTTACGGCAGGGGGAAGGGAGGGTAGCGTTATAGCATAATAACTCCACTTCTTCCAATGTTTCATTTCTTGGACCCCACAAACAGCGTTATAGTGGAGCTGCAGTGTACTATTACAGTCGAACCTGTCTTAAGCAAGCGGTCAAGGGATTTTCCAAAATCGCTTGCTTAAGACAGGTGCTTGCTTAAAACAGGTTGGCCTGATGGCCGGATATTTGTATAACAAAAAGATAGGGTGGCTAGAAGGTATTCATTTTCAGTAAATAAATAACAAGATAAAAGCTCATTCAAACATATTTTCTGAATTGTGGTAAGAATACAAGTAGGCCTATATACTCATGAAGTGGATTAGATTATGAATCGAAATTAAAATCGGATAAAATTACTCGAACGGTCGTGATTAGTTTTTGCAAAGATCGAACAATTGACATAATATCGGCCGGTCAATTGAGGATCAGTCTACTCGATATTTTTTATTATTGCGTAAAACACTATATTTCAATATAATTCCAATTAGAATCTAGGCAGAATTAGTCTCTGAGCGAGTTTGTTTACCCATTTCTCACCTCTAAAACTACAAACAAATTCTGTCCGAATACGAAAATAGATTGGTTTCCGAGAACAGTAATTTCGATCGTCATACTCGATTAAACTTTATTGATAAAGTTTGAATATCATATGCATAAAATTCAATCACTGAATAAGAGCAAATTAACAAAACTGGGCATTTTGATGAATTCGTAGTTATCTACAAAACACCTGTTAATTGGCGACGCGTGTGAATGTTTATCTGATTTTGACACTTGATTAGATAATCCGAAAACAATTATGCGCCGTGATAATTACTTATCCGTGAAAATTGCCATCGGCCCGAAATTGACCGTAAACTCAGGTTATTTCAAAGAATGGGACACGATTTTGACGGCCGTTGACCGCGTTTTAGAGGTGCTTGTTGAATACAGGTAAAATTTAGCGTAGAAATCATCGGGGGGACATTCAACTGGCCGTTTAAGACAGGTGCACGCTGAATGGAGGTGACCGGATGACCAGGTTTGACTGTATTTGAAATGTGGCATTCCAGGTTTTTTTCAATTTGGACCAGTCAGAAAATTTTGTCTTCTGGTAATGGGTCGATAAGATAGTAATCAGGGCTCTGCAGACTCTCAGAATTGGGAAGAAGTGACTTCTCCCTAGTCAGAGAATTAGGAGAAGTTTTTCAAAATAGGAAGTGGTGAGACTTTCAGAAAAATTCTCAGACTAGGGAGAAGTCACTTCTCCCCAAATTCTGAGAGTCTGCAGACCCCTGAAATGGTTCAATTTAATAAGGAAAATTAGGTGGTATAGACTAAGATCAGACTACACATCTTTGTCTTTACTTCTTGTTTAAGGAGGAATATTCCATTTTTAGTGTGACAACCCAAATGTTTCTCCCTTTTCCACAGTATTGTTGGAAATTGCATATAGTATGAAAACCATGTCCGATCAGGCCTGAATCCAACTTTTCTGCTTGGAATCCACCTTTTTTCTGGAATCCTACATTCAAAATCCTAGCGAGAGCCCTGGTACATGAGATAAATCATTGAAAAATTCAGAAAATTAGCCAATTTTTACTAAAATGACCCCATTCAGAGGAATTTCTTGGCAGAATATTTTCTGATTTTTGAGAATCAAAATCATTCTCTACTAGTTAACGCCCATCATCAATTCTGCAAATATGCTAAGGTCTTAGGTGACATTATTGTCATGGTCTTTTACCAAATGGTACAAAAGCTATTCAATATTCTCCCAAAAAACAATATTTGAAAAAAAAAATGTGATAAAATATGTTGGAAGAATTAACACATGGTTAACATGTCTAGTTTAACCCATTCCAACACAGTGGAATTTTAGACCGGTCCAAATTGAAAGGAGCTGCAGACGACAATTTCAAGTTGATGGAATTTTAATTTTTTTCATCTTTTTGGATAGAAAACATTGTGGATAATGAAGAAATTGCTTGATCCAAGCAATTTCTTCATTTTCCACAATGTTTTCCAAAGCTTTTTCATTGAGGGGTGTAAAAAGGAGGGATTGAGTGGGAATGGGTTAACCCATTCCAACTCAAGCCCTCCTTTTTACGCCCCACAAGAAAAAAGCTTCGGAAAACATTGTGGACAATGAAGAAATTGCTTGTAACAAGCAATTTCTTCATTATCCACAATGTTTTCTATCCCAAAAGAAGAAAAAAATTAAAATTCCATCAACTTGAAATTGTCGTCTGCAGCTTATTTCAATTTGGACCAGTCTAAAATTTTCTTGTGTTGGAATGAGTTAAGTAAGGACTGTACTGGCTTATAGTGAGAAAAGATAACACACTTACTCTCTTTAGTTGTCCAATTCAATCCTCCAACAAAAAGTTTTCTGGAAGTAAAACAAAAAATGCTTGTAAAACACAAATACCCTTGAAACTAGTGTTGGGCGATCGGTTTCAAAGTATAATTGATTTTTAGTTGGAAGAATAAATCAACTTATGATCGATTACATAACCCGTTTCTTTGAAACCAAGTCGGTACTCTATGCAAAAATGCTATGGCATTACCACTACTGTCTGCTACTTTGATTTTTTATAATTCATTCAACAATACTTATATTATTTGTTTTGAAACTTGTATGCTTTGATTTTGAAACTGTTGCTTTTGTGTTTTGATGGAGACATGGTTCATCCTGACGACAGGATTAAAATGAATTGCTTTCCGGAAGCAAAAGGTTATTACCAGAGAACAAGACCAAATTAGGGACATTGATCTTGCCAGTTGTACCTTCATATTTAGCAGTGAATAATCTAGATTTTGCTATCTGTGAGTTGCCTTGGCTCACATATCTGAAACTGGCAAAGGAGTCCCAGAAAAAGATCAATAAGTCCAGCAAAGAAAGCAATCGAGTCCCACTAATAACAAATTACAATCATTCAAACAAGAATCTAAATCTGAAGCTAATATCAATAAGCCCTAATTTTGAGTGTAAGATTCATCGGCCCCGATACGCCTTCGTCTATTAAGAGAGGTTGCCGATGCGTCTTCAGATTGCCGATACCCTTAAATTTGGTCACCGATACGGCTTAATTTCCAGCTGAAGAAAGGGTCAAGCAAACAATTTAATTGGTTGCAGAAGCACGGACACAACAGTCTCTTTATCTATAGTGTTGTATACCACGTATTACTTTACATCTTTATTGATAAGACCCTTACACTCTTACTAATTGGAGATAATTTTTTTTGTCGCATTTCCCATTGGTACAGCGCTCTCAGTCACCAAGTATGGTGGGTACCAATATGTAAACAAGAGCCATCAGTGACGGGTTATGCTCCCTGAATAAGTACTTGATACTTAAGTATGCTTTAAATCAATAGTCACAATGTACTAAAAACAGTTTACCATGACATTTGTATGTAGGTATTCCCAGGGTTGTGGAGAAAAAGTTAAGGACTAATTACTTGGAGAAATGTTAAGATATCACATCAAGCGCCTTTTAAAAGACACGTTTATTGTACATATATTTCCTTCCAGTGTATGTCACTAGTGAATTGATATAACAGTAGCTCATTCTTATGCGAATTAAACTCTTTCTTTAATGCTTTTTGGTGAACAAACAAAAAAAAATGGTAGATTATCACTTGATAAACTCTACTCCAAACCAGTGAATTTTCAAGTGCATCCCGCTGCCAATCGCCAATGGGGCCAAATGCGACAAAATAAAAATTCTGGCCCCAAATTCGGCGAATTGGCGATTTTACTGGCGACAACTTTCAAAATAAGGCAAAGGGATGTTGAGTGCAATTAAACGATTTCCGATGCGCAACTTTATCATTCAGACATCCGCTAATTTGTTTGGGAGACACGCGACCATCAATATTACAGACGAATTTGTATTAGACCAATAGAAAAAACCTTTCACTCTCTATGTCAAGGTATGACCACCGTATCAGGTCCGTTCGCCCTAAATATACTTTTGCCCCAGGTCCATTCGCCCCAAAAGTGGGTCCGTTCGCCCTATTTTTCTATGTTCGCCCCCCTTTTTAAAATGAGTAAAAATGAGTATAATTTTTAGTGTATATCTGTCAATTCACTTAATGTTATTTTTTTTAAATGCTTTGTCATACAGATAAATGACTCAAACATTGTTCGAAATTGCACATTCCCGATGTTATTGAAAGTTGTTGTTTTGCCCAACAATGATAAATTAACATGATAATATCTTGTAAAACAGAAGCTTGTAACTACAATTAAGATTTAGCTGTAAATACGATCTTTTGCCCATAAACGAGGAATTAACAAGATATATCCAAAAATTGCAAACTTTTGCAATCAGAGTATTTGTATTTTTTCTTATTTTTTCAAATTCCTTTAGTTCATTGAACGACGACCTCCCCCCTTCCAGAAGAAATCCCAACTGGGAATACCACTATACATTATAAAGTACTCCCTACTGGTAGCAAACGTGGTTCTCTTTAACCTTATGTACTTTGAATCAATTTTCGCTCACTACAAATTTAGATCAGTCTGAAATTTAGTCTAGATATGAGTATAAGTGGAAGAAATAAACTCATTTACAAAACCTAAACATCTCTTAAAAGAAAAATAAATGTTTACCAGAATATTTCCTGGGCATCTATAGTATAAATAAAAAATAGGGCGAACGGACCCGGGGCGAACGGGAATTAGGGCGAAAAGTAATTAGGGCGAACGTGATTTAGGGCGAACGGACCCGGATTCATGAACCACAATGTGCTACAGAATTTAAGGTTGCACAATGCCTTTACAAGAAACAATGCGATTAACATTTTTCTGATAATGCTGTTTTACATACCTATGGTCATCATTTGCGTCCCCGTTTTGATTAGTATCTGTTCCATCGGTGGTCTGGCTTACTTCCGTCATTTTCAAGCTTTTGTTACAGAAATTGTATAGAAAGACTAAGTTCAATTTTTCCTGAAACCTCCTCGCCCGGCTGCACTCTTCCAATGCGCATGCGCGAAGTCGGCGTGGTATTCTTGCTAGACTAGAAATTTTAGACGTGGAGGTACTTGTTGCATGAATGTGAGGATTTCTTCGAATGAAAAAGACCATGTACGTTAATAAGCTAGTATATAAGCCACTGCTCATATTGTTTTAGGTCATTCTTACACAGTAAATAAAACAATTTCAGCTTGTATGTTGTTGATGAACTTACAATTGAATATCCTCCTGTATGCACGTACGTGTGTTGGTACTTTACTCCCCAAAACACGCGAAATGGTGTCAGAATAAAAAATGTTAATTCTGAGTTTTCGCATATTTCTCTTTTGGTTTTCTGAATTAAAACAAGGAATTTAAATGGAATACACCCACCTGTGATGGACTGAAACGGTTCCAATCTGCCTGGACAGATTTTAGACTCACACAGACTTGATATTTTATGGACCTCTTAGAGGAAGGGAGGAAGAAGATAAAGTGTCGTACTTACTATAATTGCTTGGAGATGAAGATTGTCAGAAGAAACACGGGACAAAGTGGCCTACCGGCTATTGATTTTAATCAATTTCTCCTCGTTTACACAGCAGAGTCAACAGTTTTCATCGAATTCTCTTCAAACTTTCTCAGAATGATAGTATTATCACAAGGGTCGCTTCTTTCAAATTTGGGTCAGATCCGTCAAGAAACACGGGAAAAAGGGCCTTATGAAAATTTGATTAAAATCATTAAAAATCCTTGTTTGCACACTGGAGTCCACAGTTATCATCTGGTTCTCTTCAAACACTCTCAGATTGACTGTACCGTTTTAAGGATCGTTCCTTTTGGAATTGGGTCTGATCCGTCAAGTATTATGGGAAAAGGGCATTAAGAAAGTTGTATAAAAAGATCTTTTTAACACTCTAGAGTCTATAGTTTTCATCGGATCCTCTTCAAACTTTAACAGAATGTAAAAGCGTGAGTATTGTCCCTTCCAAAATTTGGTCTGATTAGTCAAACACAGGAAAATTTAATAAAATAATAACAATAATAATAAATAAATAAAATAAAGTCCACATGTTTCATCGGATTTTCTTCATACTCTCGAAGAATCCTTGTACTATTGCAAGGATAATTCCTTTCGAAATTGGATCTGATCCATTAAGTAACATGGGAAAAGGGGCTGTATGAAAATTTAATTAAAAATCCTCATTGATGCAATAAATCCCACAGCTTTGATGAGGTTTTGTTGAAACTTTCACAGAATTATTGTAAGCTTAAAAGGAACATTCTTTTCAAAATGGGGTCTGAACTGTTAAGAAACACGGGAAAAGGGGCCTTAAATGAAAATTTCATTTAAAAATTCCTTGTTACCAAGTCCAGAGCTTTCATCGGATTTTCTTCAAACTTTCACAGAATGATTGCACAATAATACCGATCCTTGATATTGACATTTGGTCCTGATCTGCCAAGTATCACAGGAAAAGGTGCCTTATGAAAAATTTCGCTTTAAAATCCTTGTACCCCAATAAAGAAAAAAACAAAACAAAAACAAACCAGATTCTTTCCAATTGTTCACAGAATGATGTACCATCATTAGGATTGTTCCTTTACAAATTCTGTCTTATCAGTCAAGTATCGTGGAAAAATGGGCATTACAATAATTTCGGTGAAAAATCCTCGTTAAATTAATAAAGTTAACAGTTTTCATCGGATTCCGTTCAAATTTTCAGAGAACGTTTGTACCATCATTTGGATTGTTCCTTTCCAAATTGAGACTGATCTGTCAAATATCAGGAAAAATGACTGTATGAAAAATCATTACCAAGTCCTCATCAGAATTTTATCAGAATCTCTTCAGACTTTAATAGAATGATTGTACCATCATTTGGATTGTTCCTTTGTAAATTGGGTCTGATTGGTTAAGTGACACAAGAAAAGGGGCCTTATCAAAATTTTATTACAAAAACGTCTTTATCACAATAAAGTCCCCGGTATTTATCTTTTTTCAATCTATTTTTCATTAGGATTGTTCCTTTGTAGATTTGGGTCTGATTTGTTAAGTTTCACGAGAAAAGGAGCCTTATGGAAATTTTATTACAAAACATTCCTGACATAATTCAGTCCACAGTTTTCATTAATTCTCTTTAACTTTTACAGAAGGATTGAACCTTCATTTGAATTGTTCCTTTTGAAATTTGGTCTGTTCTGTTAAGTGTCATGGGAAAAAGGGCCCTATGAAAATCACAAGGATGGTTCTTTTCAGAATTGGGTACAGTCCGTAAAGTATCATGTGAAAAAGGGCCATATGAGGTTGTTTTTTATTATTATTCTAGTTAACATAATGATGTCCCAATATTTCATCGGATTCACTTTAAACTTTCTCAGAATGATTTAACCAACAATAAAATATGACGGGAAAGGGGGCTTTATGAAAACTTTATTGAAATATCTTTGTTAACACAATAAAGTCAACAGTTTTTATCGGATTCTCTTTAAAGATGCATGGGATAATTGTGACAATGAACACACAGGAAAAAGGGCCTTACAGATTGTCATTCAAACCATTCTTGTTTATATATTATTGTCAGATTGTCTTTTCACAGGACAAATATAGGGTCGTCAGGAAAGTTTCTTTCGGAAATGAAGTGGATCCATCAGAAAAGACAGGAAAGGGGGCCTTATGGATTTGACCCAAAACAATCCTGTTTTCATGATACATAATTACATAATTATCATCGTATTCTGATGAAAATTTCACAGGATGATTGTAGGGTCCTTTTGGAAATGAAGTGGACCCGTCATGAAAAACGGTAAAATGGGCCTTGAGAATTGTTGCTCAAAAGTCCAATATACCTTTTCACGATCTCACAGCGCATGCGTCAAATTAAATCTCGTTAAATGCGATATTTACCAGAGACTAAGTCACGTGATCGGTTGCGGGAAGTCGATAAATTATCCCTATATACTCCTATATAAAAAGGCTATTTTGAAAGAGCAAAAACAAAGTTTGAAGATCAAAGTTTGGTTGAAAAAAGAGTTCCAACCTGTGAGCAGATATATGCAGACTAATTGTAGCGAGTAAAATTGATGATGCTATCGTGTATTAGTAACCGGACTGAGTTTAAAACGACCTGGTATCTAGGCCATATGAAATATAACGTACATCGAATTTGGCGATAACAATACTTTTTCCAATGTAATGAGATTTTTTGAAAATATTCTTACCCAACAACACACACACGCGCGCATACAAGAAAAGAAAAAAATATAGAGTTACAGTTAAACTCTCATTTTGATTAATTAAAATATACAACAAATTACTATAAGTCATTTGTGCCGGAAATCAATGATTTTTTTTTTAATATTTACAACCATCGACACTACACAAAAGACATAAGCAATCCGATTTTTTCAAGCACACTGAATGGTTAAATTTGCGAATATGCATCAATCACAGGCACGTCATTCATTGCAAACCCAGCTCTTCCTATGGTAGGCCTGATCACAAGTGACAATCATCCTGATTGACATGATTGACTAAATATATATGTTTATTTTTAAAGCATTTAAATACTATTGACCACATTTTGGACGATTAAGATAAGATGTTGCTTTAGATATGCCATTTTGATACCAATCTCCTAAAGTCTTCACCAAAGTGCATATATTTTTTTTTAAAAAGTTTCCTTGTTACAAAGTGTAAGCATTTAAACTGAAACATTATGAAAATAAATAAGAGCAAAGCAGGCGTGCTGTTTTTGAAATATTTGTTTCTTTCTGGGTGTCCACAAAAGTGGATCTCTCTTACACACACTCTCTTTCTTTTTCATTTCTTAATATCAAACATGCCCGCACGACAGCAGTTCAGTTAAAAAAAACAACAACAAAACATTCGCATCATTGTAAAAATAGAAATGTGGGAGAAAAGGAGGAAACATTTTCTTGATATGAATAATCCACTTTGAAAAGAATATATTATAATGCGAAAATAGGGAGAAATATCTCGACGAGGAATGACATAGATCGTATTGTTGATGACGATGTTAATAGTGCGAAGAAAAATATAAAAAATAAAAAATGATTCAATGATACATATGTGGTTATTATGATAAATGTACAGACAATAATACGAGAGATCTGAACAGAAGAATGATGCCTTGATGTAAAGGGTTCCCTTCGGTACATCACGATACATAATGGGTGATTATTTAACCGGCAACATGTCACAACGAATCCGATAAACACTCTTACATTTAATTGGTCTAATTTATGATTTGATGAGACAAATTTTATCTTTTTATGCTTCAACCGATATGCCGCCAACTACTAATAGACCTTTCACGCAAAGCGTCAGATGACTAAAAAGTCTGTTTCCACTAGACGCCTTCAAAGAAAAAAAACAACAACAAATTTCCACTGCGGGGAGGATTTACTTCCGATTTTGTTTTTCGAAAGCCCTATAATTGCGTCTATCTATTTTAACTTCGTTATTCGATGTTTTACCATGAAAAGTATGGGCTAAATAATGTTGATAGTATTGTTGGAGATGTAACATCTGTTTGTTACAATATTTCTTCCTCCGTTGTTCAAGAAATGTTTCTTCAGAAGCGTTAAAAGTAATCTATATTATCGGCCTTAAGGAATAAATGACTGGTGTTCTGTTTCATGATCTATGTTTCACCATATTCAATAAAATGTATCATAGCCCGGTATTTAGTTTATGTTGAAACAAACGAATTTAATGAATGAAGGGGAATGCACCATTGAGAGGTCATTAACCCATATTGTCTCCAACACAAAAACTCATGTTATTTGCCTCCCGAAATGATAAAGTTATGATAGTTTGTGTGAGAAAAGGTGAAATTAAAGCACAATATGGTTAAGACATTATATCGTCGGTTTAGCGACCAAAGTTTTGATTCAAATTGTATTTACAACCCTTAGTTAGCCCATCGACAATATTCTGATTATAATATGCACGTCTGCCCTTTTATCTAGTAAAGCTAAATATTCCAACATTAAAACTAGATTTTGAAAAATGAAAGTCTACCTCGCATTATATCCTGCAGCGAAAAAACAATTTTAAATCCATTCAATGAAAATAAGCGTATTCACTTCATTTGATTTTGGAAACAAGAGCTGGTCACAGTCATGTGACAAATGCCCACAAGGACAGGGTCATGCATGTGGCACTTTGACTTGTTTTGTAAACACAACCACATGCATTTGTGATCTATACGTCTGGGTTTTTAATAAATGAAATTTTAATACATATAATAATTGCTATAAATACAGAATGAAATCGAGATATGCATTATGGACGGATTTTTCTGAGGGCAAAAATAGGTCAAAGGTCAAGGTCACTGGGTCTAGGTAAAGGTCATGTAAAGTCGTCCACCCAATTGAGCATCTGTCCAAATATGGAAGCCATCTCTTGAAGAATAAGAGAGTAAATACAATTTAACAATTCTGGACGCCCCCATGACCCCAGATTGTGACCTTGACCTTTGAGATAGGAACCTGGGTCTTTTTCGCAACACGTCGTCTGAAGGTGGTAAACATTTGTATGAAAGAAATTTGTACCTGCGTGCATGATTATAGAAGTTACAGAGTGGACACGGCAAAAAGTGCCGATTTTTGACCTTTGACCCCAAATTGTGACATTGACCTTTGAGATAGGAACCTGGGTCTTTTTCGCGGCACGTCGACTAAAGTTGGTTAACATTTGTATTAAAGGAATTTGTACCTGCGAGCATGATTATAGAAGTTACAGAGCGGACACGGCCAAAAGTGCCGATTTTTGACCTTATACCCCAAATGGTGACCATGACCAATTAGATAGGAACCTGGGTCTTTTCGCGACACGTCGTCTGAAGGTTGATAACATTTGTATGAAAGACATTTGTAACTGCATGCATGATTATAGAAGTTACAGAGCGGACACGGCAAAAAGTGCCGATTTTCGGCCTTTGACCCCCAGATTGTGACCTTGACCTTTGAGATAGGAACCTGGGTCTTTTTCGAAACACGTCGTCTGAAGGTGGTGAACATTTGTATGAAAGAAATTTGTACCTGCGTGCATGATTATAGAAGTTACAGAGCGGACACGGAAAAAGTGCCGATTTTTGACCTTTGACCCCAGATTGTGACCTTGGCCTTTGAGATTGAAACCTGGGTCTTTCTGCAACACGTCGTCTTATAGCGGTGAACATTTGTGCAAAGTTATATTGAAGTCCACTTTGCATGTAGAAGTTACAGAGCGGACACGAAAGCGGGACGGACGGACGGACAGAAAGACGGACAGTTCAATAACTATATGCCTCCCTTTGGGGGCATAAAAATGCTGAAATGATAAACACCATGTTATTATATTACCGTGCCGATTAAATCGAGGCCCGGTCACATCCTTTATTCAATCGATCGACAAGAAATTAGTATTTGGTGGCATATCGGTTGAAACATAAAAAGATCAAGTTTGTCTCATCAAACCATAAACTCTACTTATTAAATATATGAGTGATTATCGGATTCTTTGTGACATGTTGCCGGTTACATAATAAACCCCATATGTTTAGTAATGTAACGAAGGGAACCCTTTACACCAAGGCTGTTAACAGATCATTCTTCTGATCTGTTCTAGCTAATCATATCATTACTTTAATCTTTTAAAAAAAATTGCAGTTTTCATTGCACTATAACATCATCGTCATCAATACGGTACATTCTTTCATCGTCGAAATAATGCTCCCTGTTTTCGCATTACAATGAATGCTTTAATTCATTACATGGCACTTTTTTACGAAAAGATAATTATTTATATAAAAAAATGATTTCTCCTTTTCTTCGACATTTCTATTTTTTCAATGTGAATATTTAAAAAAATGACATGCTGTTATGCGGGCGTGTCTGATATTAATAAAAGAAAAGAATAGAGAAAGAGCGAGAAGAGAGAGAGAAAGATGGAGAGGTCTACATGGGTGGACACACAGACAAAAAACAAATGTTTCAAAAAATAGAATGCTTGCTGTGTTCTTTATTTTCATAATGTTTAACTTTAAATGCCTATACTTTGTAACAAGGAAATTTAAAAAAAATGAAATAAATGCTTTTTGGTGAAGACTTTTGGAGATTGATATCAACATAGGCCACTTTTATGGCACATGTAAAACAACATTTATCTGTATCT
Organism: Fragum fragum; assembly: GCA_946902895.1. NCBI lineage: Eukaryota > Metazoa > Mollusca > Bivalvia > Cardiida > Cardiidae > Fragum > Fragum fragum. Next base: position 46,108,747 of record OX336365.1, read on the forward strand.
TCCAAAATGTCGTAAATAATATTTAAATGCACTATTGATTAAACAAATAAATTCAGCCAATCATGTCAATCAGGATTATTGTCACTTGTTCGTGTAATCAGGCTTTCCATGCGAAGGGCGGATTTTGCAATGATTGGCGTGACTTTGATTGATGCTTTTTCGCAAACTCATCCAATCAGTGTGCCGGAAAAAATTGGATGGCTTATTTCTTTTGTGTAGTGTCGATATTTGTAAATATCACAAAACCATTTATTTCCGGCCCAAATAAATTATTCAGTGACCATTCAGTGTTTGTTCCGAGTGTTACATTGTAACTCTATATTTTTTCCGTTCTTGTATGGTTGTTAGGAGTGGTGGGTGTTAAAAATATTTTCAAAAAATCTTATTGCATTGGAAATATTATTGTATGAAATTAAGATTATTTCCAAACTTGAGGTACGTTATATTTCATATGGCCTAGATACCAGGCCGTGAAACTCAATTTGAATGCAAACTCACGACAATGTCATTAAAATTACTCGCTACTATTGGCCTACATATGTCTGCTCACAGATTGAAACTTTTTTTTACCAAATTTTTATTTTTATCTTTATTTTTGCTCGTTCAAAATAGCCAATTTATATAGGATTATATAGAAATAATTTATCGACTCCCCACAATCGATCATGTGACATTGTTTCGGTTAGATATCGTATTTAACGAGATTTGGTTTGACGCATGCGCATTGAGAGCGTGAAAAGTTTTATATCTTGATTGATTAAAGGATGCGACCGGGCGTCGTTTCAATCGGCACGGTTATATATGACACGGCGTTTATCTTTAAGCATTTTTCGTCAATCAAATAAATTGAACACGCTTTTTTTCATTCATTGAGTGGATTAATAATAATTCCCACCAGAGGATATATTTCGAGGTAGGCTTTCATTTTAAAATATCTAGCTTATATATATAAAAATCTAGCCTTTCTGGTAGATAAAGGGGCCATTATACATATTATAACCAGAATATCATCGATGGGCTAACAAAAGGTCGTTAATACAATTTGAGATAATATGTAGTACGACATTTTGGTCACTAAACGACAATACAATGTCTGAACTATATGGATCTTTAAGTTCATCTTTCCTCGCACAAACTGTCATAAATTTAATATTTCTAGAGGCGAAGAACATGATTCTGGGAGTTGCCGGATAAAAAACGACTTAATGACCTTTCAAGGGTTCATCCACACTTATACACTACAGGCATTTTTTCAACTTATAAAACATACCGGATTATCATACAATCTATCGTATATGGTTAAAAAAGATCATGAAACGAAACACCTGTAATTAATTCGTTAAGGCCGATAAAAAAGGGCCATTTAAATGCTTCTAAAGAACATAACTGTGACATCGAAGGAAAGTTACAAAGTTACAAAGTTTAGTTACAAAGTTACAAAGTTACAAAGTTTATTTTAGATACATCAAGGCCACCGGCCCATCATATACAACACATACATTTAACATCATAGAATCATGGCAGAGTTGCATACAATATGGTTCTTAGCAATGAACGTGTATACATCAGTTTTATTGTTGTTAATGTTGTTGTTTTAGCAGAGACTAGATAATGCGGAGATCTTCAAAATATTACAAACTATTTACACTACTAAATTCTTTCTAGATTAAAATAGAACTATGATTATAATTCGACTCCTTTCTCAAACGTCGTAACTTCAGTTTGAATTATTTTCACCCTTTAAGTTAATCGATACTAATAAAGCTCTTCATTTTCTATGGAATTATTCTTAAATTTCATGACTCTTGAAATAAAATAAGCGAGCTTTTTTTAAATTTGAAACATCTTTTGTATTCATTATTCGATAAAATTTTCTGGTGTTGTACACCCTTTGTACCAGGAAATAAAGGATCATCTCTCAGATCTTTAAACAGAAAGCATTGGAAAAAAGCATGAAATTCATCATCAATGCATGAAATGTTATGATCCATTATGACGTCCTAGCTCAATGTTAAATTTGTGGTTACTACAACGAAATCTGGACACATTTCGTCGTAAAGAATACAACAAGTCAATTTGAAGGTACTTCTCTGGTTCAAGTAGAGATTTAAAATGTTTATATGTAGAGCATTTCGGTCGACATACAATAGTCTCGTGCCAATTCTGACGTGCGCAGTCTGTTGACCTTATTTTACATGCTACTAAAAATTCGCCTTAATCACCCACTTAATGTGATAGCCAAACTAGCCCGAAACCATATAAGTACAAAAGGTGCTTAACTGATGATGCCCACGTACGTCTACCTACATCATCTAAATCTTTTAATATAAAATAACAATTTTTCGGGTATCTATGATCCGGCATATGTAATAATTTTAGCCAGTATATAATACTCCACATAAAGTGGTAATCTTCCACATTCTCCCAATGCCGTACAATCATTTACCGACGAATTGGCCCCTAAGAAATATTTACAAAAGCTATTTTGTACTCTTTCGATATCTAAGGATATTTCTGTTCCCCAAATTTCCGAACCAAAAAGAAGAATAGGTTTCACCATTGAATCAAAGAGTTTAAAGCATTCGTTTAAACAGAATTTACCGAATTTCCTTTCGTATCCTTTAATGACGTACAATGCTTTTTTAGCCTGGCATGATAATTTAGATTTGGTTTTTGACCATGAGAGTTTGGGAGTGAATAGAATGCCCATATATTTATATACAGATGTAACATTTACAGGATATCCATCAAAAGTCCATGATACATTATTTCGAAGGGGTACCCCATTTCTAAATACAATGATTTCCGTTTTTCGTTTATTAATTTGCATACCTGTACTATGACAGAATTCTGATATTGTATTTAGTTGTAATTGTAAATTTAATACTGTGTCCGCACAGTGAGCTATATCATCAAAAGAATACATATCATGTCGGGAATTTGGTTATTGACAAATATACCTCTATGGCCCTTTTGTCTAAGAAGGGTACACAGCTCATTAATGTAGAGATTAAAAATAATTGTACTGGTGCCGTCCCCTTGCCGGGTACCAACGTTACTGACGAATGGATGTGAATATTTATCATTTATTCGCACATAATTCACCATATTAGAATACATTGCTGTCAGAATACGTAAAAGCTTACCATTTACGCCAAAGTTTTGTAGACTTACAAACATTTTAAGTGTACTAAAGAATCAAATGCTTTTTTAAAGTCGACATACAGGACATAAAATCGCCCGCCCTGTTTACCTAGGTACTTTTGAACAAGGCTTTGTTAGATAAACATATTATCTGTACATGAATAATCTGATCGAAAACCTGACTGAGCTTCGTCTATCTTATTATAAATTTCTGACCATTTGCATAATCTAGTGTTCATTATGTTAGAGAAAATTTTATACATGACATTTAGTAGAGAACTACCCCTGTAATTTGATGGATTATTTTTATCGCCTGATTTATACACAGGAACGATAATACTTTCCCTCCAAGAATTTAGGAAATTACCCTGGCTAAATACTTCGTTAAATAAAGTACAAAGTGACGGTGCTATCTCGTTACATGTTTGTTTGTAGAACTCTGCAGGTATCCCATCTGTTCCTTGTGATTTTCCAGCTTTTATTTTTTTATTCTGTTGATTACTTCATCAGTTGATATCTCTGAGTTAAAAATATCATTATCTTCTAATGCAGGTTCTAAATTATACATAATATTTAGAAGAGTAGGCTGGTTTTCTTTACATAAAAGTTTAATCTATTTTCATTTTGATATATAAATTTCTTCTGTTTACAAACAGATTTGAAGTTATTACGGCTTTTATATAAATACGATAATCTGCATCATCGTTAGTGTAACGGAATTTCCTCAAAGAGGAAGCTTTGCTTTTTCACATGCTTCGTCCCACCATGGTTGGTGACAGTATACATGTTTATTTCGAGGTTTAATGCGCATGTGTGATGCTGAATTATGATATAAATTGATGATACTTGAAACTGCTAAATTTATGTCTTGAGAACAACAATTGATATTTTCTATGATATTTTGAAATTTTTCAGGAAAAGAATTGAAGAAGGGATTTTTATCATTTTCTTTCCATTTAAATACAGGAAAGTTATATAGATAATCATGATCTGTATGCTTATCATCATGATAGTAGCGTTCTTTCGATTTGAATTATAAGGTAGCAGACACCGGAAGGTGATCGGACTCATCTTTATCTATTACTGTAAACTTTCTAATAAATGGGAACAAACTTGAAGAGGCAATATGGTAATCCACTACACTTGCACCATTATATGTAAGACAAGTAAAATTGCCTGGTTTATCATCTGCGGATTGTCCGTTTAATATATGTATATCAGGAAAACAACAAAGATCAACTAATGTTCTTCCAAACAAATTATACGTATTCGAGTCTTTATCATTACGAACAATATTAAAATGGTCAGATTTCGTTTGTCGGGATGGTACCCCCGTTTAATAACTGCATCATTTTCATATTATTCCGCACTTGTTGAGTGGGACGTTAAATCTCATTCATACATTCATTACATCAAATGGGGACCATTCCTGCTGGGATAGTCGCCTTTTGTCGTTCTTTTTTTTTTTTTTTTTTGGCGTTTGAAACTTGTGGTTTTGTCTTAAAAACATGATGCATTTGTCATGGTTTGTCCTGTGAAAATGTATGATATAGATATATCGCTAATGCCAATACAATTTTGCTACAAAACCGATCCCAAATAAAATTTTGTATTGTAAAAAATGTTATCTACATGTGACCCGGCGCACGGTGAATGCAAGGAATAACTAAGTCCAGTAGTGATTGTGCAGATTGACGTTACACTTAAAAGCCTGAAAATAGGACTATGAGCAAAAGAGAATAAAAGACACGCAACGTGCAGCACAATAAGAGCCTAAACATTGAACCTATTAGGCTGTGTAGCAAGAATATTAGCAATAAATGCGTTGAATAAAGAAGCCAAATTTTAATCAATTTATGTCTGCCCTTTTGCGAGGTCTAGAGTAGAGCGAGGGCTGCTCAAGAGTTGATAAGGGAAACTTATTGTGCGTGTATGGGTGGTGTTGAATTTGAACTGTCTAAAACTCATAACTTTATCCATTCTTCCACAATCAATCATCCATGAAATCAATATGATGGTACCATTATGTACATGAGACCATATTTTATCACAAGCTTAACCCCTTATATATATAGATACTATCTTAAGACCATCTCTTGCTACCTAGCTTATACGTAATTCGGCATCTACCGTCACTGCTACCCATTACATATCACATAGTTCACATAGTTTGTAGAGACCGTATGCACAAAAGCTCCTAGCTGGTCATTTTAAACTGGTCTGATCCAGGTCTGTTGACTTCCGGTGATGGAAGTCGGCACAAACTTTCTCTTTATTAAGTAACACTAACACACATGTTTCTTTTTACTTCGTATCATTGAAGTCGCACTCGTTCCTTTTTTGCGTGCATGTTATCTGATCTTACTTGATGCTGAGATCTATATTAGGCTGTAGCCTCTGTGATACTTCTTTAATTGTCTACATTGTTACCAACTTCCGGCTCATAAATGGCGGGCAGAAACTTAATATTTTCGAATTCTTCCAACATGAACTTATGGATTTTAAAAACTATTTACACTAGGCGCAATCAAAACTTTATAAGGGAGGGAATTCCATCGATTTATGAGTCTTTGACTTAAGTTGATAGTGTATAAAATATTTACATATTTTTGACACTATCAAATAAGAAATTATAGTAATAGTACCATTTCTAACAGTAAATGAATGCTCAATAATGTTGACAGATTTCTACACAAACTTGTTGACAATTACTAACCATTGTCTACGAACTAAATGAGATGCATGTTTTTATCATTTTATCTGATTGTAATTCTACATAGATCTACATGAATACTATGATATTAAAAGTAGTAGTTTGCCTAAAACTTCTTGTTTGTTGTCCATTTCAGTTTTCAGTTTGCTGTTGGAAATAGTGAATGCGTCTGAATACACGAAAAAAACCCTAAGAACATCTCATTTCTCCAAGTTTTTTCTGTTCTCGGCCTCAATTCTACCCACTCATGTGATCACTCAAACTTAAACATCTATAGAAATCGAAGAAAAACGTTTATTATCAGTTTAGCATATTGCTAAAGTGTTTTCGGTAGCTATATGAAAGAGTGGGGGAAATTTGATAGTTTTGGGATTAGTATCTATAATATACTGAATGACCCGACAGGCGCCTAATTGATAACCGATATCCGAGATTGATTTAACCCATTCCCACACAAGAAAACTTTAGACTGGTCCAAATTCAAATTTTAATTTGGTGGACTTTATTCTATTTCCCCCTCCCCCGACTTTTTGGATAGAAAACATTATGATTAAGAAAGAAATTGCTTCATATAAGTAATTTGCTAATTTTCCATATTGTTTTCCAAAGTGTTTTCTTTAGACGCGTAAAAAGGAGGGGTTGTGTGGGAATTGGTTAAAGAAGTGTGGTCAACACCTTACAATATTGATGTATATTATGTTTTATCACCTGTCTTGTTTATCCGTCAATATTGTCAGTTGCATTTTAGCTTCATAAGTTTTGCGAAAAATGATTAGCAAACTATCAGAAGTAACTGACCGTTGCTTTCAGATTTTGATTATGAATGACGGGCAAGATAATTTAGTAGAAAACTATGTGAGAAAGGAGGTATTTAAAAGAAATATATTTTCCCGCAATGCCAGTATTAGTACCATGTTACACGCTACGATAGATTGACATGATGCAATTTTAGACTGTTCCAAAATAAGTTGCAATACGTTAAATATTCACCAGTCCTAAACTAACCATGGGTCTGATGGCCTTTTCCGAATATTTTGTAAGGTCAAATTTTGCGTGTCCGGCACCACACTTTAGCACCACTACCCCGTAATTTGATGTGCAAGAGAAAGTTCAGCCTGTGGAAACATTCCGGAAAACGGAAAATTGCTTATAATTTATATGGTTTGAAACAGTCAATAATCGGTTTTATGTTTGTGTAGTTATTACCGATTGAATAAGCCGTAGTTACTTCTTTTTTTCATTCGTCATTTTACTTATTGTGATATACACATTCAAAACACAAAATAACCAAATTTTTATTTAATAGTCATGTGTATATAACCAATAAACAATGATGATAATGATAAGAGTATGGCCTGGTACTATAGTGCATTTACATTCTCTTCAAGTTTCATCAAAATCGGAAATAAAAAACGGACGTTTGTAATCATTTTTGAATCAAAGGACTAAAAGTACTGAGAAGTTGGAATGCGCTGAAAGGTCATAACTGTGGAATTCGGTTCAAATTATTTTATTACTTTCCGAGTAAGCCTCCCTCCTTTAACTTAAACCAGCATATCCATTCGTGTACATATGTGCGTGAATAACGCACAAAAACTAAAATCCACATACTAAATTCACAAACTAGCATTGTCTTAACCCATTCCCAGACAGTGACGCTTTTAAATTACCCTCACTATGAAAGCTTTGGAAAATATTGTGGAAAATGAAGAAATTGCTTTTTACAAGCAATTTCTTCAAAAACCACAACGTCTTCTGTCCAAAAAGAACCAGGATTTTAGAATTTCATCAACTTACAATTGTCGTCTGCTACTTCTTTGAATTTAGACTGGTCTAAAATTTTATCGTGTTGGAATGGGTTATAAGCTCGTGTCATGCACAGTAAAATTAGAATTTTCAAGCATAACATTCTGCTTTGATCAACTGTAATACGTACGTGAACTCCTTTTAGAATCTTGAAAACAGAGAATAACAGCTTCTACAGTCAGAAAGCGATGAACTCGCTTATGATTATTTGACCCTCAACTCGGCCAATTCTGTAACGATCATACTAAATTCACGTAGATTTTCACTTCAAGTTTATGAGTATACGTGGAAATTTGCGGAAATGCGCGGAAACTTGTTTCGGGTGATCGTTTGAAATACCGGTTTAGACTTAGGAAAAAAGAATATTTAAAGCGTTCTGAGTAAAAATCAAAAAAAAAAAAAAAACGTTAACATTATTGTAACGTTATTGTTTGCACATGGTAGTTTTGCCCTTTTCCTAAAAATTCCTATAATATGCTGAAGATAGTATCATATTATCTTCGGCGCCCTGTAGTCGCGCGATTTCCTTATTCGTTATTTGGCTTTAGAACCGTAAAAAATCTTTAGAATGTTTTAAAGCACTGGGCGGCGTGATTATTGTAAAAATGCATTTGCGATCTGGGCCATATTTGTAAACTTTGCCTATATATGGTCACATGAGATCACGTGATTACAAAACACGGGACGGCGAATAAAAATGAAATTAAAAAAAATCTTTTCTGATTATTACCTTATTTTTCACGCAGTAATTTAAAGCAAACTAAAGCATGTTTAGAAGTCTCTAAACGAATTTTTATATCATCATATTTACACGTGCCATATTCTTGTCTTCGGTCACAACTAACTGATTGTCCGTAGCAAGTTGAGATGGGAAGTAACCCGAGGTGTATTCATAGTTAAGAGATCACGTGATATGTGTTATCAAAAACCCGAAATGAAATTGTCTTGTGTTCATTTTCGGTTTTGTTAAACCTAAGTTGGAATTGCTCCGCATTCCAATTTAAAAACGAATTAGAAATCTAGTATACTGAATTTGTTTGATAGACTAGCTTTCTAGCACTCATTTATGCGAAAAAATGAAAGGCATTTTTTTTCAAATGCCGAATTAATCATACTTCTCAATTATTAAGGAGTAAAAAGAAATGAAATATTGCCTGCGTAACAACATACTCCTTCTTTATCTATGTTTTCTGTATTTTATACCCCCATCGGAAATGCCCCCTTTATCCTATTTCGTATGCGTTAATATATATTATATATTGTCTGCGAACAGCTCTCCTCTTACTCGTATGCAAATTGCGTTGGACAAACAATTTCTAAACTACTCTCAGACAATAGTTCGGAGGAAAATAGGGAATAAAGACGACCAACAATCGAATATTTTCTTGATTCAAGTTAATCGCTATACATAATGCATTTGCATGTTCGTCCGATTTTTTTTATAATCAAACAAGTCTTAAAACAATAAAAGAAAACGATGTAGCAATTTGCCTATGGTGCTTGCAATGAGTTTCATTGAAAATCAGGTCATACAATCGAGTTCACTTAACGGTGCATTTTTACTGCTGGTATTCTAAAAATAGATTATGTTAGTTGGGTTTAACGCCTCTTTAAACAAAATAGGGTTCGATCCCCGGCGGCGGCAAATATTCTTTCCGACAATTGTCTCTCACCAATGGGTTGATAATCGTAAACCTAAGTGGGATAGCAGCTGGAGGCTAGGAAAGGATGTAGTGGTAGTACTGGTGTGAGAAATACCAGGAATCCATTGTTAGGTGCTCCAGCCGCCGTGATATGACTGAAATACTGTTAAAAGCGGCGTTAAACCCCATTCAATCAATCAATTAAACAAAATATATATATACATACGTGTAGTACATATTCTAAAAATAGATTGTGGTTAACTCATTGCTACACACTAACGCCTGCAGAAGAAAACATTTGGAGAACACATTAGGAAATTAAAAATGTTTGTTTCTGACTTTAAAAACTATTTACTTAAAATAATCGTCTGCAACATCTTTGAAACTGGGTAAGGCCAAAGTTGACTGTGTTAATGCTCCCAGTAAATAAGTCCAAACGGGCTACCGTGAAGCTTCATGAAATTTTAAAACCTTATTTTTTTCGGGGTAGAAAAAAATTTGAACACTTCTTAGGTAGCGCTATATATAATCAAAGGCAAACAATTGATAGTCTTCTTCGAACAAATGTTTAGACAGCATGAAAGCATAACAATAAAATTTGCTTTCCAACAGTACTTTCAGTACTTTGATTTAAATTTACGGTGTTAAAATAAACAACAACAACATGTCAACACAGGAAAGGAAAAAACTACGAAACCTAAACATTTTCCTAAGTTCTTACTCGAATAAACAGAATCGTCTTTTAAGACATTCTTAAAAGTTAAATTGTTTTCGAAATGCCCCAGCTGGTTGCATTTGGTCGAAGATGGACGATCGGAAGTGATGATTTTGTGTATCCTGGTGTGGGCGAAATTTTACTTAGATTCTCATGGTAAGCTACAAAGGACCTGGTTCACTAAGTGCCAAAACTCGCCCAAAACGTCAAAACTTCTTTATTGCTTCAAACTTTTAAATGCACTGCATATACTTCCTAGCAAAAGTTTTATTTCTTAAAAAAAATACCATGAACTTGAAAAAAATCGTTGGTTCAACGTACCACCATAACTCACAAAAACGACGCGTTTTTAGACGTCGAAAAAAATGACGTTACGTGTATTTTTCTTGCATTGGTTATTTAGATTTAATGAAGGCATACCATGCATCCCAGATTATCCGGGACAGTACAGGAAAGGTCAGTCTGTCCCGGCGTCTGGCATGATTTAAAATGTCCTGTGAATTCGAAAAAATACATGCGGCTAAACTTCTGCACAGTGTGCAGATTAGGCATATTTACAGTATAAGTTCTGTAAATAACGTAAATTTTTTCTAAATGATTACACCTAACACCCACCATATACCAGTTTAACGGTAGCTCTTACCGCTCCATTGATAGTGACACACACGAAGTCCCAATCATGGCTGACTTCTTTGGTAAATGTCGTCTGCTTTCACCAAAACGTGATTCCCTTTTCCCTACATTTGCATCGACTATCTATCGTAATATATCGGAGAGTATCCTCTTTCGAATGCACAAAATTTAGCATCGGTGAAGAAAACTTATTTTCAAAAATTTGTACAGTAGTGGCTAAGTCAGCTTATATCAAAGTTCACTTGTGGTATTTTTGGTTTACTTGTACCAAAATTGTTTCAGCAGGTACCTTAAACAAAAATAATCGTGTCTCGTAGGGCGTGTACAAATTCCGTAGGGCGTCTGTAGGGCTATAAATCTCTGTAGGGCTTGTTTTAGTGTGACATTGTATAAATGTTAGATTAAATCAGGGCTTTGCATACTCTCAGAATTTTGGAAGAAGTGATGTATCCCTAGTTTGAGAATTGGAAGAATTTTTTCAAAATAAGACTAAGTGTTGAGACTTTCAGAAGAAGTGGATTGCCTTAAATAACAAGTTTTACACATTTTCATACAGCAAGTATCACATGAAAAAAGGCTTTATGAAAAACTTTCTTATATATTCTAATTAATACAATGATGTCTCTAGATTTCACTGGATTCACTTCAAAATTTCACAGAATGATTGTACAATTACCAGAACGTTTTAGTTTTTTTTTTTCAGAATTGGGTACAATCCGTCAGGTATCATAAAGAGAGGGGCCATATGTTTTTTTTTTAAAATATTCTAGTTAACATAATTAAGTCCCCATTTTTCATCGGATTCACTTTAAACTTTCACAGAATGATTTAACAAACAATAAAGTATGACAGGAAAATGGGCTTTATGATAACTTCATTGAAATATCTTCATTAACACAATACAGACAACAGTTCTAATCAGGTTCCTTTCAAAGACGCAAGGAATAATTGTGGCACTGGAAACGCAGGAAAAGTGGCCATACAGATTATCATTTAAAACATTCTTGATTATATGATGCAGTTCACAATTATTATCAGATTGTCTTCAGAATTTCACAGAGGACTATCACCTGCCAGTAATACCCGAAAGGGGAGTTGGGCAGTATATATAGATAGTTCTAATCAGGTTCCTTTCAAAGATGCAAGGAATAATTGTGGCACTGGAAACGTAGGAAAAGTGGCCTTACAGATTATCATTTAAAACATTCTTGATTATATGATGCAGTTCACAATTATTATCAGATTGTCTTTAGAATTTCACAGAGGACTATTGTATGGTCGTAAGGAAAGTTCTTTTCGGAAATGAAATGGATCTATAAGAAAACACTGGAGAAGGGACCTTATGGAATTTTACTCAAATTAATCCTGTTTACGTGATAAAGTCCACAATTATTATCCGATTCTGAAATTTCACAGTGTCAGGGTTTCATTAGTACCCAAAAGTCAAGAGTCACTGACTCTTGGGCCAAAATTTCCAAGAGACAAATTTGAAATCCAAAGAGTCAAAATGCGATATGTTCCCCCTCCCTCCTCCCTGAAGCAATATAGAAAAAATAATAACAGATAAAAGAAAAATAGTATGTTTATACTTTTTTTAGCAATGGTGCCTAAAAATAAACTCTGTCTCAGATTGAAACTTTTCTCCAATCTGACAGTATTTCATTTTCAACATAAGATAAATTTTAGGGAGGTTTAGTATTCATGCAAAGCCTATTAGTTTGAATCAGTTTTAGAAAATCATAAGAGTACTAAGAGGATCAAATTATTCTTATTTTTCTTAAAAAAAAGTGCTGATTTTATCCACGAAAACCGATGACATTTCTTGGGCAACATTTTCGTTTCATTTTACTTCTTGATTATATTTGTGAGCTTTTTTTTATAGAAGTAATAGTAAATAAGTAAATTTCAGTAGGATTAGAATTCTGAAAAGGGTTTCATCATTAATTTCACAGGTGTCAAGTACCTGTCAATTACAATTGCCGATGCATGTCCATCACTCAAGAGTGTTAATTACCAATCAAGTTTGGTGTTATCCTTGATGGGGGTGTATATTTTCATAATCAATTAACCATTTTCCAATAATTTGCACACTTATGATGATCCTTGACGCACATCTGATAATTTTTGAGAGTCACATGACGCACAGTGACAAATTTACAAGTGTCAAAATCGCATCTTATTGAATTTCTGTGCATCAAAACCGCAGGTCTCGGATCAAACAAAAACCCTGAGTATGGTTGTAGGGTCATAAGGAAATTTCTTTTTGAAAATGAAGTGGATCTGTCATGAAACACGGGAAAAGGGGCCTTAAGAATTGTTGCTCAAAATGATAAAGGGGATAAAGTGCATTTTTTTATGCTTTCTTTTTCAGCAATTAGCTTCCTTAAACCTTGTCATGCTGAAGAAAATACTTTTCAGAATTGTAAAAGAAATCAAAGGACTAAAAGCACTGGTAGTACTTGTTGTTCAGTTGTCAATACTTCTTTTGAAATTTAATTTCATAAACAACTCAAAAGGGTTTCAAAAGGGCTGACAGGAGGTGTAGACTAAGATCACTTATGTGCAGTCTGATCTTTATCTATACCTCCTGCTAAAACTGGAACATTTCGGGTTCAGCATGACAAGAGTTAAATATCAGATTTCTTTAACTAAAAACTTCATAACCAGTAGAAGGTCTCAAGCTCTCATGGGCCTCTTGTTTTTAGCTTTCGTATTTTGGACAATCATCTTCATAACATCATACTAGTGTAAGCCAAAATAAGTTTGCATAAAGAAATGGTTAATTGTATAGTTTGTAGTCTTGTTTATGGTGCTTTAAGTTCAAAGATTATCGCTTACAGCACAGCCTTTAAAGCAAGATATGCTATGATAGAAGTGAAGTCTTGGTAATTTTAAACTAATACCGGTACATGTGTATCCCTGGTGCTATTAACAGATAACAAAATTTTAGACTGGTCCAATTTCAAAGATGTTGCAGAATACAAAATTTAGATGATGATGATTTAAATAATTTTTTTAAGTTCTACTGGCCGAAGGCCACTAGAGCTATAGCGATGGCTTTTTCCCGTCCGGCGTCCGTGCATCCGTGCGTCCATCCGTCCGTCCATCGTCCGTCCGTTAAACTTTTCCTTGTTTACGCGATAAAGTCCACAGTTTTCATCGGATTCTCTTCAAACTTTCACAGAATGATTGTACCATCATAAGGATCGTTCCTTTCGAAATTGGGTCAGATCCGTCAAGAAACACGGGAAAAGGGGCCTGATTAAAACTTAATTAAAAAATCTTCGTTTACCAATAAAGTCCACAGTTTTCATCTGATTCTCTTCAAACTTTCACAGAATGATTGTACCATCATAAGGATCGTTCCTTTCGAAAATGGGTATGATCCGTCAAGAAACACGGGAAAAGGGGCCTTATGAAAATTTAATTAAAAATTCAATTAAAAATCCTTGTTTACGCGATAGAGTCCACAGTTTTCATCGGATTCTCTTCAAACTTTCTCAGAATGATTGTACTATCATAAGGATCATTCCTTTAGAAAATGGGTAAGATCCGTCAAGAAACACAGGAAAAGGGGCCTTATGAAAATTTAATTAAAAAATCCTCGTTTACGTGATAGAGTCCACAGTTTTCATCAGATTCTCTTCAAACTTTCACAGAATGATTGTACTAACATAAGGATCATTCCTTTCGAAAATGGGTATGATCCGTCAAGAAACACGGGAAAAGGGGCCTTATGAAAATTCATTAAAAATTCAATTAAAAATCCTCGTTTAAGCGATAAATTCCACAGTTTTCATTGGATTCTCTTCAAACTTTCTCAGAATGATTGTACCAACATAAGGATCATTCCTTTCGAAAATGGGTATGATCGATCAAGAAACACGGAAAAAGGGGCCTGATGAAAATTTAATTAAAAAATCCTAGTTTACGAGATAGAGTCCACAGTTTTCATCAGATTCTCTTCAAACTTTCACAGAATGATTGTACCAACATAAGGATTGTTCCTTTCGAAATTTGGTATGATCCGTCAAGAAACACGGGAAAAAGGGACTTATGAAAATTTAATAAAAATTCCATTAAAAATCTTCGTTTACGTGATAGAGTCCACAGTTTATTCTCTTCAAACTTTCACAGAATGATTGTACCATCATAAGGATTGTACCTTTTGGAATCGGATATGATTCCTCAAGAAACATAGGAAAAGGGGCCTTATTAAAAATTAATTCAAAGATCTTTGTTAACACTCTAGAGTCCACAGTTTTGATCTGATTGTCTTCAAACTTTCACAGAGTGATTGTACCATCATAAGAATTATTCCTTTCAAAATTTGGTATGATCAGTCAAGGACCACGGGAAAAAGGGGCCCGATTAAAACTGGATTGAAAAAGTCCTCGAAAACACAATAGAGTCCATAGTTTTCAACAAATTCTCTTCAAACATTCCCAGAATGATTATTACATTAAATGGATTGTTCCTTTCGGAAGTAGGTTTGATCCATCAAGTTTCATGGGAAAAGGGGCCCTATGAAAATTTAATTAAAAAAATCTTAGTTAACATGTAATGGCCCTAGATTTCACCTGATTGACTTCAAACTTTCACATAATGATTGTACCATCATAAGGATTGTTCCTTTCAAATTGGGTCTGATCCATTGAGAAACATAGGAAAAGGGGCCTAAGGAAAATTCAATTAAAAAAATCTTAATGCTTGTAAGCCCAGATGAGATGGGGTTGTCTTTATACTCAAACAGAATAATTATACATGTACTTTTGTAAGAAGAGTTCCCTTTGGAATTGGTTCAGATCCATCAAGTAACATGGGAAAAGGGGCTATATGAAAATTCAATTTATAAAACCCTGTTTACACAATAAAGCCCACAGCTTTGATAAGATTTTGTTGAAACTTTCACAGAATGATTGGAAGGTCATAACTATCATTCTTTTCATAACAGGGTTTGAACTGTCAAGAAGCACAGGAAAAGGGGCCTTATGAAAATTTCATTTATAAATCCTTGTTACCAAGTCCAGAGCTTTCATCAGATTTTCTTCAAACATTCACAGAATAATTGTACAATAATAATGATTGTTGATGTTTGCATTAGACCTGATCCGTCAAGTATCACAGGAAAAGGAGCATTATGAAATTTAATTTTAAAATCATTGTACCACAATAAAGTCAACAGTTTTCATCAGATTCTGTTAAAACTTTCACAGAATGATTATTCCATCATAAGGATTCTTTCTTATCAAATTAGGCGTGATCTGTCTAGTATCATGGGAAAAGGGGCCTTTAGAGAATTTTATCTATAATCCTTGTAACCAAGTCCAGAGCTTTCATTGGATTTTATTCAAACCTTCACATAATCATTGTACAATAATCACGATTGTTGATGCTGACATGAGACCTGATCCTTCAAGTATCACAGGAAAAGGAGCCTTATGAAAATTTTATTTTAAAAATTTGACACCAAGATAAAGTCTGCAGTTTTCATCAGATTCTGTTCAAACTTTCACAGAATGTTTGTACCATCATAAGGATTGTTTCTATCCAAATTGGGCCTGATCTGTCTAGTATCATAGGAAAAGGGGCTGTATGAAAAAGTATTACCAAATCCTCATAAACACAACAATGCCCTCAGTCTTTATCAGAATCTCTTCAAACTTTAATAGAATGATTGTACCATCATTTGGATTGTTCCTTTGTAAATTAGGTCTGATTGGTTAAGTGACATAAGAAAAGGGACCTTATAAAAATTTTATTACAAAACATCATTATTACAATAAAGTCCTCAGTCTTTATCATTTTCTTCAAACTATCATTAGGATTGTTCCTTTGTACATTGAGTCTGATTTGTTAAGTTTCACAGAAAAAGGGGCTTATGAAAATTTTGTTACAAAAATTCTTGACACAATTCAGTCCACTGTTTTCATTGATTCTCTTTAACTTTTAAAGAATGATTGTACCTTCATTAGAATTGTTCCTTTTGAAATTTGGTTTGTTCTGTAAAGTATCATGAGAAAAGGGGCCCTCTGAAGATTTCACTATAAACTCATTAACACAATAAATTCCACAGATTAAACAGATTGATTGTACCATCATTCCAATTGTTGATTTTGACAGTGGATCTGACTATAGCAAGGGTCACATAAAAAGGGGCCTAATGAAAAACTCTCTTAAATATTCTGGTTAACACAATGATGTCCCTTGATTTCACCGGATTCACTTCAAAATTTCACAGAATGATTGTACAAATACTTAGATGGTTCTTTTCAGAACTGGGTACAATCCATCAAGTATCATGTAAAAAGGGGCCATATGATTTTTTTTTTTTTAAATATTCTAGTAAACATAATGAATTTCCAATACATGTATTTCATCGGATTCACTTTTAACTTTCATAGAATGATAAAACCAACAGTAAAATATCACGGGAAAAGGGGCCCTATGAGAACTTGAATTTAATATCTTTGTTAACACAATAAAGTCAACAGTTTTATTGGATTCTCTTCAAAGATGCATGAAATAATTGTGGCATTTGAAACACAGGAAAAGGGGCCTTACAGATTATCATTCAAAACATTCTTGTGTATGTGATGAAGATCACAATCATTATCAAGTTGTCTTTTAAATTTCACAGGACAATTGTCGGGTTGTAAGGAAAGTTCCTTTTGGAATGAAATTGATCCATCAGAAAACACAGGAAAAGGGGCCTTATTGATTTTCATTCAGAACAATCCTGTTTATGTGATTAAGTCCACAATTATTGTCAGATTCTGATGAGATATTCACAGAATGATTGTAGGGTCATAAGGTAACTTTCTTTTGGAAATGGAGTGGATCCGTTATGAAACATGGGAAAAGGGGCCTTGAGGATTGTTGCTTAAAATGACAAAGGGGATGAAGCCCCTTTTTTTTAGGTCACCTGACCGAATGGTCATGGTGACCTTTTGCAATCATTGTTTGTCCGTCGTCGTGCGTCGTGCGTCGTTGTGAAAATAAAAAGGCTGTGGGGTCAGGGGGCCCTAAAATGGGGACCAAAAGGGGGTAATTTTTGGTTACTTTTAAATATTTAAACTTCTTCTAAAGAACTACTGGGCAGATTTCAACCAAACTTGGTAGAAAGCATCATTGGGGGATGCCAATTCAAGTTTGTGAAAATAGGGGTTCTGGGGGTCATAGGGGCCCAAATAGGGGCCAAAAAGGGGTAATTTTTGGTACTTCTTTAAAAATCTTCTTCTAATAAACCGTTAATGCCAGAGCTTAAATATTTTTTGTGCATGACAACTAGGACAGGTATATTATAAATTGTGAAATTCATGTCCCTGGGGTCATGTATGGGGCCACACCCAGAGGTCAAAGTTCATCTTGTTAAAAAATTCACATTTTCATCTTCTTCTGATGAAGTACAAAGCCAATTTCAAAGAAACTTGGTGAAAAGCATCATTTGGTAATGGTTATTCAGATTTGTGAAAATAAAAAGGCTGTGGGGTCAGGGGGCCCTAAAATGGGGACCAAAAGGGGGTAATTTTTGGTTACTTTTAAATATTTAAACTTCTTCTAAAGAACTACTGGGTGGATTTCAACCAAACTTGGTAGAAAGCATCATTGGGGGATGCCAATTCAAGTTTGTGAAAATAGGGGTTCTGGGGGTCATAGGGGCCCAAATAGGGGCCAAAAAGGGGTAATTTTTGGTACTTCTTTAAAAATCTTCTTCTAATAAACTGTTAATGCCAGAGCTTAAATATTTTTTGTGCATGACAACTAGGACAGGTATATTATAAATTGTGAAATTCATGTCCCTGGGGTCATGTATGGGGCCACACCCAGAGGTCAAAGTTCATCTTGTTAAAAAATTCACATTTTCATCTTCTTCTGATGAAGTACAAAGCCAATTTCAAACAAACTTGGTGAAAAGCATCATTTGGTACTGATTATACAGATTTGTGAAAATGGGCCTCTTGTTTTAATTTTCCACAACGTTTTCCAAAACTTTTTTTCTTTTCAAAAAAATTCATTATGTGAGAATGGGATAATTAGACTGATTTACTATAGGTCATCTTGCTTAAAGTGGGATATGAATGAGATGTAGATGTCTTCTCCCTAGACAACTTTAAGCCAGTACCAGAAAAAAATATTAGACGTGTGCTAATACAAAGTGGTTAAAGACAACAATTTTATGTATATGCATATGAAATTAATCTCTTTTTGAAATTTTAGACTGGTCCAAATTGAAAGAGTTTGCAGACGACATCCTATGTGGTGAAAATATTTATCTGTCCAATCATCCATCTGTGTTAACTTTTGCTTGTTTACATGCTAGATTCCACAGTTTTCATTTGATTCCGTTCAGACTTTCACAGAACGATTGTACCATCATGAGGATAGTTCCTTTTGAAATTTAGTCTGATCAAATTAGAAACACAGGAAAAGAGGCCTAATGAAAATCTGATAAAAAAATCCATGTTAACACTTTAGATTCCATAATTTTGATCAAATACTCTTCAGACCTTCACAGAATTATTATACCATAATAAGGATAGTTCCTTTCAAAATTAGGTCTGATCCATCAAGTAACACAGGAATAAGGACCTCACGAAAGTTTTTTAAAAAAAATCCACTGTTTTCATCAGATTCCCTTCAAAGTTTTTTGAATGTTTGTACCATGATAAGAATTGTTTCTTTTGAAAGTGAGTCAGTTCCATCAAGTGTCACAGGAAAAGGTGCCTTTTGAAAATTTTATCAAAAGATTTTTGTTAACACAATGATGTCCTCAGATTACACTGTATTCATTTCAACTTTTCACAGAATGAACATCATAAGGATTAATGCTATGGAAATTTGGTCTGATCCATCAAGAAGCACAGGAAAAGGGGCTTTATGAAAAACTAATTAAAAAGATCTTAGTGAATGCAATTAAGTCCACAGATTTCATCGGATTGTCTTCATACTCTCAAAGAATAATTATACTATCGCAAGGATAGTTCCTTTTGAAAGTAGGTCTGATCCATCAAGTAACATGGGAAAAGGGGCTGTATGAAAATTTAATTAAAATCCTCGTTGACTGGGGTTAACGCCACTATTAACAATATTTCAGTCATATCGCGGTGGCAGGGGCACCTAACAATAGGTTCCTGGTATTTCTCACACCAGTACTACCACTACATCCTTTCCTAGCCTCCAGCTACTATCCCACTTAGGTTTACAATTATCCACCCATTGGTGAGAGACAAATGTCGGAAAGGATATGTGCAGTTCTGTCGCTGGAAATCGATCCCATGAAATCCCATTATTGAAGATTAGGAGTCTTGTGCGCTGCCAACTGCGCTATGAGGGCAGCACTCAGTGACCAGAAGGCAGAGCAGAAGGCAGAGAGCTATGGTAGTTTGTGTGCAGTATCTTCTATGGGACCAGTACCAATTATGTTCATATGCTGCCCCTTGTTTCATATTTAGCCCCTGTCTGAACACTCCTTATTTTACATTGAACCAAAGGAGGAAAAATATAAAAATCTACTCTGAAATCAGAAAGCCTTGATCATTGATACTTCATATGTAGCAACCTCTGATGAACCTCTTCCATGTTTTTTCAGCGGACGCCCCTTTAGTAGTATTTTGGCTCCACTTTAGTACACCCTACATTTCATTAATTATTGAAACAAAGAAGGAAAACTTTAGAATCTTCCTCTCTGAAACCAGAAATTGTGGGGCATTGTTATTTTGTACGTTTAAGCTTTCATGAAACTTCTACAGACTTAGTTCATGTGATTTCATTTGGGTATATATTTGGGCTCACCCTTCTTTAATATAGAATCAAAGAATGAGAACTATTAAAGATCTGGTTCTCATAAACCAGACAGCTTTGAGCAATTATATTTGGTAAGTAGGATCTTCATTTTGGGTTTATCCAAGTTTGGTCATGTGATTAGGGTCATATATGGGCTTCACTAGGGCACAACATATTTTAACATTTGAAAAAGAAAAAAATTAAAAATCTTCCTTTCCGTTACTGGAAAGCATAGATTATTGAAATTTGGTTTGACTCTCTAATGAATTCATCCCTTGTTCTACATTTCTAGCTTGTCCCTCGATTTTTCTGTCTGTTTACAATTTACAAAGAAATCTCCTCTCCTAAACTAACCTTGAACCAAACTTCACAGAAATAATCCTTAGGCCATGCTCTTTCAAAGTACTTCAAAGAATTAAAATCCAAGAAGAACTTTGGTTGCCACGGCAACCAATTGAAAAAAAACTTAAAATCTTCTCCTCCTAATCCATAAGGCCTAGAGCTTTGATATTTTGCATGTATCATCATCTATTTACCCTCTACCTAAATACTTCAAAGAATTAGCATACTCTGAAAATTAACCCTTTTCACTGCAATCTCTGATTCTACATTGGAATAAAGAAGGAAATCTTTAAAAATGTTCTCCTCCCAAACCATAAGGCCTATAGCTTTGATATTTGGCATAAATCTTTATCAACTGACCCTCTACCAAAATACTTTAAAGAATTACCATACTCTGAAAAGTGATCCTTTTCTGTGCGATCCCTGATTTTACATAGGTATAAAGAAGAAAATCTTCTTCTCCCAAACCATTAGGCTTAGAGCTATAATATTTGGTAGGTAACTTCATCCATTAACCCTATCCCAAAACACTTCAAAGAATTACCATACTTGCAAAATTAACCCTTTTCTGTGTAATCCATGATTTGAGATAGGAATAAAGAATAATATCTAAGAAAATCTTCTCCATCTAAACCATTAGGCCTATGATACTTGGCTTGTATCAACACCTTTTGACCCTCTACAAAAATACCGCAAAGAATTACCGTACTCCAAAATTTAGCGCTATATTGTGGGATCAAATATATACATTGGATGAAAGGAAAAATCTTTAAAAATCTTCTTCTCATAAAATAAATAGGCAAAGAGATTTGATAGTTTGTATATATCACAAAGCCTTGAGCCATCATACTCAGGGGAGGGATATAGGGCCATCATGATCCTCTTGTTTCTCATTTTAGGTCCACTTTGAATTGTTATCTGAATCATTTTCCATTTGGAGCAGTTTAAGATTTTGCCATCTGGTTATTGGTTCACCAAAGAAACAGGTTTAACCTTTCTCATTTTATTTCAGGCTAGTAGCTGTGTCACTGATATTCCATGTTCACAAAGACACATTTAGCTGTGACACAGGACATTTACTGAAAGCTTATTACATAGGCTTTATATCCCTGTTGGTTATCAACATTGTAATAACTGGCATAATAGTGTACACTAGTGCTCAAGGCAGTCTCACAAATGACTTCCCAAGACGAAAAATCCCTAAGTTAATTTATGCAAAATTTGGATTGAATTTGCCAGAGCTTGCCTGGAATATAGTTGGTGCTTACTGGGCATTTGGAATGTCCAGTGGCTGTGAAGTACACATTGTGATGACAGTAAAAGGGGTTGTTATAGCTGGATGGATAATAGCGGTTGTTGTGGTCATTGGTATAGCTGTGGTGTTTGATCCACTTGGTGCTCTGCATAAAGTCCATCCTGCAGGCTCTAATGGTCACACAGGAGACAATCAGGCAACTGACTCGGCAAAGAGAGTTTGGGAAGCAAGGTATGTAAATATTGAATGAAACCATTAAAAGTAATTCTACTTTTTAATCCCCCCAAGAAAAATGATTTTGGAAAACATTGTAGAAAATAAGAATTGCTTGTTACAGTACGCTTTCTGACCCTAAAAGACCAAGATTTTTGAAATTTCAACGAAAATTGTCGTCTTCAACCCCTCTGAATAAGGACCAGTCTAAAGTTTTACTGTCTTGCAGTGAGTTAAATATTCAAGGTAAGCAATGTTGAAGTAGACACTGTGCTATTTTTCTATTTAACACATTCCCACACTATCCTGCTTTTTTATGCCCCTTTGAAAAACATTGTGGAAAAATGAAGAATCAAGCAATTTCTTTTTTTCCACAACATTTTCTTTCAAAAAAGTTGAAAAAAAAATCCATCACTAAAAATTGTCTTCACAACTTTTTTGGATATGGTTGGACCAGTCTTAAATTTTGCAGCTTGGTAATGGGTTCAGTTTGATTTGAGTAATTTTCCTAAACCAGCACAACAAATAACAAAATTTTGACTGGTCTAAATTAAAAAAGAAAGCTTTCTGTAACAAAATGTAAATTGATGCAAAATTTCATATCTCTGATTAACAAATTCTAGTTATGCAAAATCTACAAATAGGTTTCAAATTAACTCTTTCCTGTTTTGCAAAATTGTAGGCCTGTCCAAATTCAAAGGATTTTCAGACAAAAATCTGAGTTGGATTCAATTTGAAAGAAAACCAGTGAGTAGGGTAGAAAATATTGTGGAAAAAGAAGAAATTAGTTGTAACAAACAATTTCTTCTTTTTCTACAATACAATGTATTTTCTCTAGTATAAATTCACAGGGACATGAAAACCAGGGATTGAAAAGGAAAGGGTTAAAGGATACAAATTTAAGAAGTATATTTTACAAAGTTGTTTTCTAACCTTTTTTTTTTCTTATATGCTGCCCTTGACTTGGCAAAATAGCCTTAACCCTTACCTGTTCAAAACTGGGATTTTACATCACTGTATTTTTTATTTTAGAAAACATCGTGGAAAAAGAAAAAATGCTTGTGACAAACAATTTCTCCTTTTCTCACATTATTTACTACCACATAGAATGATTTCATTTCAAACTGGATCCATTTTTCATTGTCATCTGCATCCTCTTTCAATTGGGACTGGTCTAAAATTAAAAAAAAACAAACAAAAAAACAAAAAACAAAAAAAACAGGAAAGGGTTAAATTGCAGTGCTCTTTGTGTGTGCTACTCTTACATCATCGCTGAAATTTGCCAATATTAATCTCTATGATGTCTAGTTTTGCAGAAGACAAAAAAAAACAAAACATTTTCATTCCTTAACCAATTCCCACACAATGACGCCTCTCAAGAAAAACAATTGGGAAACATTGTGTAAAAAGAAGAAATTGCTTGCAGTAAGCAAGTTCTTTCCTTTTCTACAATGGTTACTACCAAGATAACTACTGCATTATTGATAAAATTGTGTGAAACTTCCACAGAATGTTTATAGGGAAATCTAACACCTTAGTCTTTATTAATAGCTTTATTAGTTGTAGTCTTGGGGGGGGGAGTATATTGTGACCACCACTCTCTTGTTAGTAAGCGAAAAATTATTTCTATTTTTCAGGTGCAAGATAATTTGTTGTTGTGTGTGGTGTGACCAACAAAGCACAGAGGCCTTTAGTGGTATTGCTGAAATATTCTCAAATTACTTTAATGTAAGTAAGGTTAGACTAGGTATGTTCATGTTAGTTTTTTGAAGTAATGATTTTTGTTATAAATGAGCAGCCAGTCATTTTAGTCTGGCTGTTTTCTGGTATTGCTATGGCCAGTCCCTCATCTGTGTGTGTATACTGAACACATTCATCATTCACTTGAAACTCAGAACATATGTTCACCATCAAAAGAGCAATCTTTGCCAATTAGGGGGGTAATTCTAAATGTATTTTTGAATGAATTATCCCCTTTTCTTACTTAGAAATATTACCTACTATCAAGCACTTGAATAGCTGAGCATGGGCGTCCGTCTGTGATGCTATTGTCTCATCTTATTATTAATGTCACTGGTATGGTTATACAACTATTCGTAGCAGATTCTAATTTTGATAAAGATTTTAGTGAATGATTTATATATGTATTTCTATCAAAAAAAGGTATCTATTTCAGTATTTTTTGTGAAGCTATCTGTTTTTATAGACCACATATTTGTTATCTCACTGAAAAAGGGACCAGCTTGGGCATCCTTAATCTTTTCTTTAAGTTTTCATCTTTTCCAAGTTGGCCCATTCTTAAGAAATTTGTCACACATAATTCAATCACATGACTTATTCCAAAACAGGGTGTAGACTTAGTCCCGACAGATGTTGCCTGTGGTTTAATACTAGTACAAAGAGAACAAGAAGAAAAAATATACAGATTAACATCAGTTTTTACAGACAATACAAAGACATATACTAATGGTTCATCACAAACTGCAACAACATCTACTGGGTAAGCTTTTCAAGCTGAATTGACCTGGGACAAGAAAATACTAGGGTATGGTATGGTATGGTATGGTAAACAATAGATCTCAATGATTTATTATCCAAATGTTTGTATTGAAGGGGTATATAATATTTTTAGTGAAGAAGAAAATGCTGGGTTCCAGCATTTTCTTCATTAACAGCAATGTTTTCTCAAAATGTATCTATTCACTCTTTTGCAGACAAGTTTTTTTTTATTTCTGAACAAATAGAAAATGATCTCTTACTTGTCCTGGAATAAGTGGCAAAAACCCATATATTTCCACACCACTTCTTAACCCTTTCCTGTTTGCAAAATTTCAGATCTGCCCAACTTTTAAAAGATTTCCTGACAACAATATAAACTTGATTTCATTTGAAAAATAATCATTCAATAGGGTAGAAAGTATTGTGGAAAATGAAGAAATTGGTTGTTACAAGCAATTTCTTCTTTTTCCACAATGTTTTCACAAGTATGAAAAACAAAGGGATGTAAAAAACAAGGGATCAAACAGGAAAGGGCCAATTGACAAATTACTGGCCACGCCCTCTGTCCTCTGGCATGGTAGTTTGGTTTGGGTTGTAAACAACATTATTTTGAAAAATATGTCATCAGGGACATCCAATAAAGGTGACTCATTGGTAGGTGACCTAAACATTAATATTGTAACTGCAGCTTGAACAGACTACCAATACACCAAAAATCATAATTAACCCATTCCCGGACGTCACAAGTTTAACATATTGGTTATATAGTAAAAACTTTAAAATCTTCTCTCAAATAAAAAGGCTTAGAGCTTTGATATTTGGTTTGTAGCATCATCTGGTGGCCTTCAATCAAGATTATATAAATTGTGGCCCCAGGGTAAAAATTAGCCTGTTCCCTGACTTCACAAGTTCAACCTAGGCTTGTAGTGTGTAAATAAAAAAAAAGCGTCATCTTGTGAAGTTTAATCTTTTTAGTGCTCTTTGGACCCCCTTGGACTTCTTGTTTTAGCTTTTTTCTTGTGGGGTTTAAAACAGAGGTATTGTTTGGAAATGGATTTAGAGATTCTTAGAATAAATATCTATACTTGAAACTTTTTATCACAGGTCAAGGAATGCCATACAAAGTTCTACAGAAAGAAAACGATTACCATCTCCTAAATCCTGGATGTCAATTGACCAAATGAATCACTATATGAAGTTTGCTATGGGGAGTTATGGTTGGCCATTGTATATTTTTGACCACCTCATAACAGGAACATGTCAACTCTGGTCTCAGTGCAAGTAAGTCATTGTATTTTTGGTTATAAGCTTATATATTGTAAGTCCTGGAATTGACAAATTGTTGCTGTGGATCAAAATAACTGATTGTCTAATCAAAGCATTCATTAAGACTGGATGTAAAATGTTGACCTTAAACGTATTACCACACAATGAAAATTTATGGAGGTCCAAATTGTTCTACTAGAGTTACAAGATGCTGGTGGTGGAGTATATAATTATGCAACAATTCTAATTCAAAGTTCAGACGACATTTATGCGACACATCAATGATTCACTTTTTATTTGATATCTCTGGCCATATATTTTGCAAATTAACACTATTTGATGTGTCAGTTGACAACAATTTTTAGTTCTTAAAATTTCGAAACTCTTTGTCTTGTAGGGTAGAAAACATTGTGGATAATGAAGAAATTGCTTGTCTTCATTATCCACAATGTTTTCCAAAGCTTTTTATCCCCCGCCGTTTAGGTGAATGGGATATAGTAATGGTCTCCGTCGGTCATTCCGTCCTTCCATCCTTATGTCATTCCATCATTCCGTCCTTCCGTCACATTGCCCTTTGTTGTTTTAAAGACTAAGATTTTGTCCGGGGCATACATGAAAGTATAATAGCTGTTAACTTGAAACTTCATAGGTGGTTAGATCTCGTTGTGGAGAAGTGCAGTGCACAAGAACCACAACTCTTGCTTGCATAATTTTGGCGTTATTGCCCTTTGTTGTTTTAAAGTCTTAGAATTGTCCTGAGCATATCTCTGAAAGTATAATAGCTATTATCGAACTAATTGAGAAGAAATGCAGTGCCTAAATCTAACTGGCTTCAGTTTACTATCAAGCTTTTTAGGTGGGGGATGGCCATGTCCGACATGGCTCTTGTTTCTTTAGGGGCATAAAATAGAGGGATTGGGTGGAAATGGGGTAGCACTTGTGTAGACATGATTCATTTTTTGTTGGTGGTCAACTACAGCTTATTATACCCCCTACCTAGGAAATAAAGGGGGGGTTTATAATGGTTCCACCATGTCTGTCTGTTCATCTGTCTATCCATGTGTTTGTCATTTCTGTCATTTTCATTTCTGTGCTCTAACTTCAGGACCAATTGACCTGCAAGTACGAAACTTCTGAAAATTTGTTGCCAAAGATCCAAGGAATTGCCTTATAGTGTCAAAGTTTAAGGTTACAACTCAACATTAATTGAAAACCATTCTTTGTTCTAGCTCATAAGCTATTTCACCTACGAATTTTAAAACTTTATACAAGTATTACCCATGACCCATAGAGCTACCATATTGTTTTTTGGTAACATAGGTCAAAGCTAAAGTGTTCTACTAGAGTTACAAGATGCTGGTGATGGTGGTAGAGTATATAATTATGCAACAATTCTAGTTCAAAGTTCAGACGACATTTATGTGACACATCAATGATTCACTTTTTATTTGATATCTCTGGCCATATGTTTTTTGCAAATTAACCCATTCTCACTAAATCCCTCCTTTTTACGCCCCCCAAGAAAAAAGTTTTGGAAAACATTGTGGAAAATGAAGAAATTGCTTGTTACAAGCAATTTCTTCATTGTCCACAATGATTTCTACCCTAAAAGACAAAACTAGTTGAAATTCCATCAACTGAAAGTTGTTGTCTGCAGTCTAAAATTTTGCAGTGTGGGAATGGGTTAATACTATTTGATGTGTCAATTGAACTGCCTTGTCGGAGGTCAGAGGGTGTGACTAATGATCTATCAGTGATTGTAGGTTTCAATTATAAATGAAATAGGCTGTTCTTTTAGATTAGATTGATCTTGCAATAGGCAATACAGACAAATCAAAATTGAAAATATCAGTTACAAAACTAGTTTTATAAGTAATTCAATATTGGTTGAAAGTAAGTAATTCAATATTGATAAAAAAATTCTTAAAAAGGTTGACATTTATGTTAATTTGTTGACTTACATGTAGTAACTATAGCTGTGTCAAGCCAACAAACCATTGTTTTTTTGTTTTTACATAGGTCATAAATGTCGCAAAATAATACCATTTAATGTCAAATTGGACTTCCTACCTGAGCTCAGTGGGCGTGGCCAGCAATTTGTTGACCCATTCCCACACAATTCAACTTTTTTACGCACATCAAGAAAAAGCTTTGGAATAATTGTGGCCAATGAAGAAACTGCATGTAAAAACAAATTTTTCAAAGTCCACAATGTTTTTTTACTAAAAGACAAAGATTTTCAGAATTCCCAATTGAAATTGTTTTCTGCAACTTCTTCAATTTGGACCAGTCTAAGAATTTGTCATGTGGTAATGGGTTGATTGGTTAATCAATATCATTTTCTATAATCCCTTGCCTTTCAGTTATTCATGCACGTCATGTTGTGTAGACTCTACAGGGCAGACAGAGTCATGTATTGAGTCTTGTTTGAACTGTTTTCAAATCTGTAAGACACAAAGCATGACTATCATAGAAACAGAGAAGGAATTCAATGAGCTATGTTTGTCATTAGAGTGAGTGCTTGAGTAGAGTAATTGTAAAGCAGTAAAAATGATCCATATTTTAACCTAACCCATAACTGGTCTCAAAATTTTACCCATTTTGATTTAAAAGTTTTTGGTTAAATTTTTTTGGGGCAACTTTTTAATTTCTGTTCTTACAATTGTTATTGCTTTGAAACAATTCACATGCCTCTGTAATAATAATATAAACCCCTTTGCAAATATTCATTACTCTGATGTTCATTTTTGTAGCCTTTTAACCTTATTTGACTTTTGTATCTGTATTACTACTAAGGGTTTGATTTGAAACTTTAAAACATGTGTTTAGAATCATGATTGAAAAATTAGTAATTATTCTGACATTCATATTGTGGCATTATGCCATATGTCGACATTGAGTTCTGGGTAGTCTCCAGCTCTCAGAATAGTCTAGCACTGCTGTCCACTGACAGCTCTTGTTCACTTACCTATGGCCCCTTTTCAACTTTGACTTTAATCATGTATTACCCTTATCTTTCTAGACAGCCATAAACATAACGCAAATTGAACAAATCAAACGATCATTTTTCCTCTTTATTTAGTATGTTGTGTAGAATAGTGTTTGATCTTTTTTACGACTACCTTAGTTATTAACAGTATTGTTTTATCTAACTCTCTGACTCATTCACATAATTATATTTGTGTGCAGCACTTCTAATTCTTTGATTTCACCAAATTTGTATCCCAAACTGGATTCTTATATTGTTTTTTTGTTCCAAATGAACTTCACCTGGAGAAGTATGCTATGGTATCTGACATGTAGCCTTGTTAAAGTGCGCCTGTTACTGTGATGAATGTCCGTACCAGATGGTGCAGATTCTGCACTAAACTCTATAAAAAAAAAGATAAAAGAGGTATCATTCAGAAACATCTCTCTTTGTAACACAGTTCTCAGGGACTGAATTGAAAGAAAGCAACTGTCAATCAAAGACTTAATTGACTAATCAAATAATTGATTTAGACCAAAAATGAACTTTGAACTTTAACATTGATCCACACCTACTTGAAGCATTATTGTTGGTATGGCAACTTAAATATTGTAGCTACAGCCTAATCCAGCTGTAGTTAAAATGTTTAGTTTGGCAACTATCCATTTTACTTTTTTTCTTACACGTTACTGATCATAATGTTTGCAAACTAACTTTGTTTTAAATCTAAGAGGCCTTTTTCTTTGGATGTCTTAGAAGGGGACTGAAATTAGAGACTAACTACTGTTTTCCTTGTAACTCCCAGATTGCAGCACATTGGTGTTTTTTATTCCAAAGCTTATATTTTCTATCTAGATGTAAATAAGCTTTGTAATGAAAAGCACTAGCCTGTGTGTGAGACCCCGTGTGGTTAAACCACTGCAGGCCTACCCCTGTTATATCTGCCATTTCATCTGGCAAAACAAATATGACAACTGATATGTTGTAAAAGGCGACTAAAAGATCTTCATTTATCATTTTTTGTTAGCTCCATTGGCTGAAAGTCAGCTAGCTATTATCATGGTGGTGTGTCCTCTGTGTGTCCGTCCGTAAACTTTTACCTTAGAAATCTTCTCCTCAGAAAATACTGAACAGATTTCAACCAAATTTCACAGAAATTATCCTTGGGTGACCCTTGATCAGAATTTTGATCAGATGGAAAACATGGCCTTAATGGGCGGGGCTAATTTCCATATATGGTGAAACCTTTAAAAATCTTCTTCTCAGAACCAGTGGATGGATTTCAACCAAATTTACAGGAATTATCATTTGGTGACCCTTTATCAGATTCTTTCAAAGAATTTTAATTGGATGAAAAACATGGCTTAAATGGGCAGAGCTTATTTCGTTATATGGTGAAACCTTAAAGAATCTTCGTCTCAGAAACCAGCAGATTGATTTTAACCAAATTTTACAGGAATGATCATTAGGTGACCCTTTATCAGATTCCTTTGAAAATTCTTTGATCAGATTATAATAATAAACATGGCTTTAATATAGTTTTGGAAATCTACTACATAGAAACCAACAAATGGATTTCAACCAAATTTCACAGGAATAATACTCAAATGATTCTTTATCAGATTCCTTCAGAGAATTTTGAGCGGATGAAAAGCTTGGCTTAAATGGGCAGGGATAATTTCAATATATGGTGAAAGCTTTGAAAATCTTTTTCTCGGAACCAGTTGATGAATTTCAATCAATGTTGAAAGTTTGTTATTCTAAATATGAATGTTAACATATACAGTAAAACCCTGGTAGTTTGTAGTCAAGGGACCGGGCCATTTTATAGGAACTAAGTGCAGTATGAACCAAAGTGAGGGCTGGTCCGTGATACTTGGAAAATGACATAGTCTTGTTCTGTCCCCCATCTTGGACTTAATTCTTAATTGGTTATACCTCTAATCAGAATCCATTTAGAGCATTTGCATCTAATTGAGGAAAATACAAATGGATAGTTACCTGTCTTTTCATAATATTATCGCCATGTCTTAATGGGAATTTTGTTTGGACACAGTGCAAATTTTATAATTGTATCATTTGTTTGGACATCCATCGTAGTTATTTCCCATTTCTGAATTGATCAAATCACTAAGGGTATTCAAAATTACAAAACCAACGATTCTGAAGAAAACAACAACAGATTACAATGAAATGGTTAAAACATCTATGTTTTTGATATTTTTGAGAGCGCTGCAGTTTAATCCATTCCCGCACAATGACGCTTTTAAATGCCCCTTAATACGGAAGCTTTAAAAAAACATTGTGGATAATGGAGAAATTGCTTGTGATAAGCAATTTCTTCATTATCCACAATGATTTTTACCCTAAAAGACAAAGATTTGACACCCTTCAAGTAAAAAGCCTTTGAAAACATTACTGAAAATCAAAGTACTGAAAGTACTGTAAGCTAGCAAAGCATAGTTTTAGCTAAATGTTATCATGATAAATTCAACGAGGTTAAAGTAACCCAGGAGTTGACCCGTTACAATATGACAAAATTTTAGACTGGTTCAAATTAAAAGATTTTGCAGACAATTTCAAGTTGGTTGAATTTAGAAATATTTCCCTTGTTGGTAGAAAACATTATGGACAATGAATAAATTGCTTATAACAAGCAATAGACCTTTTCATGCAAAGCGCCAGATGACTAGAAAGTCTTTATCCGCTAGACGCTTTCAAAAAAAAAAAAACAACAGCAAATTTCCACTGCGGGGAGGATTTACTTCCGGTTTTGTTTTTCGAAAGCCTTATTATTGCCTCTAATCAATTATTGCGTCTAATCAATTTAACTTCATTTTTTGATGTTTTACAATGAAAGCAGGGGCTAAATAATGTAGATAATATTGTTGGAAATGTAATGTCTGTTTGTTACAATATTTCTTTCTCCGTTGTTCCAGTAATATTTCTTCAGAGGCATTAAAAGTACTCTATATTATCAGCCTTAAAGATTAAATGACGGGTGTTTTGTTTCATGATCTATGTTTCAGCATATACAATAAAATCTATCATAACCCGGTGTATAGTAAACTTTGAAACAAACGCCTGAAATGAATGAAGGGGGAATGCACATTTACAACCTTTTGTTAGCTCATCCATGATATTCTGGTTATGATATGCACATTGACCCATTCATCTACCAGTAAAGCTAGATATTAAAATATTTAGGCTAGATTTTTGAAAATGAAAGCCTACCTCGCAATATATCCAGCAGCAAAAAAAAAAATTAAATCCATTCAATGAAAATAAGCGTATTCACTTCATTTGATTTGGGAAAAATGCTGAAAAGATAAACACTATGTTATGTTATTACCGTGCCAATTGAAACTACGCCCGGTCGCATCCTTTGATCAATCGACAAGAAATTAGTATTTGGCGGCATATCGGTTGAAACATAAAAAGATCAAGTTTGTTTCATCAAATCATAAATTTTACTAATTAAATGTAGGAGTGTTTATCGAATTCTTTGTGACATGTTGCCGGTTATATAATAATCCCATATGTATCGTGATTTACCTAAGGGAACCCTTTACATCAAGAATGTTAGCAGATCATTCTTCTGATCTGCTCTTTCTTAATCATTATCATTACTTTAATCATTTCATATTTAGCTCTACTGGCCGAAGGCCACTAGAGCTATAGCGATGGCTTTTTCCCATCCGGCGTCCGGCCGTTAAACTTTTCCTTGTTTACGCGATAAAGTCCACAGTTTTCATCAGATTCTCTTCAAACTTTCACAGAATGATTGTCCCATCATAAGGATCGTTCCTTTCGAAAATGGGTCAGATCCGTCAAGAAACACGGGAAAAGGGGCCTAATTAAAACTTAGTTAAAAAATCTTCGTTTACGCGAGAAAGTCCACAGTTTTCATTGGATTCTCTACAAACTTTCACAGAATGATTGTACCATCATAAGGATCGTTCCTTTCGAAAATGGGTATGATCCGTCAAGAAACACAGGAAAAGGGGCCTTATGAAAATTTAATTAGGAAATCCTCGTTTATGCGATAAAGTCCACAGTTCTCATCAGATTCTCTTCAAACTTTCACAGAATGATTGTACCAACATGAGGATCGTTCTTTTCGAAAATGGGTATGATCCTTCAAGAAACACAGGAAAAGGGACCTTATGAAAATTTAATTAAAATTCCATTAAAAATCCTTGTTTATGCGATAAAGTCCACAGTTTTCATTTGATTCTCTTCAAACTTTCACAGAATGATTGTACCATCATAAGGATCGTTCCTTTCGAAATTGGGTATGATCCGTCAAGAAACATGGTAAGAGGGGCCTTATGAAAATTCAATTAAAAACTCCATTAAAAATCCTCGTTTACACGATAGAGTCCTCAGTTTTCATCGGATTCTCTTCAAACTTTCTCAGAATGATTGTACAATCATAAGGATCGGTCCTTTTGAAAATGGGTCTGATCTGTCGTGAAACGGGGGAAAATGGACCCTTATGAAAATTTTATTAAAAAATTCTCGTTAACACTCTAGAGTCCAAAGTTTTCATCAGATTGTATTTAAACTTTCACAGAATGGTCAGATCAATCAGGAAACACGGGAAAAGGGGCCTTATGAAAATTTAATCGAAAATCTTTTAAGAAATACTCTTTAACACTCTGGAGTCAATAGTTTTCATCAATTCCCTTCAAACTTTCACAGAATGATTGTACTATCATAAGGATTATTCCTTTCGAAATTTGGTATGATCCTTCAAGAAACACAGGAAAAAGGGGCCTTATGAAATGTTTAATAAAAAATTCTCATTAATAATCTAGAGCCAACAATTTTCAACGGATTCTATTAAAACTTTCACAGAATGATTGTACCATCATAAGGATTGTACCTTTCCGAATTGGATATGATTCCTCAAGAAACATAGGAAAAGGGGCCTTATTAAAATTTAATTCAAAGATCTTTGTTTACACTCTAGAGTCCACAGTTTTCATCTGATTGACTTCAAACTTTCACAGAATGATTGTACCATCATAAGAATTGTTCCTTTCAAAATTTGGTATGATCAGTCAAGGACCACGGGAAAAAGGGGCCCGATTAAAACTGGATTGAAAAAGTCCTCATAAACACAATAGAGTCCACAGTTTTCAACAAATTCTCTTCAAACATTCCCAGAATGATTATTACATTAAATGGATTGTTCCTTTTGGAAGCAGATTTGATCCATCAAGTTTCACGGGAAAAGGGGCTCTATGAAAATTTAATAAAAAAAATCTTAGTTAACACGTAATGGCCCTAGATTTCACCTGATTAACTTCAAACTTTCACATAATGATTGTACCATCATAAGGATTGTTCCTTTCAAATTGGGTCTGATCCATTGAGAAACATAGGAAAAGGGGCCTTAGGAAAATTGAATTAAAAAAATCTTAATTAATGCTTGTAAGTCCACAGATGAGATGGGGTTGTCTTTATACTCAAACAGAATAATTATACTTTTGTAAGAAGAGTTCCCTTTGGAATTGGTTCAGATCCATCAAGTAACATGGGAAAAGGGGCTATATGAAAATTCAATTAATAAAACCCTGTTAACACAATAAAGCCCACAGCTTTGATCAGATTTTGTTGAAACTTTCACAGAATGAATGGAAGGTCATAACTATCATTCTTTTCATAACAGGGTTTGAACTGTCAAGAAGCACAGGAAAAGGGGCCTAATGAAAGTTTCATATATAAATCCTTGTTACCAAGTCGCGAGCTTTCATCGGATTTTCTTCAAACATTCACAGAATAATTGTGCAATAATAATGATTGTTGATGTTTGCATTAGACCTGATCCGTCAAGTATCACAGGAAAAGGATCATTATGAAATTTAATTTTAAAATCATTGTACCACAATAAAGTCAACAGTTTTCATCAGATTCTGTTAAAACTTTCACAGAATGATTATTCCATCATGAGGATTCTTTCCTTTCAAATTAGGCGTGATCTGTCTAGTATCATGGGAAAAGGGGCCTTTAGAGAATTTTATCTATAATCCTTGTAACCAAGTCCAGAGCTTTCATTGGATTTAATTCAAACCTTTACAGAATCATTGTACAATAATCACGATTGTTGATGCTGACATGAGACCTGATCCTTCAAGTATCACAGGAAAAGGAGCCTTATGAAAATTTTATTTTAAAAATTTGACACCAAGATAAAGTCTGCAGTTTCATCAGATTCTGTTCAAACTTTCACAGAATGTTTGTACCATCATAAGGATTGTTTCTTTCCAAATTGGGCCTGATCTGTCTGGTATCATAGGAAAAGGGGCTGTATGAAAAATTATTACCAAATCCTCATAAACACAACAATGCCCTCAGTCTTTATCAGAATCTCTTCAAACTTTAATAGAATGATTGTACCATCATTTGGATTGTTCCTTTGTAAATTAGGTCTGATTGGTTAAGTGACACAAGAAAAGGGACCTTATAAAAAATTTATTACAAAACATCATTATTACAATAAAGTCCTCAGTCTTTATCATTTTCTTCAAACTATCATTAGGATTGTACATTGGATCTTATTTGTTAAGTTTCACGGGAAAAGGGGCCTTATGAAAATTTTGTTACAAAAATTCTTGACACAATTCAGTCCACTGTTTTCATTGATTCTCTTTAACTTTTAAAGAATGATTCTACCTTCATTAGAATTGTTCCTTTTGAAATTTGGTTTGTTCTGTAAAGTATCATGAGAAAAGGGGCCCTATGAAGATTTCACTATAAACTCATAAACACAATAAATTCCACAGATTAAACAGATTGATTGTACCATCATTCCAATTGTTGATTTTGACAGTGGATCTGACTATAGCAAGGGTCACATAAAAAGGGGCCTTATGGAAAACTCTCTTAAATATTCTGGTTAACACAATTATGTCCCTTGATTTCACCGGATTCACTTCAAAATTTCACAGAATGATTGTACAAATACTTAGATGGTTCTTTTCAGAACTGGGTACAATCTATCAAGTATTATGTAAAAAGGGGACATATGATTTTTTTTTTAAATATTCTAGTAAACATAATGAATTCCCAATATTTCATCGGATTCACTTTTAACTTTCATAGAATGATAAAACCAACAGTAAAATATCACGGGAAAAGGGGCCTTATGACACAATAAAGTCAACAGTTTTATTGGATCCTCTTCAAAGATGCATGGAATAATTGTGGCATTCGCAACACAGGAAAAGGGGCCTTACAGATTATCATTCAAAACATTCTTGTGTATGTGATGAAGATCACAATCATTATCTTATTGTCTTTTAAATTTCACAGGACAATTGTCGGGTT
This sequence comes from Fragum fragum, assembly GCA_946902895.1. Classification (NCBI taxonomy): domain Eukaryota; kingdom Metazoa; phylum Mollusca; class Bivalvia; order Cardiida; family Cardiidae; genus Fragum; species Fragum fragum. Next base: position 46,145,065 of record OX336365.1, read on the forward strand.
GTAAGGAAAGTTCCTTTTGGAATGAAATTGATCCATCAGAAAACACAGGAATAGGGGCCTTATTGGTTTTCATTCAAAATAATCCTGTTTATGTGATAAAGTCCACAATTATTGTCAGATTCTGATGAAATATTTACAGAATGATTGTAGGGTCATAAGGTAGGTAACTTTCTTTTGGAAATGGAGTGGATCCGTCATGAAACATGGGAAAAGGGGCCTTTAGGATTGTTGCTTAAAATGATAAATGGGATAAAGGCCCTTTTTTTTTCTTTATGTATTCTTCTTTGAGCAATTAACTTCCTTAAATATCAGATTTCTTTAACGGAAAACTTGATAACCAGTAGAGCGTCTCAGGCCCTCATGGGCCTCTTGTTAATCTTTATTTTTGCTCGTTCAAAATAGCTAATTTATATAAGATTATAGAGTGACAATTTATTGACTCCCCGCAAACGATCATGTGACATAGTCTCGGATAGATATTGCATGTAACGAGATTTGGTTTGATGCATGCACAGTGAGAGTGTGAAAAGGTCCAAAGCTTTTTTTGTTAGATGCTTAAAAATCGGAATTGATGGTGATGGGTTAAATAGCATGCTTTTGAAAGAGTTCTCTACAATCTGAGCAGAGTTTATGATATTCCTGAAATATATCATAACTACTTTTTATGGCGCAGGCATTAAATGGAATTAGTGGTTAAGCCTCTAGTGGCAGTTGGCACTTGTTGAACTTTGAGAAGACACCTTGCTAGCTATTGAAGAAACTGCTTGCAACAAGCAATTTCTTCAAATCTAAAATTTCATAATGTATAAATTGTCGTCTGCAACTTCTTTCAATTTTGACCAGTCTAAAATTTTCTCCTGTGGTAATGGATTAAGCATGGGAGTTTGTGTTAAAACCATACTTTAGGGACTTGAAATGGGCCAAGAACTACAAACCACTGACCTTCAAATTAGAAATAGTTTTTAAATAAAGATAAAGAAGGAAACATTGGGAAAATATCAGGAACATGAAAAGTATAAGAACAAACACATACCTATGAACCAGTGACGTTTCGAATAAGCAAAGTTCTAGTGTATTGTATTATAATTTGAGTTTTAGACAAATTGAGTAATTAATGTTGTATAATACGATATGAGAATGTAACAAATATGTAGACTTTATTCTACATATTCCCCAAACCAATTTCTCATAAATGATTATGTAAGATCATGAAAATATTATATTGCATTTTATCTAAATGTACCGGTACTCATGTTTACGTAAAGCATGCATGGTTGATACAATATGATATTGTTAAAGAATTTATGACCTGAAATTGTCAAACATAGCTCATTGAAATCCTTGTGGTTACTGACTTATCAGTGCAAGAAGAAAAATGAAAAGACTGATATCTAAAATAGAAAAACAACAAAAATTTTCAATATCCAAAAAGATTTTAACATATATTACAAATCAATCTGAAATATAGATTCACCTAGATTAAAGGTTTAACCCTTTCCTACGCAATGACACTTTTTGATGCCCCTCAAGAAAATCAATTGGGAAAACATTGTGGAAAATGAAGAAATTGCTTGCAACAAGCAACAATTTCTTCATTTTCGATGATGTTTTCTACCCAAAAGTTGAAAATTTTTTCATTAACTTCAAATTGTCGTCTGCAACTCTGCAACTCCTTTCAACTTGGACCAGTCTAGAATTTAGCTGTCTGGTAACCATATTGACATGCTATTTGAAATCGCTTTTGGATTAAACTAGTCAACATATTTATGTCTGTGATGTGGAAAATGTTTTGCCTAAATGACATTGCGTGTTTAAACAGACTGATAACCCCAATCATTGGAAATTTATCGTTTAAAGTCTCTATCACATTATCATGGATTCAAATTCCTGTTTTTAGCGATTTAAGAAAATAAGAATATGACACAATTTTTCATATTTTCATTATTAAACACAGATGTTGTGCATGTATGATAAGACAAAGTGAAATACGAGATGACAACTGCTGTAGATGTAACATGGCAGCCATCAAAAAGACAACAGGAGTGGCTCCGGATGATGTGGTATATGCAAGTTTTCACAATAAAGTATGTACTCAAAGTTACTCATTCATGTTCTTTGTAAAGATGTATCAAAAAGTGTGTTTTTTTTTCAAAAATAAAAACATGTCTATTCAAACAAAGAGAGGCTATGGCCACTGGTGCCTATTTCGACAGTAGCCCATTACCGAAGACAAAATTTTAAACTGATCTAAATTGAATGAGGTTGCAGACCACTATTCAAAGCCTGTTAAAATCTAAAATGAAGGGCTTGATAATGAAGAAAACATTATGAGAAAAGGAGAAATTGCTTGTACCAAGTAATTTCTACTTTTCTCTCAAGCTTTTTCAAAGTTAATTTCCTAATGTGCTAAATATGCAGGATTGTGTGGAATGGGTTAACCCATTCCAACTCAAGCCCTCCTTTTTACGTCCCACAAGAAAAAAGCTTTGGAAAACATTGTGGACAATGAAGAAATTGCTTGTAACAAGCAATTTCTTCATTATCCACAATGTTTTCTATCCCAAAAGACGAAAAACATTAAAATTCCATCAACTTGAAACTGTCGTCTGCAGCTTCTTTCAATTTAGACCAGTCTAAAATTTTCTTATGTTGGAATGGGTTAAATTTATACATAGTAGTTTGGAATTTTCAGGTGTTTTTTTTTTCAAAAATGTGTGTGTTTTTGAGGAATTTTTCATACTTTGGAAAATGTAACATTGAAAACCCAGGTTGAGGAAGGACTGGTGCCTTTTTTGGATTCTTTGATTCTAGAAACACAATTTTATCACTTATATATTTCTGCCTTTCAGATATATGAAATTCCATTTTATGTGTGTATAGATAGAAGACACCAAAGTGTAGTTATTTCTATTAGAGGAACACTGTCCCTCAGGGTAAGTAGGGTTATTTTTATCCAGCATCTTATTTATGTTTCTATTCACCGAAGACTCTAAAGTTTAGATGTTTCTTTTAGAAGAACAGGGTCCTTTAGGGTAAGTACATATGATACAGTCAGGTATAATTACAACAATCCTCTCAGGAATTATATTTAGAAGATGGTAACAAAAACAGAAATGGCTTATATTGAGCTTTTGTTTTCCTGACAAGGTTTTCTACCCAATATTGCTCTTACTTTCCATTATAATTTCTTTTGAAAAGTGTTGTCTGCAACTTCTTTCAATGTAGACCAGACTAAAATTTTGTCATATTGTAATGGGTCAAGATATCTACAAGAATGCCTACAACTAATGTGATCCAAGAGATATTTCAATGGAACTTACTACAAAAATAAATTATTCTCTTTAGAGCTTAATTGAATTGTTGTCATGATGTTTAACCCATTACTACATTGGAAAATTTAAGACTGGTTCAAATTGAAAGGAGTAGCAGACGAGAAGTTAAAAGTTATGAAATTTTAGAATTTTTAACCTTTATGGATAGAAAACATTGTGGAAAATGAAGAAATTGCTTGTAACAAGCAATTTCTTCATTTACATGATGTTTTTCCAATTTTTTCATGCGGGCCATAAAAAATGTTATTTTATAGGAATGGGTTAAGTCGCCAATCCAACAAAAATGCTGATAGAAAAAAATTATTTTATTGGTTGAATAATTGTTTGTTTTACAACCATGATACATCAATAGTCTCAATAAGGCCAATTCTATAAGAACGGTACTCACAGAGTTTTCAATATAAATCATGGATTTAGATTGTTATCTTTCCATCTTACCTAGAGTTGGTTTGAGTACCAATAATAGATTTAGGACAATCTTTTTCTTTTGAATTAACCCGTTACTGGCGACACAATCTTACTTTTTGACATTCCTCTAGAAATAGCTTTTGAAACTATAATGGTAAATGAAAATATGCTTGTTACATGCAATTTCTTCATTATCCACAAGGCTTTCTACCACATAAGACAAGGATTTGAATTCTGTCGACTGAAAATTGTGGTCTGTAACCTTTTCCAATTTGGAAGTTTTGTCCTCTGGAGATGAGTTAATTGTGTTTTCTGTTTGACCAGGATGTAATCACAGATCTGACTGCTGAATGTGATACGCTAGATATAGATGGTCTAGAGAATTGTACAGCCCATAAAGGGATGCTGCAGGCAGCTAAATATGTTCAATCTACCCTAGACAAGCTCAATCTGCTAGACCAAGCTTTTGACAGAGCTCAAGTAAGTATTCTATTATTTTCAAATACAGAATTTTTGTTTTACCCATTACTGAACAACAAATTTGTAGACTAGTCCAAATTCAAAGAAGTTGCTGACATTAATTTCAAGTTGATAGAATTCCAAATATCTCTGTCTTTCTAGGAAGAAAACAATGTTGAAAATGAATTATTCTAGGGCATTATATGGGCATGGGTTAAAGAAAGATTTAGATCTTCATAACTTGCTCATATCAGGAGCTCTGAAAATACATGTAACTTCCCCTAAATTTGTCCCTATTCCTCTGAAATAGAATAATCAATTTGAATTCGTTGAAATTTATAACTTTTTATTACTATGAACTGTAATATTCTCCACTTAAGATCCTGCATATTAACCCATCCCCACACAATAAGGCTTTCTAATCTCACCCTCCCCCCCCCCATCCTTAGGGGTAAATGCTTTGGAAAACACATTAAAAATATTGTGGAAAATTAAGAAATTATTTGTTGCAAACAATTTGTTCATTATCCACAATGTTTTCTTTCCATCCAAACTATATGTTTTGGGCAGCCATTAGTATCAACTTGTTGACATATAATTGACTGATCACTGGCCCAATCCACTGACCCTGCTAGCCATGCCCTCTGTCTCTGACAAAAAGGTCCACTTCGTTATCAAACAATTTAATTTTCTAAAAAGTTTTTGCCTTTCACATGTAACAAAAAGTAAATTGGTGGGTCTTTGACCCTAACATTGTAACTACAGCTTGAAAAAAAAGCCAAACCAGGCTGTGATGCAAGACTTGGGACTGGATGGTCCCGGGTATGAATCCAACCCGCCCCATGCAGGGCCTTCGCTGGCATTCGCCATTGTCGCCAAATGCGAAAATCAAAACTATGTGGAGATAAAAAATCAAATGTGGCAAAAACGCTAGCGATAAAAAAAGTCCAAGGAAGCAATATTGATTTTCATATAAAATACCACAGTGTACCAAAAGTTTATAACAGACTGCAATCAAGGCAGATTATCGTAGCCTTGGTGTTAAAACAGTGATAATCGTGTCAAATTTCAATAAACATGCGAGTCAGTCAATAAACAAAGTTTGACAAACACTTATCTAATATATGACCTATGACACTGGTGACAGTTCCTGACCATGATCTTAAAGACTTCTTTATTGATAGTGTATGCTACATAAATTGAATTCAAAAATCCAAAATCGGAAATTCTTACTTCAGTTTACAGTAAATCAAGACTACAAGTCGTACAAAAAAATAAATAAATAACCCTAAATTGACTGCGCAAATCTGAGTCTAATTTCTAGTCTGGGGAAATTGTGCAACACAAGCAACCCTCTAAATGCTGTCTAGTCGCTCTCTTTGATGTACGTCACAATCCTACGCTCCTGTAGGGAAGAATGGTCAGACTTAACATTTTCGTGACATCAGCTGTGTTTTTGCATCAACAGAGGAATATTTGACGGTAACTGGTTGACAGAAAAATGCAATGACTTTGATCTCCGTTAAAGCAAATCACCGGTTTTAAAAAAACACAACAAGAAGAAATTTACCACAAAAAAGAACATCATTTGATCTCCATTTCACTTTATAAACTTGATTGATTTGACGATTGATAGGATTCAAGAACCAAAAAAAAACCCTTCTTTGTGGGTGGGTGGGGTGCACAACTTTTAGTGAAATATCCTGAAATTACTTGAAAAATTATGGCTTGTCTGATTGAATTCAAATGAACCAGATAGATCACACATTCAGTTATAAAGTTGTTTTTTTTTTTTGTGTGTGTGTGTGGTTTTGTGTGTGTGTGTGTATGTTGCATGTTTTTTGTAGTCAATAGTCTCCTAGTTCAGCGGATTACAGTGGCATAAAACTTGGCAAAAAAAATGGCTTCTCATTTGACTTCTTGGAATTAGATTTGGCTTCAGATTTTTCAATTTGGCGAAAGTGATGGCATAAAGAAAAATCAGGCCAGGGAAGGCCCTGGCCCCATGGGAATTTTTCTGAGCAAAAAATGTTGCTTCTCTCCACCCAGATGTATAAATTGGTACACATGATAGATACAAGCCAATGTGCTGTGACTGCACTCATGCCATCTGTTAGCAGCCGACTGAAACTCGATGGTCATGGATTAAGTTGTAAAAAGTTTAATAAACTTTGGTTTGAAAACAGACTATAGAATAAATTTAAACTTAATTATATTTATAGATATTGCCTTATGATGGAGTTCAAAGTTTGATTCCATTCTATAAGTCATTGATTTGATAAGACAATTGATTCTTTGATAAACAGTTGCATTGGTCAATTCCAATGAATGGGATGTCATGGGTTTGATCGCTTGGGTTGGCACATATCCTTTCCAAATTTGTCTTTACCCAATGAGTGGATAATCGTAAACCTAAGTGGGATAGCAGCTAGAGACTAGGAAAGGATGAAGTGATGGTAATGGTGTGAGAAATACCAGGAATCCATTGTTAGGTGCTTCAGCCGCAGCAGTATGACTGAAATACTGTTAAAATTGGCCACATTCAATCAATCAATTAATTCCAATGAGATATTACACCGTAAGGAATCAGTCATTAAATTTTTGTTGTTGACAAATCAAATGACTCCCTTTATCATTAGGTCTTAATGAATCTTTTTTCTTTTTACAGGGAGCTAGACTTGTGATAACAGGCCACAGTCTGGGTGCAGGGACTGCATCACTGCTGGCCATTTTACTTAGACCAAAGTACCCAAATCTAGTCTGTTTTGCTTTCTCACCTCCTGGAGGACTTATGAGGTAATGATCGTTCTGCCTGATACATTTAATCCTTTACTTTTTTTCGAATTTTTTAGTTTGATCCCTGGCGGCAGCACATATCCTTTTTGACATTTGTCTCTCACCAATGGGTGGATAATAGTAAACATAAGTGGGATAGCAGCAGGCTAGGAAAGGATGAAGTGTTTGTACTGGTGTGAGAAATACCAGGAATCCATTGTTAGGCACTCCAGCAGCCGCTATATGACTGAAATACTGTTAAAAGTGGCGTTTAACCCTATTCAAACAATCATTCAATCGTAATTTTTGACCTGTCCAAATTCAATGGGGTAGCAGACAACATCATAAAGTAAGTACAATTTCAAAAATTAGCCATGCTATATGATGAAAAAATATTGTGGAAAAGAAGATATTGCTTGTTACAAGCAATTTCTTCTTTTTCCATGATATTCACAAAAGTATAAATCACAGGGACATAAAAATCAGGGATTGTACAGGAAAGGGTTAAACTATTTACAAACCAGTTATGTTTCATGGCTACCATTATGATATAATATTTCTTGTGTGTATTGAGATTCATACATTCAGATTAGCTGACAGGTTTGGTTATACCTCCATGCAAAAAAGTTTGACAACTGTCTTGAATTGTCCCATGAAAATCTTCACTTATTTAACATTTTACAATGATATAACAGTAAGCCTTTATCATGTAAATCATTCAAAATGACACACTCACAAAAGTCACAGCTCAAGGTTTATTGTTTCAATTGATGTTGTCCAGAGCTAATCTCCTACATTTGTACATGGATTTCAAAAAATCATGAGATCCAGGGTTCAGTCCTTTTTGACACTTTTAGGTGCTTCAGCCATTGCGATCTGACTAAGATACTGTTAAAAGTGGCATTAAAGCCCATTCAAACAAATCAGATGGATTTCAAAAATTGTGGGGCACTTGTTTTCAATCATGAGTAGATGTGCCATTTGTAGATTTGCCATTTGAAACCAAATTATCAGATAGGTCCAAGGCCTAAGTAATAGCTCAATGTATAATATTTAATTAGCTTGACATGTCTCTGTACAACTCTCTAATTTTCATACCCTTGTGAAAACAAAAGGATTATCTTCATCTCTTAGACTAAGTCCGATGAGTAGCTAATTAATTCAATTAAATGTTGTTGTTGTGTTTTCTACATTTCCAACAATGATTTGAAAACTAGTGACAGTACACATCATTACACAATTTGGACTTTTTACTCTCTCAAGAAATTGTATAAGGATAAATATCACTGAAAAAGGAGAAAATACTTGTCAGTAGCAATTTGCAAAATGAGTTATACCCTGTATGGCTTTAATTTAAATTTCAATTGCACTTATAACATTGTCTGCAACTTTGTTCAATTTAGACCAGTCTAAAATTTCATCATGGCAATTGCTTAAATTATAAAGAATCTAATGAGTTTGTTACATTTGACCATTTAATATTTCAGTTTGAGTGCAAGTGCATATTGTCAAGAGTTCATATGTTCTGTGGTATTGGGTAAAGACATTATACCTAGATTAGGTATACACACCATGGAGGAACTGAAAATGCAGATTTTACTGAATATCCAGGACTGTGATTGGCCAAAGGTAATCCACTTTATTGTACATCTACAGTTCAGGCATGAAATAAACCTCTTAATTGTGGTTAAACTTTGGTCTACCCATGGACAACCCAGCTTTTAAAAAGTAATGTGTTGATTCGATACAAAGACATAAAATTACAACATTCAGGTAAATATGTAATAATATCAAATAACAAACCCATTTACCATAATTTAAAAAAACAATAATTCACTTTAGTCTCCGCCCTGCCATGTCAACAAATTGTTTATTATACTTATATGTAGACTTATATGTAGACTGAGACTATATTGTTAAAATTGAAAAAGAGATTAAAAAAATGAAACAAACCTCTTGAATATCTTTCATATTACATGGGTGGTATAACACTAGTTTAATAACTCTAAAAATGAGCTGGAGCTTATCGTAACAAGTTTTGGTTATCAAGAAACTGTACTGGGATGGATCCCACAAAACCTCAGAATTAAGATCACTCATGAGGCCACACTTTTGGCTCAAAGGTCTTGATAAATGGCCAGATGATATCTCCGTCCATTTTGATATTGGGTCACATTGGGTAAAAAAACTAGGTAACTAGGTCAAATTGTAGAAAAATCTTGTGTGCACTCTAGAGGCTACATTTTTTACTCAAATGTTTTGATATATGGTCAGAATATTTGTCTCGCATGATATCTCAGTCAAATTTGATATTAGGTCATATAGGGTCTTAGACTAGATCACTAGGTCAAAAAGTGTCACTTCATGGGAATGAGTTATAGGGTAGCTAATTAAATACCCTTTGTTCACTGATCAGTTGCTCTCACTCTACTGTGCCGATCTGCTTCACTTTCTTTCTCAAGGAGTCTGTTACACAGTCAGTAAATGACTTTAAAAACCATGACATTTCTTTAATAATAAGACTGTAATTACAGTAAAACCTCTCCTTACGACCACCCCGGAAATACAAGCACCCCGCTATAACGACCGAATTTTTACAGAACGGAAATTTTTGTTCTTTATTTTAATGGTCGTAAACCCCTCTAAAATGGGCACCCCGCTATTCCGAATTACAACCACTAAATTCAGTACCAACTATAGCTGATACACTATTTTGAACCCCACTAAAACGACCAGTAACTTCAGACATTGAGACGGACCACCCGGATTTCACACATGATAAGAGCGACACTAATTGGGTACTTACAAATAGATAATCTGAGGTTGGATTTCTGAATCAGATCCAAATGGAGAATAGAGAAAGTGGAACTTATCAAAGATAGTAAATTTGAAAATGACATAAGATTCCGCTGCAATACATGTTCTTATAGTTTCATTTTTGTATGAATAAAATTAATATATTCAAATCACGATTATAAATAAAAATGAATTATTTGACAAAAATGACCAAACCTCAGTATTACGACCACCCCGCTATTACGACCACTTTCAGAAAGTACCGCAAGTGGTCGTATTAGAGGGGTTTTATTGTACTTTGAATTGTTTTTTACCTTCTTCCATACATACACATGTATATGCTTAACCCAATCTTAACTAATGTCATGCTGAATAAATCCTCTAAAAAGTTGTGTTAAAATCAAAGGACTGAAGGCACAGAAAGCACTAATTTTGGGTCAGTAATTTCTAGGAAAATCAATGGTATAAACAATGCTGGTTTAAAGAGACAAGCAGGTCATATGTGCAGTCTGATCTTTGTCTAGATCTCCTGCCCATACAGGAATATTTGAGTTTCGGCATGACAAGATTTAGTCATGAACACAGCAAAACTCTTTGATCTAAAGGGTGTTTCCCAAATATTGTCAGATTGCTTAGACAGCAACAAAATGTTCTTGTCAATCCTGGAGTCTTGATTTAGAAACTCGATGACCAACATTCTTCCTGACATTTTGAAATATTCATGTGTGGTTTACCTACCTCCAAATTTTATGCCAGTAAGAAGTTGGTTCGATAAATTGTTGCAGGTATACTGGTTAGGTAGGGTTTGGTACACATGCCATCTCCATGATATGATTTATATACTGTTACTTTCAAACAACTAATCATTCTGAGACATGAGCTAGCAAGTCATGCACTTTGATATTTTGCGTCCTTTGGTGTTACTCACACAGTTTAATTCTTTTTAGCACACTTTGTTTGATATATTCTAATAAAATCACTGCCAAAGGTAGATGTACATTGACGTACATTGATATCATCTTCTTCATCTGTTTGTCCGTCTGTATGTCAGTTTGAATACATCCATTTGTCGACAAATTCAATGAAATTTTCATACAATGCTCCTAGTCAACAGACTGTGTTCATATCATCGGGGTTTTGACACTTAAGTCTGTGTCAAAGAAAAAGGGGAAGGGCTTGTTTAGGCTTGTTGGGGGAGTATATTGTAACTTTGGCATTCTTGTTAAGATAATATGTCTTTATCAGGGCTCCGGAAATTTGGAAATCTAAATCGGTCCGGGATTTTGCCCCCCCGCCGGCAAAAACGACCCCCCCCCCTACGCCGACAAAAACGAATACCCCGCCTTTTTCACCTTTCCCGTAAGTAAAAGGGTTCATCACTCATTCAGTAGTTGCCTTCTTTTTCAAATGTTTCGAAGATCATTATAATCATCGAATGGAAGAATGGTTAAAACAACTGAAAGATCCTACTTTCATTTTGTTTTTGAAAATTCGGCTGAGTATAAATTACAATTCCAGCAATGTACGGCAGTCCACGAAATTCCAATATGTAGTAAAATTAGATGGACAAATAAATTACATTATTAAATTTTCCGGGTTTTTCTAGAGTAACGCCGATTTAATTATAGTAAAGATATACTTTTTCATTTTCATAAGCTAGTTATCCAAAGTTCTGTTTATTTAACACAGTCTGTTCATGTCGATTTTCTCAACGCGAGCGTCTGTTGATGGAAAAATACAGCTGACGTCACAAAAATGTCGGGTCAGTCCATTCTACCCCATGAGATCACAGAGTCATGACGTACATCAAAAAGACCGACGAGACAAACTCGAGTGGGTCGCCCACGTGTTGCACGATGTTCCTATAGAGGAATTTGTTCACAAATCTAGGTCATTTATTTATCGTAGTTGATTTCCATTTTATTATTCGGACGTTTTCCACCCCTGCAGTAAGATTTAATTTTATTGACGGAACTAGGGATATTTTTAAGCTGTCGTTTCCGTTTATATTTAAATCATCTGTTTTCTACGGATTTCCAATAATTGTTTGAATTCTATCGGCTATGTTTCTTACCGTGAATGAAAAACTATAAAACATATATTAACGACGTGATTTTTTTTATATAAATTTGAAACCCCGGTCTCACGCGCATACTTGTGTTACATTAATTTTATAAAAGCGTTGTGCTGAGCTATTCCGACTTTGAACGAACGGCAACTGAAGCCTGTTCATGTCTCGATTTATATACGCATCCCATGTTATAGTAAATTAGTTTCACGAGTAACGGCAATTTAAATCGACGCAGTATTAGATGTCCATTTCTTCGAATGTGTGTAAGTCAAACCGAATACTATTTGCTCTATTCTATGCTATTGCAAATAGTTTACAAAATTCGTTACCCAAAGTTCGGTCAAGCGTGAAACTGCAAATTAGGTCCATGTGCAGATGGGCATTAGACTGTCCAGCGGGAAAACTAATTATCGATTTTTGGCACTTTTGTTTATCTCTTAATCTGCAGGTAATGTGTGAAACCCTTGAATTATTTCGGTTTCAAATGGATTTTGATAGATGTTGGGCGAGTTTATCAATATTTGATGGAAATTTCGGACCGATTTTGGTGTTATTTTTGGGGATTCCAATCGGTCTGGCAATTCAAAATTCGGTCCAGACCGGCAATTTATTGGATTTCCGGAGCCCTGGTCTTTATTCAATGTGCATCATCATAAAGGTATCTGAAACAATCAAAACTGCATGTGAACTGACTTCATATTGCTCCTCTTAGTACTGTCAGTGTTTTGACAGACCATATTGTGTTGATAATTGCTATATAAAAAGATCTCATAAACAAACTGATATCAAGAATATCCCACAACATTTCTTTCAATGCTTTGATTTATGTTCTTAAAATCATTTCAGTATAAATTGTTAGCTAGTGGTGTATGGCAGCTTTTCTGTGGTCTTAAGCCTTCTGCTCTCCTAGACTTCAATGAAACCAAACAAAAACGGCCCCTACTAACCTCTTCTAGAAATACATCACAGCAAGACAATATGGAGGTATGTTGTTTCATTGCAAATCTGATCTCAAGGTAGAAATAAAATTTTTGATTGAAAAGCATTAAGCTTTCTAAAACAATCCCCCTTTGTATCACTGTGATATCTTATATGGTTGCATCATTTTGATATCTTAGTCAAACTGCAGTATCCCAGGTCAGCAGGCTGGCCAGCAATACATCAAATGTTTGCTGTCTAACTCCTTCTTTCGCAACAAAGCCAATGTTTTTGTTTTTGTTTTTTTGTCAGCTGGAAATCCCAAGTCTGCAGACTGAACCTTACATATACAGAATATTATCAATCTACCAACCAGTTTAATCCATTAGTCCAGTTTAAATTGGTTGGATCACTGGCTCCGAGCACAACCTCCACTACCCATGCCCACTGACAACAGGAGGCTTGACTTACTAAATGGTATCATTTTGTGAAATTAATTGCCAGTAACATGTAACAGTAACATATAACAAAAATTAAAACTGTTGGTTTGTCACCTAACCCTTGTTATATAGCTTGAATAAGCTGTAAGATGTTTAAGTAGCCAAATCAGCAAAAATAATTTTCAAAGATGTCAGCCAATGTTGGAGCTCAAAGTTCACCTCCTGTATGAATGAATTGATTGATTGGTAGGTTGATTCTTTGATAGTCTGCTACAATCAGTCAATTGTGGAACAACTAATGATATTGAGTAACACATTATGTCTTCTATTATTTACTTAGTTGTCATTTGACTTTGGGTAAACACATTTACATGTATTAGACTAGGTGGTTAGTGTAGATTTATATGTTTAAATATTCAAGAATGGAACCAAACTATTAAAATGCATTTTAAGACAGAATGAAGTAAAGTAGCTAATTTTATTCATTGTTGCTAATTCATTAGAAATAAAGTAAGTAATTGACATATTTTTTCTATTTCTTTGCAAGCATCCAGTTGGATTGTCGGTAAAAATGTTAAACTTTTTTTTTATCGAGGAAACATTCAAGACATGTAATACTGTATACATTGTTTTTGGGGTGGTGCCTTTACTTTTGCTATATCATCAATCAAGCTGAGCATGACTAACTTAATGAAAAATAATTTTGTTGAGATTATAACTTTACATCCTTATGAAATATTACTTTTGAACTTATAAGCGAGAAATTTAGTCTAAAAGGTATGATCTCCATTGTGAAATAGTAAGAAAACATTAGACCAGTTAACTGCATGAAAGTGTGAAAACTACCCATTTTTAGAACTAATGAAGAAGTTGAATCTTAAGAATACCGAATTAGGTATTATATGATGTTATAACTTTTCATATTGAATTATAAGCTATATATCAGTTATAATATTGGTCTCAATTCTAAGGAAACCTATTTACTTTGAAGTTAGGGATAACATGAGCAAAAATAAATCACTACCAATAAGTCAATAACCTTAAAAAGCCAAATGTGGACACCACTAAAATAAGGAAGTTTACATTATTTGTCAATGACTACAACAGGAAAATTAACCCATTCCCACAACAAAATTTGAGACTGGCCAAAATTCAAAGAGGATGCAGACAACATTTTATAGTTGATGAAATCTTTGTCTTTTTGGGTAGAAAACATTGTGGATAATGAAGAAATTGCTTGTAACAAGCGTTTCTTGATTTTGCACAGTACTTTCTCTAGTGGTTCTCTTGAAGGGCATAAAAAGAGGGACTGTGTGGAAATGGGTTGATTGCTTGTGTAGAAAAAGCCACACTCTTTGAAATATTTTCTTCATTGATGCTTAAAATGTGTTGATGAATGTTTTAACCCATTCGCACTCAATGGCGCTTTTAAATGCCCCCAAGAAAAAAAGCTTTGGAAAACATGGAAAATGAAGACAATTATCCACAATGTTTTCTACCCCAAAAATAAAGAAAATCCAAATTTTCATAAGCTTTAAATTGTTTTATACAACTCATTTCAATTTGGACCAGTCTAATATATTGCTATCTAATAATGGCTTAACAAAATTCTTAAAGTCAGATAAGTGATGAAATTATATTTTCTCAATTTTTTTTTACTAGATGACAAAATTCAATTATGTGCATTGGTTAGGGTTAAGTTGACTTTTAAAAGATTATCCATATGATGAAATTTGATAAACAAATAGATGAAAATTTTCTGCCAATCAATATTATTTCCCTCTCATAATGAACCAAAATTTGAGTTATGTATGACTGAATTTGTTTTGTAAAAAGGATGAGTCTTTAGATAAAAGAGTTTGACTGTTGAGCTATTTTATACTGATCTCCAGATGCATGCTTTTAGCTTGCTAGTTCTTAAAGTTTAAACCCTTGTCATGCTGAGCCTGGAATATTCCTGTTTAGCAGGGGATATAGACAAATATCAGCTTGCACTTATATGCAGTCTGATCTTAGTCTACACCTCCTGCTTGTCTTTTTTAAATCCAGAGTTGTTTATAAGATACATTTTCAAAAGAATTGTAAACCAACAATAATTGCAACCAGTTCTGTCAACCCCGATTTCATTGAAATTCCGTCAATGTGTTTTTCAGCATGACAAGGGTTAAGAGATAGGCATTTTTAGCATGGCTTCTTTCTGAGAAATACCCGAGGTTATCTGTGTCATCATTGCTTAAAAGCTTTGACATTTTGCAATGTCTCTGGTATTACAGAGCATAATCACTTGGAACCAAGAATATGCATTCACTATCAAAAGAACAATGTATAAGAACAAAGTGGATAACTCTAGATAGATTTTGGGATGAATTATGCCCTTTTTTCAACTTAGAAATTTTCTCACTATCAAGCACTTGAATAGCCAAGAATTGGCATCTGCATGCAGTGCTCTTGTTTTAACTGATCTTACAAAAAGCAAGGAACAAGGAAAAAAAACTGATCATATTTTTCAAATTCAGACAATATATTGGTAACTTTTGCAAATTTCCATCTAGGAACTGTCACGAATGCTTTTTATTTGCCAAGATGTTTATAGAAAGTTTCTGTCCATCAATCAAATAGTCAATTGTATACCAGGGAACAATACCTTAGGGTGAAGGTAGATAATTTTTGAAGAAAATTAAATAATAAGAATTTTCTTTTTTTTTACTTTTTTTGTTTTCAACAAATGATATCAAGCAATCAATCATGGTTTTAAATAATCTAGATAGATACTTACATGTGTGGTTTTGATGCAGACTAAATACCTTTGAGTTTATGGAGTTGGGTTAACATGCCATTATTCTCAACTCTCAAGATCACAGCCCCTAAACCAGCTTTGTAAATATTGGAAAAAATGCTTACGGTACTTCCTTGCATTAAAATATTTTGCATGTCCCTCTATCCTTGTCAGAAAATGCTGATCATACCTGAAGTTGTTTTACTCTGCTTATATTAGGGTTTAATATTTTTGGGAAGAGTACTTGGTCTAGTAGTCAAGTCACTTAAGTGCTAAACCTTGTCACCTTGTCACCAACTACCCCAATCTATCAAATGAGACTTTGAAACTTTATCATGTGAATGATTGCAGCTGTTTAGATCTATGCCCATAGCTAAGTTGTTTGTATCAACTATCAATTTGATTGTATCAAGTATTGTAGAGATTATTTATAAATATGTGTTTTATAATTTCACATCTTTTTCAAATGTTTTGGTTTTCCCTTGGTGTAAAATAGAATGAATTGTAACTTTATTGTGTTGCATGACACAAGGGAATGGGTCACTTGACATTGGTTCAGATTTGATCTGTCTATTACCAGTGTTATTTACAGCTTAAAATATTGCATCCGTGAAAACTAAAAGAAATGAAGTCGGTGAATACTATGGCAGCTAGTGACTTTATCATTTTTCACATGAAATACAACATATTTTAGATTCAAATGCCCATTCAGTCCACATACTATTAAGAATGTCAAAATAGGGAAAAGAAGGACTAAAAGTTTCTATATATAACAAACATTAACATGCACTGGATACGCAAAATCAGCATTTTGAAACGATTTATTTTTTAAAAATTTATTATTGTAAAAAAAAGTAGGATACAACTAAGACTTGACCTGAAAAAATATTTATATGATTATGTACATATTTTGATGTAATTAATGAAAATGTTAGTCCACACAGAGGACATAGTCTGTGTAAAATACAATCCATAAATGTAATTCTTATTTATGCCTTCCAGATGGGGGTATATTGGTTTCACCATGTCAGTCTGTCTGGCCGTCCATCTATAGACTTTATTCATTTCCATGCCCTAACTCTAGAACAAAGAGACGTACAACCTTGAAACTTGATACAATTGTTGCTAATGACCTAAGGAAGTGCCCTATAGTTTTGGGGTCATGGAGGTCAAAGGTCAAGATCACAATTGACCTTTTATAGAAAACTGTTTCCAGGCTCTAACTCAAGAACCAATAGACCTACAACCTTGAAACTTCATAAGTGTTGCTTAAGACCCAAGGAAGTGCCCTATTGTTTTGGGGTCATTAAGTTCAAAGGTCAAGGTCAGAATGGATCTTTGATTCAGGGCTCTAGCTTAAGAACAAATAGACACACAAGCTTGAAACTTCATACAATTATTGCTAATGACCCAAGGAAATACCCTAATGCTCTGGGTCACAGAGGTCAAAGATCAAGGTCACAATTGACATGATCGAAAAGTGTGCTTGGGCTCTTATTCATAAACCATGTGATCTTGGACCATAAAACTATATTCACATGTTGTCCATGGCCTAAAGAGGTGCCCTATGGTTTTTGGGTCACATAGGTCAAAGGTCAATGTCACAATTGAACTTTGATTGAAACCCATTTCCTTGCTGCAATTGACTCAGGACCATGAAACTTTATACACATGTTGTCCATGACCCAGGGAGGAGTTTATTGTTTTGGTGTCACATAGGTCAAAGGTCCAGGTAACAAGCGAATTTTGATTGAAAACCTTTTTGGTTTTTTAGTGATGAAGGTCAGTGGTCAATTGTTCTCCTCCAGTAACAAAGTCCTGTTGTTGGATATACGTCTGCTTTGCGACAATTCTACTTTTTACGTATTTATATTAATTTGATTGCAAGAAAAGGTTTAAGCTTATAGAGTCACTCTTAAACACTCATGACCTAGATGTTTGATCTTCCACAAAACTGCCACCCAATTTTACAGCTGTGTAGACTGGGGCTGGCTTTTAAGTATCTTGTAAATGCACACATCTTGGCAACAGGGGGGCTGAAACCCGTGACCTCCAGATTTCAAGTCAAGCACTTTTAACACCCAACTATCGAGGCAGTCAATTTATTTTTGACTATATAATATAAATAATCTTTCTGATGACTTACCCTCATGCCAGATTTTACATATACAAATCTGTATGATTTATTGTTTCATAATGCTCTATATGAAACTGTTCACCTCAGTGAACAATGCAAGATATTATTCCCACAGATTTACCCTTCAGGTCAAGCTTTAAATATGTGTGAATTAATGTTTCAGAATGCTCTTCATGAAGCTGATCACCATATTGAACAATGCAAGATAACATTGAAGCTTTAGATATATACAACCTATGTAAATTATTATTTCA
Source organism: Fragum fragum (assembly GCA_946902895.1). Classification (NCBI taxonomy): domain Eukaryota; kingdom Metazoa; phylum Mollusca; class Bivalvia; order Cardiida; family Cardiidae; genus Fragum; species Fragum fragum. The sequence goes on from OX336365.1 coordinate 46,163,431, forward strand.
GAATGCTCTTCATGAAGCTGTTCACCACAGTGAACAATGCAAGATAACATTCCCACAGATGTACCCTCCAGGCCAAATTTTACATATACAGGAAACTTCTCATAAACAGTAAGTTACCTTTAAAGTTGAGTATCTTTGGCATCAAAGTTGAGAGTATCTTTGGCATCATTAACTATCTCAGAATCAGTAGATCAATTAACAATTGACAAAATTATTCTACTAATCCAGATGAAATTGGTTGTAATTAAGATTGAAAGAACATGAAACTTTACTTTTTCGTAGCAGGTATTTTATGATTGTACAGAAAATATAAGTAGCCAATATGATTGACTTAATTTCTGCATCTTTTAATTCTGCCGCATCAACTTGTACCACCGAAAAAGTAGAAGTAAGATTCACTCAGAAAAGTTTTAACCCATTCCCACATGGTAATATTTTAGACCAGTTCAAATGCAAAGAAATTGCAGACAACAATTTTAGGTTGATGAAATCTTTAAAATTTTTGTCTTTTGGTATGGAAAATATTGTGGATATTGAGAAATTGCTTGTAACAATCAATTTCTTCATTTTCTAGAATATTTTGCTAAGATTTTATATTGAGGTGTATTTAAAGCATTATTGTTAGGGAATTAGTTAAGATACAAATTCTTTGAAAACTCACAGGAAATTTTACCAGCATTTTTATTTCATATGAATATATCAATAGCCCATGATCAGGATAAGAATATTCTATTTCTTTTCTCAGAAGACTGCATTACTGGAAGTAAAACATGAAGAATATTTTGCCATTTCAGGACCTGTTGCGGTGTTCCTGAATATTACACTGTATGGGCTCACCCTGAAGACTTTCATCAAGTTCTAGTCAGTCCTAAAATGATGTCCGACCATTTTCCTGATGCAGTGATGAGGGCCCTTGGACAGCTTTATGAAAACAATCATAGTGTTACTTCTAAATATTCCTCTAATGTGATACAAATATAGATAGTGATACATCCAAATATTCCTCTTATATGATAAGATTATGAATTTAACCAATTCCAACACAATACCCCTATTTTACTCTTTGGAAAGCATTTTGAAAAGAAGAAATTGCTTGATACCCCAGAGGATCATCAACAATTGTTGTCTGCAAATTATTGGGACCAATCTGAAATTTTGTGGTCCTGTAATGGGTCGATTTGTCAACAGTTGACATAACTGACAGATGACAAGCCACTTCCACTTCTATCTAACAGGGTAGTTTTTTCTTAACCCTCGTCATGCTGTATAAAATACCTTACTGAATTGCAGTAAAATCAAAGGGCTGAAAGCTCCGCTAGAACTTGTTGAAAAAATAGATATTCCTTTTAGAATTCAATTTCATAAACAACTCTGACCGGAAAAGTACAAACAGGAGGTGTAGACCAAGATCAGACTGCACTTATGTGCAGACTGATCTTGGTTTACACCTCCTGCCATAACCAGAATATTCCGGGTTCAGCATGACAAGGGTTAAGTATCAAACAACATGAGTTATATATAAGGGGAAAAAAGAGAAAATATTTGGCTCCCTGACCCACAAAAAAGTGTTACATAGAGGTCAGATATAAACTTTACAGCTCCGAACTAAAATGGATGATTTGATTAGCCATTTGGTCTTTTGCTATGTTATCAAGAAAAGATAGTTAACCCTGGTGATGCTTAATATAATCCTCATCTAAATTTGCCATAAAATTAAAGGTCTGAAATCTTCATTTTCCACAATGCTTTCTAGCCAGAAAATAGAAAAAAATGTAAATTTTCATGAACTATAAATTGTTGTCTGCAACTTCTTTCAATTTAGACCAGTCTAAAATTTTGCCATCTGGTAATGGGTAAAAGGTTGTTGTTGTTTGGGTACGGAGTAGTTGTGGGTTTAGTTAAGTAATTCAAATAACTTAATTTTAAAACTCTTGCTTTTATCCTTAACTTACATAATGCCAAACTTAATTGTCCTGTGATATACTTTGAAAGCTTTGTACTTTTATGTGCTTTTAAATTAATTTGCTTTTAACTGTAATTAATTTTAATCTATATATTCAACCTTATGTTTGTTCTACTGCTTATTAACTTTGGCATGTTTTAGACAGGTCTGTTTTTTGTCTCTCCTGTAAAATGATGGAATATTTTTTGCTAGTCTTTTTTTTCAGAGAAAACTAGTGGTATTGCTATGGCCTTGGTGTATTATGTGTCTGTGTGTAAAAACTTAGACTTTCTGCTGTATCTCTTTCTACATAAAGTTTTAAGCTAAAACTTGGAATATATGTTCAATGTCATCAGAGCAGTCAATACCATCAAGGGCGATACTTCTAAATGCATTTTGTATGAACTATGAAATAATGTATGAAGTAAAAGAAGCACAAATCTTCTTCTTTAACCCAATTCTAGAATGGTCTAAATTGAAAGAGGTTGCAGACGACTTTTCAAAACAAGCAAAAAGAAATAAGTGCAAAATGGTGTAGAAAACATTGTGAGAAAAGGAGAAATTGCTTGTAACTAGCAATTTCACCTTTTCCAACAAAATTCCAATAATCACATTTCTTCAGGGCATTAGAATTTGCCAATGTTTGGTAAAAGGTTAAAAAACATATTTAGCGAAAACCAGAGATATTATTACTGCCAAGACTATCATTTTTGGTGTTGATTGAGCCATCCCATGAAAAAACTATCTTTTTTTGCTCACTGAGCTCAAAGTGAGTATTGTGAATTTATGATGTCTATTATTTGTCACCAACATTCCCCTTTTTGACACTGTAGAGGCCACAATCTTTGTTTGATCAACCTAATAAATGATCAGAATGCTTGTCTGAAATCTTACACAAGTTTGGTAAGGTCACTTAGGGTCATATACTAGGTAACTAAGTTATTTCTTTAAAAAAAAGTAAACACTCTAAAGACCTCGTTTTTAGCTCAATCAACTGGAAAATCATTTCTTAGAAAAATCATGTAGACACTCAAGAGGCCACAATGTGTGATCAATCAACATGAAAAATTATCTGAATGATCAGAATGTAGTCTTTATAAAACCTCTGATGATTCTGAATCAGGTCACTATGGTCAGATCTATAAAGGAAAAAAAACCAAAAACAATAAAAGCAATAACCTTGTGTAGACTCTAGAGGCAACATTTTTAGCTCAATTGATCTTTAAATTTGTCAGAATGTTGGTCTGGAAGAAATCTTGAGTTTAAAATTCGGTCTTAGGGGTGTAAAGCTAGGTCAAATCTATGAATACTATCTCGAGACAAAATATTTTTGCTCATTCAGCTTAAGTATTAGTCCAAATAGATTTCTTGATAAAAGTATGGATGAGTTTGGGAATTTGGTCATCTTGACTCAAACACTAGATGAATTTTTAGAATATCTTGTTCATACTTTAATCACATTTGATCCATCAGATTGTCTTGACGGTAAACTCAGGAGAGCGATTTAGAGCCATTACCATTAGCCATTTTTATCTCCCCAATTTTAATGAAATGTGGTGTTATTGTGAAACAATATTTATTAACTTACATTAATATATATAATTGAGTTTATGTTTCTAGCTCACCTGAGAGCAAAATGCACAGGGTAAGCCTTTGTGATCAGTCACAGTCTGTTGACTGTTTGTCCATCCATTCACAATTACAAAAAAAAATTAGTCTCCCAACTTAACATACAATTTCAACCAAACCTTACTGAAATTATTCTGAGGTCCTGTTCTTAAAATTTCTACTAAGAATTATAATGCATGAAGAACTAAGTTTGGCAAGGCAACCAAGTGAGAAAAAATTTATCTTCTCAAAAATGTAACACCTAGAGCTTTAACCTATTACCAGACGGCAAAATTTTAGACCTACCCAAATTGATAGAAGTTGCAGACGACAATTTAAAGTTTATGGAATTTTGGATTTTTTCAACTTTCTGGGTAGAAAACATTGTGGAAAATGAAGAAATTGCTTGTAACAAGCAATTTGTTCATTTCCCACAATATTTTCCAAAGCTTTCATATTTAGGGGCGTTTAAAAGCGGCACTGTGTGGGAATGGGTTAATATGTGGTTAATATCATCCCCTAATGACCTATCAAAATACTTAAAAGAATTACTCTACTCTGAAAATTAGCCCTATACTGTGGGATTCCAGACTTTTATACAGGAATAAAAATAGGTAATCTTAAAAATTCTTTTCCTCCTAGTCTGTCAAGCTTACAACTTTGACATTTGACAAATATGATCAGCTAATGACCTTCTACTAAAATACTTTAAAATACTTAAAAGTAGTATTATGTTGTAGAATCCTAGGTTTTACAAAGGAAATTAGACAGAAATCCTTCTATGATAGGCATAGAGTTTTGAAATTTTGTTTGTAGCATTGCCACTTGATTCTCAACCAAAATGCTCCAGATTATGTCTTTTGGATGAAAAGAAAAATGTTTTGTTGGATCCTGAAAATATATAAGGAAATATTTAACTCATTCCAACTCAATTTTTTTTTAGACTGATCCAAATTGGAAGAAGCTGCAAAAGACAATTCAAAGTGGATTGAATTTTAAATTTTTTCATCTTTTTTGATAGAAAACATGGTGGAAATGAAGAAATTGCTTGATACAAGTAATTTCTTCATTTTCCACTATGTTTTCCAAAGCTTTTTTCTTGAGAGGCGTAAAAAAGAGGGATTGTGTGGGAATGGGTTAAAAATCTTTGAAACTGTGAGGTCTAGAGTTTTCAGAACTTGTCGGTAGTATTACTTTGCCAAATTATTGCTTTAAGATCAAATGGAGCTAGTTCTATGTTGTTAAAACCTGTAATTTAAAAAAGAAATGAAGAAGAAAATCTTTAAGATTCTTCTTCTCCAAGGCCATTAGACCTAGTTTGTTCATATTTTGCATTAAGGATTGCCTTATGATGGTGAAGGTAACTAGCTTAAAACTGTCACTAAAAGATTAAATATTGTAAGAAAAGGAGAAACTACTAAACATTCCCACCCAAAGACACTTTTTGATGCCCCTCAAAAACAATTGAGAAAACAACCAATTTTTTCATTTTCCAAAATATTTTTTACCCAGAAAGATGAAAAAGTCTAAAATTTCATGCACTTTAACCCATTCCAACACAGTGGAATTTTAGACCGGTCCAAATTGAAAGGAGCTGCAGACGACAATTTCAAGTTGGTGGAATTTTACATTTTTTCGTCGTTCTGCATAGAAAACATTGTGAATAATGAAGAAATTGCTTAATCCAAGCAATTTCTTCATTTTCCACAATGTTTTCCAAAGCCTTTTCGTTGAGGGGCGTAAAAAGGAGGGCTTGTGTGGGAATGGGTTAATTTATTGTCTGCAACTCGTTTCAATTTCGACCAGTCTAAAATTTTGTCTTTTGGTAATGGGTTAATCAAATTATCACTGTTAGATCAGAATCAGAATTAATGTTAAATTCCATATTCCATATTGTACAAAGTGATATAGACAGACTTTTTAAAAAACCTTCTCAAGTGAGCAATACTCAGGTGAGCAATTCAGAGCATAATGGTCCTCTTGTTTATAATGAAGCTTTTATAGATACTCAAACTGTGTTTTTGAAAATTAATCAAAATAAATTTTATTTTTCATATCTATTCATTTTTCTGATATTTGTTACCTAGTGCTGTAGTGGAATAACGTGACTGCTTCTTGCTGTTTCCCTAGCATTGTCAAGGTTTTGCAGCTATCTTATTTATATTCAATTGTTCATGTGACTGTGTGAAGTAACTGTAAATGGACTCATCAACTAATCAGTTTCATCTTAACCCATTTCAAAAATTTCATACTTGTCCAAATTCGAAGGAGTTGAAGACAACAATTTAAAGTTTATGAAATTCTAGATTTTTTCAACTTACTGGGTAGGAAACATTGTGGATAATGAAGAAATTGCTTGTTGAAAGCCATTACTTCATTTTCCACAATGTTTTCCATTGCTTTTTTGGTCACCTGACCAAAGACCATGGTGACCTATTGCAATTGTTTTTCGTCCTTTGTCATTCATTGTGTGTTAACTTTTTACATTTTTGACTTCTTCTTAAGAGGATTTCAACCAAACTTGGCAGGAAGCATCCCATTGGGAAAGTGCCTTAGATTTGTACATCCCATGGAATTATCTCCCGTGGGGACCCAATAAGGGGCAAAAAAAGGTACATCTTTAAAAATCTTCTTGTCATGAACTGGCTGTTGGATTAGATTCACATTTGGTATGTAGAGTCTTTAGGGCATGGACTTTAAAGTTTGTACAAGAAGAATAATCTGTCAAGAAATGGCCGTGCTGGGGGGGAGGGGCATAGATAGGGGGGCACATAAGCTAAAATGGCGTCAACTTTGAAAATCTTTTTTTTAACAACCCAAAGGACCTACAGCTCTGATAATTGGTATGCAGCATTATCTGGTGGACCTCTACCATGATTGTTTAAATTATGGGTCAGAATTAACTTGTTCCTGTATGCCACAAGTTTAACATCGGTTTATATTATGAAAACTTTTAAAATTTTCTTCTGAGACAGAATGGCCTAGAGCTTTGATATTTGGGTATGTAACATCATCTGGTGGACTTTTTGTGGATCATATGAATTATGGCTCCATAATAAGCCCATCTTCAGAAGTCACAAGATTTACATAGGGCTTATATAATGAAATATTAAAAATCCCAAAGAGAAGGACCTAGAACTTTGATATTTGGTATACAGCCTCATCTGATGGATTTCTATCAAGATTGTCTAATTATAGCCTTAGGGTAAAAATTAGCGCTATCAAAGACTTTCACACAGGTTTATATAATGATTTTTATTGCAGTCAGGATACTGACTGTAATCTGGGAAGCGCACAAATTCGCTCTTTGCTTCTAGGAACCTGACAACAACATGAAAAAAATTTTCTTGCTCGTGAATTGATTCATAATTTCTTGTAGTATACTATTTGAATATGTAAGCTCATTCATAAAGAATGACCGCAAAAAGCCCAATCACTGAATGTGCCCAGTGATTAAGGTCACGACCTCTACAGGTACTTCTATTTGTACCATCTTAAACAGTGTTGCATCCAGGCCACTCGATAGAGGGAACCCTCCGGGTTTGTCGTTATGTCAAAATTTAAAATCATCAGAGACATAGATATTCTGCCATCTTGGATTTTTTCGATTATATACCTTCATTCTTACGATTTTAAAAGTTACCAGCTACAAAGTTAAATTCACTTTTGTAAACGTGCATTTGTTCGGTGTAAATTCCCGATTCGTAAAATAGAATTCTTTGTTGATTTATTGTAACTGTATTTTTAACAATGGTAAACAAATTAGACCAAGTCCATTACTGCGAAAGAGGTCCGAAGGTCTATCAACATGAAATTTTCTCATTGCGTCAGTTACCCCATGTGTTCAACAACTCGTCCGTCTCCAAGGAGACGTCACTATGCAGGATACTTAGATTTTATCCTTTTTGTGGAAAGATGGAAATATTCATGTCGGTGTAAAGCTAAATTCAATTAGATTAATTCCGACAAATATCAATAATTATAAAAATGTTTCGGATGAAAATTCTAGCATTTAAATATTGGTGCAGACCAAAAGAGAACCACAATTTGTAGCCCTGTAGAAGTTTACGGATTATTCAATCCCGGAAGACCGGGAAGGTAAGGGTAGAATTTAATAATTCTCCGCAAGCTGAATTTCGTTGGTTTTGCTAAAATCTCGTAACTACAGTTGTTATCTTTCGAAATATCTGAGGGTAATACTCCTTAAACTATCCTTCTTATAATTTGTCCGAATTCGACAATTACGCTGTTGATCAAGTCAGTTATGGGCGAGAAAACATGGTTGGGATTCTTTCGGGGGGGGGGATAGAAGTCTTCAAATGTGATTTCATAATAAGGAAATCTTAACAGAGAAATCAGAGAATGACTTCAATTATCATACAAACTTTTAATATACAGTCCTGACTGCATTTGAGTCCGTTCAGGCCTTTGATTTTAAATCTTCTTCTCCGAAACAGGAGGGCCTAGAGCTTTGATATTTGATTTACAGCATCATCTGGTGGACCTCTATCAAGATGGTATAAATTATAGCCCCAGGGTCAAAAGTAGCCTTATCCTAGACATCACAAGTTAAACATAGGCTTGTATAGAGGAAACTTTAAAAAATCTTCTCACAAACAGAAAAGCCCAGAGCTTTGATATCTGGTATGTAGCATCATCTGTAGGACTTTTATCTGTTTTGTGCGCTTTGGACTCGATTGACCTATAAGGCCCTATGAGCCCCTTGTTCTCTTAGAGGCATCTAAAAGTGTCATTTGCTGCCGTCATAAAGCGGTTAAAAGCCCATCAGACTCCCAATCTTCAATCATGGGGTGTCATAGGTTCAATTCCCGGCAGCAACACATATCCTTCCCGACATTTGTCTCTCACCAATGGGTGGATAATAGTTAACCTAAGTGGGATAGAGCTGGAGGCTAGGAAAGAATGTAGTGGTAATACTGGTGCGAGATATACTTGGAAACCATTGTTAGCTGCTCCAGCCGCCGCGATATGATTGAAAAATTGTTTTAGGTTTCATTTAACCCCATTCAAACAAACAAGAGGACCATGATGGTCCTATATCGCTCCCCTGAGTATGATGGCTCAATGCATAATGATATAATATACAAAATATTAAAGCCCTACACCTAATCATTTTCGAGAAGAAGATTTTTAAAGATTTTCTCCTTTAATCCTAGGTACAGTGAAGATCCAACCATATTGAGCCAATTTCAAGATTGTGGTAATTCCTTGAAGTACTTAAGTACAGGGTCAATAGGTATAAATACATACAAAATATCAAAGCTCTAGGCCTATAGGTTTAGAAGAAGAACATTTTCTATGATATCCTTCATAACTCCTTTCTCGAATTGCACAGAAAAGGGCTTATTTTCAGGATACAGTAATTCTATGAAGTATTTTGGTAGAGGGTCAATAGGTATTATTACATGCTAAATATTACAGCCCTTGACTTATTGATTTGGGAGAGGAAGATTTTTAAAGTTTTCCTTCCTTATTTCTATGTAAAATCAGGGTTTCGCACAGAAAAGGGCTAATTTTCAGAATATGGTAATTCTTTGAAGTATTTTGGTAGAGGGTCAATAGGTGATGATATATATTGAATATCAAAGCACTAGGCCTCATGGTTTGGGAGAAGAAGATTTTCAAAGATATCCTTCTTTATTCCTTTGTAAAATCAGGGATTGCACAGAAACGGGCTAATTTTCAGAATATGGTAATTCTTTGAAGGATTTTGTTAGATGGTCAATAGATGATGATATATACCGAATATCAAAGCACTAGGCCTCATGGTTTGGGAAAAGACGATTTTCAAAGATTTCCTTCTTTATTCCTTTGTAAAATCAGGGATTGCACAGAAGAGGGCTAATTTTCAGAATATGGTAATTCTTTGAAGTATTTTGGTAGAGGGTCAATAGATGATAATATATACCGAAGGCCTCATGGTTTGGGAGAAGAAGATTTTTAAAGTTTCCCTTCTTTTTTTCTATGTATAATCAGGGATTGCTCAGAAAAGGGCTGATTTTGGTAGAGGGTCAATAGATGATGATTTGTACCATATATCAAAGCTCTAGGCCTTACAGCTTGAGAAGTTTTTTCACTCCGTTGCCATGGCAACCAGAGTTCTTCATGGTTTTCAATTCTTTGAAGTATTTTGAAAGAGCATGACCTAAGGATCATTTCTGTGAAGTTTTGTTGCAATTCCATGGTTGGTTTAGGAAGTGAAGTTTTTTTTGTAAATGTGAACGGATGGACGGACGACGGACGATGACAGATCACAATAGCTCCCCCAGAGCATTTCGTGCTTAGATGAGCTAAAAAGAATCATTGTGTGAGAATGGGCCCATACACATAAATATCAAAATTATTATTGATGATACTGATCAATCTTTTTACATCATCTGCACAATATCAATCATAGGCCATTCCCAAATGACATTTTACATTGGTTAAAAGAAGTTGCGGACAACAATTTTTAGTTGATGAAATCTTAAATTTGTTTCAAACGTTATGAATAATGAAGAAATTGCTTGTAACAAGCATTTTCTGTATCATACAAATTGTTTTCAAAAGCTTTATTTCCAGAAAGTGTTGTATGGGAATTGGATAATCAATGTAGTTCATTGATGAGAATTCTCTGAATTTTTTTTTCTCCAAATGTGGATATTTTTACAGTGGTTCTCTTTCAACTGCATTCATGAAAGATGTACCACTAGGAAGTTTTTACCAAGTCAACTTATTTAAAAGCTTAAGAAAACATTCTTCATGTCAAAAAAACAGTGGAAGACAAGCAAGGTAGAAACAACACTATGCTAATATCCCTATCTAGTTCTGGCAAGTAGTTCTTTGATTCATACTATATATCATTTACAGACTACCAGAGATGCGTTCTTTTCATCGAGATGAAAAATCCCACTAAATAAGATTTTTGAGACGTCTTACAGAACGATTTTTGTTGTTTTGAGTGAAAATGTTCGACGTCGTCAAGGCTACTCGTTTAAGCCAATGCTGAGTACGCTTAAATTCCTCATTAAGAATTCTTAAGATTCTTATTTAGCGACTTAAAAATCTTAATCTAAAGAATGCTTTATCTTAAAAATCTAAATAAGAATCTTAAGAATCTTGACGAAAAGAACGCACCTCAGATGACAAAATTTTAGACTGGCCAATTTGAAAAAAGTTGAAAATGGCAATTTTAAGTTGATGAATTTATAAATATATTTGTATTTCAGGGTAGAAAACATCTTGAATAATGAAGAAATTGCTTTTTAACAATTGCCTTATTTTTCACAGTGTTTTCCAAAGTTTTTTCTTTGGGGTGGGGGTGGGGTGCGTAAAAAGGTGGAGTTGTGTGGAAATGTGTTATAGGAGGCAATCAAAGGTTAAAGAATGTTATATGCGAGTTAATCCATTCCAATTTTAGACTGGGCCAAATTGAAAGAAGTTGCTAACAATAATTTTAGTTTTATGAAATTTCAGATTTTTTAAATTTTCCACAATGTTTTCCAAAGCTTTTTGGGGGGGCCGGGGTGGGGTGGGCGTCTAAAAGCGTCACTGAGTGGGAATTGGTAAAAACACAGAGTATACCCTGCTTGCACTACCATTATTACAGTGAAAATGAAATTCTCCCTGAATGGAATATATTCGGTCAGGTCCATTTAGGACATCTAGCTGCATCTCCCTATGGAGCACAGAAAAGATACAAGTGAAGTAGACAATAAAGAGGAACTTGATAACATGCAGATTGAGATTTGATAAGTGCCATGGACACCTCTAGTTGAGCATGCATATAAAGTTTAAAGCCAATACTTTTCATAGTTGCTGAGAAAACTATAACTGTCGCCTGTAAGGGCTGACGAATACCCCCCACTGCCACCTCTTTTTAAATGAGTCCAAATTATAACCATTGAAATGTTGGCAATTCATGATTTAGCAAGTGGACAACTTTTTTTTACAAATTTTAAGTCAATGAGGGGCAATGACTGTGTAAAAAAATAGGGATTTAGTTCAACATTGAAGATGGAAATTAGGGATTTTGTGCAACGTCGAACATGGTGTTTATGTTCTGGAATAAACATGTGAACCTCATTTTTTTACTCTGTTAACCTGTTCAGGAGTTTTATGATTTATTCTCTATATATTGTATATAAGAAAATAAATCAAAGGGGCATAACTCCTGAAATAATTGATTAATCATAATGAAAATTGCAGGTGCACAAGTTCCCATTGCAAGGAAGATTTCAGTAAAGTTTCAGCAAAATTGGTTTGGAAATGTGGGAGGAGATTAGGACACAAAATTATGTCCACAGATGGACGGACAACCCAATTCCAGTATCCCCTTCCCCCATAACTTCGTTGTAGGGAGGTATAAATATGATGAAAATAACAACTAACCCAGCAAAGTTCTAGAATAAACTGTCTCATAGAACAGGAAGTAGTTAACTTGCAGCCCTAAATTCAGCACCAAGTAAGACCCCAAGCTGAAACTACACGCTGAGTTTTAAGTCAATGCTATGAATAGTTGCTGAGAAAAGTGTGATATAAAGCATTGACTGATTGTAAACCAATTCATAAAACAGGAAGTAGTCAACTTTGTGGCCTAAATTCATTTAAGCGTCATGTAGGCCCCCTAGCTGAAACTCCACACAAAGTCTTATGTCAATGCTATGACTAGTTGTTGAGTAAAGTGCAATGAAAATATACCATTATACCATTATTGATCAAATTTATACAAAATTGTAAAACAGGAAGTAGTTGACTTGGGGACTTTGTGTCCATAAGTGCTATGTAGGACCTCTAGCTAAACCCCTTCACCAAGATTAATGTCAAAACTGAATAGTTGCTGAGAAAATTGCGATCAAAATATACCACTATACAAGTCAATGTCCTAATATAAACAGGAATTAGTTAACTTGCGAACCTAAATTCAGAAAGCACCATGAAGGACCCCTAGCTAAACCTTCACTACAAGTTTCAGGTCAATGATATGAATAGTTGCTGAGAAAAGTGCAACAAAAATATACAACTATACCATCAATTTCTGATTATAAAAAAATTGGTAAAAGAAGAAGTTAACTTGGGGACCTATATTTGCCTAGCTTAATCTCCATACAAAGTTTCAAGTCTGCTATGAATAGTTGCTGAGAAAAATGTGATGAAAATGTACCTCTATAAAAGTCAATGTCTGAATATGAACAAAGTCTTTAAAGAGGAAGTAGTTTACCTGCCGAGCGTAATTCTGTAAGCAGAATGTAGGACCCCTAGCTGAACCTTGACGTCAAGTCAATGCTGTGGATATTTGCTTAGAAAAATGCGACAAAAATAAACAACTACACAAGTCAATGTCCGAATATAAACAGTCTTAAAACAGGAAGTAGTTACCTTGGGGACTTTACTTCTGTGAGTGCCATGAAGGACCCCTAGCTTAACCTCCACATCAAGTTTCAAGTCAATGCTATGAAGAGTTGCTGAGAAAAATGCTACAAAAATTTACAACTATACCATCAATTTCCACCCAAGGAAAATTTCTACCAAATTTGGTTCAAAATGGCCCTGTGGTTTGAGAGATGTCGCTTAAAGAAATTATTGATGGACGATGCACCACGGATGGATGCTGGGTAAAAGGTATTACAATAGCTCACTTGAGCACTCCAAAAGTTATTGTCAGATTCAAACCAACTTAACAGATATGATCCTTTAGTCATGTTATTTCAAATTGATTCAAAGAATCAGAATCAATGAATAACTCTAGTTAGCAGAGAAACTGACAAAAAACTTCTTCTCCTACCACACCATTCGGCCTAGAGGTTTGAAATTTTGCATAAAAAATGGCCTTTTTTAATTCTCTACCAAGATACTTAAAATCATTATGAACTTATGAAACTATACTGATATACTCCAAATTATTACTCTGGAATAAACATAAGCCATATATTGTTGTTGTTTCCAAATTTCAAATAGAGATCATGAAATATTTAAATTTCTCAGGCTCTCAAATCAAATGATGAGAATTTATATTCTGCATGCAGAGTTCCTTTATGCTACTTTAACAAAATACTTCAATTAATTTTCCCATTCCCACACAGTGACGCTTTTTGATGCCCTTCATGAAAAACAATTGAGAAAAAATTGTGTAAAATGAAGAAATTGCTTGTAACAATCAATTTCTTCATTTTCACAATGTTTTCTATGCAGAAACTTGAAAAATATGAAATTTCATAAACTTTAAATTGTCCTCTGCAAGTCCTTTCAATTTGGAGCTGTCGAAAATTTTGCCGTCTGGTTTGGTGTCAATCCAGGATCAAGGATAAAAAATATCCAGGCTCTTTTTTTTTCCATGACAATCAGAGTTATAATTCTCTTAGCTACTTTAAACGAGGAACATCTGAGGAACATTTCAGCCAGAAACTAGCTTATTAGTTTTGGAGGAGATATTCAAATAAATTGCTGACAGAGGACTGATGATGCATGGACCTTGGACATAGGGCTATCAAAATAGCTCACTTTAGCACTTTGTGCTAAAAATGCACGCTTTTTATTTGCAAATGCAGTCTTTACAAATGTGGGCCTTGGTAAAAAATCACTCTAGGACCACAAATGTAAACAGTAAATTGTATACCATCTGTTTAGATGTCTGCAATAGATCAAAATAAAAGAGAAATCACAAAAGGCTTTCAAACTTTAAAATTTCTTTATTCATGTTTCTGATAAAACATGCAATATAAACCCACAATATATATATATAATCTAACATTAGATCAGCCCACAGATAGCTAAATGTGATTTCCAATCTTGATATTTCCCTCTATATCATGTTTAATATGTAGATATCATTTGCAAAATATTCCAAAAACCCAATACAGTGTTATAAAAGCTGTATAAATTGCCTACATTATGTTAATGAATTGAAGTTGGTTTATACTGCTTTTAACAATTTAAACTACAGAAAAGTTTACTTTTTCAAGAACCTTGTTTTCAACAAAAAGATGCCAGTTTTATTGCAGGAAATCTTCAAGCCATAAACTGGTTAATAGTGAGGGCTGAATCACTTTTTATTCCTATTGTCTATTTAACCCATTACCAGATGACAAATTCAAGACTGCCCTAAATTCAAAGAAGTTGCAGAAGACAATTTATAGTTTAGAAATTTCAAAAATCTTTCTCTTAAAGAGCAGGAAACATTGTGGACAATGATGAAATTGCTTTAGAAAAGCAATTTCTTCATTTCCCATTATGTTTTCCCAAGCTTTTTCTTGGTTGGCGTCCAAAACTGGGATTGTGTGGGAATGGATTAAGAATTTTTTAACCTTCTCCATGTATTTTATAGTCATTAGAAAGTTGACTGCTCTGGGGAAAAAATAGGAATAACTGGAGCATTTCTGAAGTCCAAAGGCAACTTTGGAAACGTATCAAATTAATTTAGTCTTTAACCCTTTTCTGTTTTTCAAAATTTTAGACTTGTCCAAATTCATGGAAGTTGCAGACGATAATTATAAGGGAGTGCAATTTGAAAAGTAACCAACCTACAGGTTAGAAAATATTATGGGAAAATAAGAATTTGCTTGTTACAAGCAATTTCTTCTTTCTCAAGTATAAAAATTCAGAGGCAGGGATTAACCAGGAAAGGGTTAAAGGACGATTTAACTTGAAAAGAAACTTTGCTGTCAGCCAAACTTTCAATTGATTATTGTACTCTAACCCATTCCCACACAATCCTGCCTTTCCTATGCCCCTCAAAAAAAAAGCTTTGGAAAACATGAGAATTGAAGAAATAAGATCTTCATATCCCACAATGTTTTCTAACCAGACAGACAAAGATTTTCAAAATATCATCAACTTCAAATTGTTGTCTGCAACTTCTTTCAATTCTGACTAGTTTAAAATTTTGTCTTCTGGTATTGGATTAAACCATTCTAATACAATGACGCGTCTCAATGCACCAAGAAAGAACATTGTGGAAAATGAAAAAATTGCTTGTTACATGCACTTGCTTCTTTATCCACAATGTTTTCTTCCTCAAACAGGAAAAAGTCCAAAATTGTATTAACTTAAAATTGTCGTCTGCAACATCTTTGATTTGACCAATCTGAAATCTTGTTGTCTGGTAATGGGTTAAGTTAAAGTTTGCTGGTCAGTTAATCCAATTACATAAAGCACTAGGTTTTCAAAAAGTGTATATAGGAATGCAATAAAGGCATATTCAAAGTCAAACTGAGTTATGTATTGAAGATGAAATCATTGTACTTCCTCCAACTCCAAGATATCAAAAATTACGACTGGTCTAAATTCAAAGAAGTTGCAGACGACATTTTTTTGTTGAAGACATATTTTTTCTCTTTCTGAGGTAGAAAACATTGAAAATGAAGAAATCCATTTTCCACAACGTTTTCTAAAGCATTTTTTCTTTGGCCTGCAAAAAGCATCAATGTGTGGGAATGGAATAAAACAGTATAGACAACATACTTTAACAGAGCACATAAAATACATGCATTTATCATTATTCAAATACTTAACAAACACAATACAAAATATTTGAAATTAAAAGGAAATAAAAAGTAAATAATAATATTTTTCAAACTATGGACTATGTAACAAATCATCTGAAAATATCAGCTCTGTTCTTTTTTTGAAGAAACTAGGTCAGAAAAGAAGGCCAAAAAGGGAGGCTGAAACAACTTCATACATTTTAATAATTTTCATCTCAGAAATATCAAGATTAGTCTATATTGAAGTCATACCAGACAATATCTCTAGTTCAACTTTGGACAATTTCATTTATATTAAGTTAGCTGGTGCAACCAATCATTACTCTGTGTCCTATTTCATAAAAGCACACAGTTTTAACTTCAATACATAGTTTCCCTTCATTAAATATATTCTTCTATTTTTCATATATGTCAATGAAAACACCAACAAACCCAAACTGCCACTGCTTAAAAAAAGGATTAACCCATTCCCACACAAGCCCTCCTTTTTACGCCCCTCAAGAAATAAGCTTTGGAAAACATTGTGAAAAATGAAGAAATTGCTTGTATCAAGCAATTTCTTCATTATCCACAATGTTTTCTATCCAAAAAGACAAAAAAAATTAAAATTCCATCAACTTTAAATTGTCGTCTGCAGCTTCTTTTAATTTGGACCAGTCTAAAATTTTCTTGTGGGGAAAAGGATCAAGACAAAAATGTGCTTACCCCATTTACAAGCTAAATTGATTTGATATTTCAGGCACTGTTAAATACAACTAGTTTTAGATAGACTATGATGTGTTTGTAGAGTTGAATATAAAACTATTTGCATAAATATATCACAGAGAAAATAATCATTATGGAATTACAAAAGTGTTGTCAGTATCACAATACATTTCACAAACAAAAGAAAATGGCACAGAGGTTTTAGGTTAACATAACAAGTTTGTCAAAAAATGGAACAGTTCTCATCAAGAAGGTAAAAATCTAAAAAACATTTTTTCATAAAACCTTTTATCACTTCAATTCCCAAATGTCTGATAATTTATTGGCTAAATCATTCTTATAATTCATTACTTATAATGTAGCTTAAAACTACAACTTGGAACAAGATGTGTCCACAACACTTATTATCCTGTAATGGCCAGTTGTTGAGAAGTTTGACCTTGAAAGTCCCAGAGCTTGTCACTAAGATGATGTTGACCTTGTAAAAAGCTATTGAACTTAGACAAGAGGCCCAGTGGGCCTTAACGGTCACCTGAGTAAAAGAGCATCAAGACAAGTGATTTAGGGTTTATTAGAAAAAGATTTTTAAAGAAGTACAAAAATTTACCCCTTTCTGCCCCCGACTGGGGCCCCTTTGACCCCCAGAACCCCTATTTTCACAAACTTGAATTGGCATCCCCCAATGATGCTTTCTACCAAGTCTGGTTGAAATTCCCCCAGTAGTTCTTGAGAAGAAGATGAAAATGTTTAAAAGTTACCAAAAATGACCCCCTTTTGGTCCCCATTTTAGGCCCCCCTGACCTCCAGCCTTTTAATTTTCACAAATCTGTATAATCAGTACCCAATGATGCTTTTCAGCAAGTTAGTTTGAAATTGGCTTAGAACTTCATCAGAAGAGGATGAAAATGTGAATTTTTTAACATGATGAACTTTGACCTCTGGGTGTGGTCCCACACATGACCCCAGGGACATGAATTTCACAATTTATAATATACCTGTCCTAGTTGTCATGCACACAGAATATTTAAGCTCTGGCATTAACGGTTTATAAGAAGAAGATTTTTAAAGAAGTACCAAAAATTACCCCTTTTTGCCCCCTATTTGGGCCCCTTTGACCCCCAGAACCCCTATTTTCACAAACTTGAATTGGCATCCCCCAATGATGCTTTCTACCAAGTCTGGTTGAAATCCCCCCAGTAGTTCTTGAGAAGAAGATGAAATATTTAAAAGTTACCAAAAATTACCCCCTTTTGGTCCCCATTTTAGGCCCCCTGACCCCCAAGCCTTTTAATTTTCACAAATCCGAATAATCAGTACCAAATGATGCTTTTCACCAAGTTTGTTTGAAATTGGCTTTGTACTTCATCAGAAGAGGATGAAAATGTGAATTTTTTAACATGATGAACTTTGACCTCTGGGTGTGGCCCCATACATGACCCCAGGGACATGAATTTCACAATTTATAATATACCTGTCCTAGTTGTCATGCACACAAAATATTTAAGCTCTGGCATTAACAGTTTATTAGAAGAAGATTTTTAAAGAAGAACCAAAAATAACCCCTTTTTGCCCCCTTTTTGGGCCCCTTTGACCCCCAGAACCCCTATTTTCACAAACTTGAATTGGCATCCCTCAATGATGCTTTCCACCAAGTTTGGTTGAAATCCGCCCAGTAGTTCTTGAGAAGAAGATGAAAATGTTAAAAAGTTAACGGACGACGGACGTCGGACGACGCACGACGACGGACAAACGATGATTGCAATAGGTCACCATGACCATTTGGTCAGGTGACCTAAAAAATGGTTAAGTTTATAGGTTACATTCTAAAAGTAAAAGTAATTATGAGCGTTGACCCTCGATAAGGTTCGAAGGTACAGGATAAAAAAAAAAGAGTGGGTATATATTTCTTTTGAAAATCAATTTTATAAATGACTCTGGCTTTTAAAGGACAAACAGGTAAAACAATGATCAGACTGCACATATGTGCAGACTAATCTTTGTCTTTACCTCTTGCCATAACAGGAATATTCTAGTTTCAGCATGACAAGTGTTAAGTTGTTGACACGACAGACACGCAGAGAGACAGATGAGCACATGTAAAACATTATACTCCAGAGCTTGTTGATTTGGGCATAATAAACTTACAGTATAAGAGACAATTGTTAAAGATGAATCTAAATTTTGTCTCAACTTTTGCCTTTTATAAGACTGGTCCAAATTGAAACAGGTTGCAGATAATAGTAAAGAGAAATACAATGAAATTGATGACTGGCATATAGGGTAGAAAACTTGTAAAAAAAAATAACTTTCTTTTAGCAATATTTGTATAGCACTGATCTTAATTGTTTCAAAAAAGGAATGTGTCGTAATGGATAGATAAAACTCTATTTTTTGGAGTTAGACTCAACAGAAATATAATATAACTTAACAAAAATATTCCTACAGTACAGAGATTTTCTGAGATAGGTTATACATTTAGATCTGAATAATTTTGACAAGTTCTGGATGTTTTTAAAAGACATTGTTATAACATCTGCTTGGATATTTTTATGCCATCTGTAAAACCAAAAATGGACATTAAGTCTAATCTGAAGACAATTGATATGCTTTATGAGGTTTTAGAGTTTAAGCCAATCAGAGAGCTTACAACAGAATTCAAAAGTTCAAAATTCATTCAGATTATTTTGTGATTTACAGGTACAAATACTTTACCTGTACATATATTCAACATCTCTGAACCAAATATTGTTGATAGCCCAGATTGAGTAAATAAATATTATGTTTAAACTAAAAGTAAATCTTCATTCCCTCTCCTCCCCCCTTTTTCCCCCAAAGTTCTATGAGATTGAAAAACAAAACTAAGAAGAAATCTGTGAGTTAAAACTCACTGAATATACCCCACTACAGCGGAAATTGAATACTCCCTCATTGTAACATAGAGAGTTGATAAGAAAATACAATGTAGAAAATTGCCAGGTAATGTCCGAAATTAAATTCAGTCATAAAACAGGAAGTAAATAACTTGCAGACCTAATATTGGCAGGTGTAGGACCTTTATACCAAGTTTTGAATTGATGCTATTGTTGTTGCAGAGACAAATGTGACAAAAATGTACCACTACCAGACAATGGCTGAAAATGAACCAAGTCATAAATTAGAAGTTAGATAAGCTAAATTCAGTATGCTTAGACACCTAGTTGAATTGGTGTTCAGAAGTTTCAAGATTACTGGTTGGTAAGAATGAAAAATATTAGCTAGGGAAGGATTGATGGATGGACAGAGGTAAACCAGTATACCCCCTTTTCTTTGACATGGGTTATAGTTAATGAAGTAACTAAATCTATTAACCCATTCCAACACGGTGATGCTTTGGGGTGCCCCTCAAGAAAAATAACTTGGGAAAATATTGTGTAAAAAGAAGAAATTGTTTGTAACAAGCAAATTCTTCATTTTACACAATGTTTTCTATCCAAAAAGTTGAAAAAATCTAAAATTTCATAAACTTCTGTCGTCTGCAAGTCCTATCAATTTGGACCAGTCTAAAATTTTGCTGAGTGGTAATTGATCAATAGTAGGTTTTTATCATTTCTTTCCCTCACCCCTCCTACTTTCCATAAATCTTAAATAAAAGGGAAAAAAAATAAAACTACAATTGTTGCATGGCAGACTTATACCCAAATGCATTTGTCACTAAAGAAGCAATGTTGACCTGTGACCTACAAGTCCCCAAAACAATTGGGCTATAGTTTGATACATTGGCAAATATTGAATGAAGTTTCATGGTTGTAAGTCGATTGGTTTGGAAGTTAGAGCACAGAAATAAAAGTTTACATACTGGCAAACAGATGAACAGACAGACATTGTGAAACCAAAATACCCCCGTTACTTCATAAGTGTGGAGTATCAAAACAAGAACCAATGCTAACAAATTTGATAGTAAGACTTGATGTTACAAGCTATACTTAACATGAAACAAGATAACATGATCATTTTAACATTTGCCAGTTTTTTAAAGTTATAGAATGTTGTGTGGTCTAACAGCAGTAAACAGAATTATGAATAATGAATGAACAACATAAAAATCTTGTGTATGATGATGTCTATGGTTCTGCCTGGGTATCTATGTCTGGTCCCTCTAAATTCAGCCTGAAGAAAGAAAATGATGATGAACTTCACCCATTCCTACACAATCTGGCTTTTTACACCCCCAAAGAAAAAACCTAACCTGTTCCAATATAATGACACTTTTTGACATCTTCTAAAGAAAACAAATGGGAAACCATTATTTCAAATGATGACATAGCTTGCAACAAGCAATTTCTTCATTCCGCTATGTCTTCTACCTAGAAAGTTGTAAAAAAATCAAAATTTCATAAAATTTAAACTGTCAACTACAACTCCTTTCAATTTGGACCAGTCTATTATTTTGTCTTCTGGTAGTGAGTTAAGGAAAACAGGTTGAAAATGTCACTTGTTACAAGCATTTTTTTCCTTTTCAATCTTGTTTTCTATAACAAAAATACAAAGATTTTCAAAGTTCTCTCCAATTGAAATTGTCATCTGTAACTTTTTTGAATTTAGATTAGTCTTAAATTTTGAAGTGTTGTATGGGTCAAGCACTTGTTTACAATATGTATCATGGATTCATATATCAAACAAGCAATATGAAGTATTGAATGGTAATAATGGTCCTACCAGATATAAACTTATTTTTTCTGTTGTTCAGTACAATTCCAATATCAAATAATTATCAAAGTAAACGGACCTGAACAAAACTCAAAATTGAACTTTAATTCATTACTGCAGACTCACATACCCAAAATCATCTCAATATCTATTAGTGCTCAGGTGTAATGTCCAGAAACTGATTTACCTGACAGACAGAGTGGGAATCTCAAGTGCCCACCTTGCTGGCAGGGGAATAATGATTCACAGATTGCTGCTGTCAATCAAAGAACCAATCAAACTATTCATTTAGACCAGAGGTAAACTTTATACTCCGACACTGACGGATATTAATGTAAATCATTTTTGTTCATTAACATTAACTTTCACCTTGTAGTTATAGCTTATTCAAGCCCTGGTTATAATGTTTCAGTCATCATCAACTGTCTTACTTTTTGTTACATATTATTGGCCATGAAATTTGCATAACAACATTAATATCAAAGTGGAACCTACTGTTCGAGCTGGGCCGGCGATTTGTCAAATGCAATATGCCATGTAAACATCTCCAAGGAAAAAGTGTTTAACCTGGTTGATCTGATCAGAACTTATTGCTTTCAATTTTATATCTGTACATAATCTTATTTTTTTAAAGTCATTAAGGAGAAACCTTGAAAACCATTTTTTTTCCTCAAATAAAATTTAAGTAGTATGTCCCTGACACAAGTTCCATTATTTCAAAAAAGCATGTCATTTCACGGCATCATCGAGTCTATTTCAAAATTTTGCAATCTGATCAAACAGACTTGCTTATCGTTTTTGATTGGTTATAAACTTAACAAGTTAATAAAGTTTGACAATCTCCATCATTTTTCTCAAATCACTTAAATTTCATTTTTACCTAAGATTTCCATTTGGTGATGGCAGAGATTCTTGTCCTTCTACTAAATCTTTCTCGCTCGTGAAGTTTAATAGTTTAGTTTTAACATCCCCAGCAGTCTTTGTCTGTGGACTGGGTGTTGGTGAAGAGGATTGTGTGTCAGAAGTTTTACGACCCATCACAATTCCTGTTGATGTACTGGATTCTGAGCTCTGTCTAGATCTTGGCGAGACTTTCTGGTTGGCTGATCCAGTCTGGATTTGCATTTTATATTTGTAAGTTTCCTCTGTACTAGCTATTGTGCCTGAAATAGGAAAACACATGGTTGTCCATTGGAAATCTTTTATATTGAGCATTATCAATGGTTTTCTTTTAATCTTCCATTTTGTTTTTTAGAAATTTCTGAGAAAATTTCTTGAAAGTTTTAGTGGGTATCAAAAGAAGAGATATACAACTATTGGCAATCCTCCTTCCAAAAAAAAAATCTTGCATTTTGATGCACATTGAAAACATTGTGTAAAAGGAGAAATTGCTTGTAACAAGCAATTTCTCCTTTGACACAATGCTTACTAACCTACTTGACAATATTTATTTTTTTCAATATTTAGACACTCTGACCTATCATTTGTAACATCCTTGTATTTGTGCCAGTCCAAAATAAGTTTTATGGTAATCATTTACAGGATGTACATGCTTAGTGTTTTAACACTGAAACAGGCTACAATTTTGATAATCTAGATTGGATATCAATCTCATAAAGATGTGAATAGTTAGGACCTACCTGATACTAAGTTAAAAGTTCTTCCTTTCATTGCATTTTTGGGAGGAGGAGACCACCAATTCATCATTGAACTAATCATCGGTATTTGCCGTAAAACACCCTGAAGTAGAACAAGATAGCCTTAGATTGCTAACCTGAGTTATTCACTGAGCTAGGAAAGCTTCAAAAAGGGTCTTATCTTTAAGGAGTTAAGCAATACAAAGGGCTTAAAAAATCTTTAATATCGTTTAAATTGCCATTAAGGCAATAAGGTTCACCTCTTTGTCTCAACAATCCTTCTCACGAAGTTCTGACCTTAAATCTCATGAAATATCAAATTTTTCCTCTGCAGCTCCAAGCCAATAAAAGATGTATCACTATCACAACATAATATTCCAGACCTGACCTACCTTTCACATTCAACAAATTGTGTATCCAACCATTTAACTAAATGATTCATTAATCAAAATCTCAAATGAATAATTTTGGTAACAAAATGTTTATGAATAGTGATAACAACATAGGCAACAAAAAGGCCATAGTAATACAAATATCTCGGTTTTCTTACATCTGTCATTAATGGTGTTTAATAGCTACATTATTGTGTAGATTTATGTTTCATAACTCATTTGCATATTAGATATATATTGCTCAAGATATTTATAATCTTAGTGACTTATGCCCCATATATCAAATAAAAATCTTTGTCGTTCATTGTATGTTAAATGTCAGTTTTGACATTCTTTTAACAATGTGACAATGTGTAAAGCTCATTGACTCAGACTCCATTAGACCATTTATGTGAATGAAAATGCCATTTTTTACATACCTCTTGTATTATCTTATTCTGGTTTTCCTGCTCCAAATCCTTGTTTGCCTCTTCTATACCTTTCCTAATAACTTCTGATAAGCTTTCAAGATACTGCAATAAAAAGATTTTTTTTGTTTAACTTTTGGTTTGTTACCTAAAAAGAAACTGATGAAATTGAGGATTCTACCTTTCATTAGCAATACAAGGTGGTACATGTAATAACATGTTGTGATATTAGTTCTGGGACTTTAACAACACACTTTCTGACACTTGACAAAGAACGTTGGTAATTTGTTGATTAACCATTAGCGAATTATACTTTTAACCTTTTCCTGTACAAACCCAGAATTTTACGTCACTGTGATTATAACTTGAGAAATTATTGTGGAAAAGGAGAAATTGCTTGTAACAAGCAATTTCTCCTTTCCCGACAATATATTCTACCACATAGAATGGTTTCATTTCAAATTGCACCCAATTTCATTTTTGTCTGAAACCTCTTTCAGTTTGGACCTGTCTAAAATTTAAAAAAAAGGAGAGGGTTAAAGAGTACATATGAGGGATAATAAGTTGGTCATTTTAATTGAATGTTGTATTTGACATGGTATAAGAAACAAAAGTAAGCCAGGGTTAAGTCAACCAGCTATCAGCATGTAACTGTAATACTTTTCAAAATTATCTTACCCCTTAAAATAACAAATCAAGTTGCCATTTTTTACAGCAAGAACAGAGTGTAAACCTGGTAAACACTCCTGTTCGTCTAGAGGCTATGTGGCGTTTAGCCAAAATAATATTTTCATAAGATCATGTTTTAATACCTTAGAAGATTCCTGGACCTCTTTGCCTGTAGTTTGAACCATAAAAATCAATTCCTCTATGTCTGTTTCCTCAGTTATTAAACCAAACTTTACACAGGCCATCTCTGTATCTGTGTAGCCTAAATAATTACAGTAAAACCCCTCTAATACGACCACTTGCGGTACTTTCAGAAAGTGGTCGTAATAGCGGGGTGGTCGTATTACTGAGGTTTGGTCGTTTGTTGTCAAGTAATGCATGTTTATTTTATTTTCGTTTTTTGAATATATTAATACTATAAATACAAAAATGAAACTATAAGAACATGTATTACAGCGGAATCTAATGTCATTTTCAAATTTACGATCTTCTAAATCTACTTTCTCTATTCTCCATTTGGATCTGATTAAGAAATCCGACCTCAGATTATTTATTCGTAAGTACAGGTTCAAAGTGTTAAACTGTCGATATCATATCTTCTATAATGCGAATACCAAGCATCAATTACGTTGAAATCAAAATTTAACTGCTAATTAACTGTACGAAACGCCGTAAACAAACCAATCGTAACTTCTCGGATACATTTTCACTTTCAAATTTATTTCTCGAGTCAAAGTAAAAGTTATGGCAAATATTAAATTATCATTTTTGGATAAATATTGACTTGAAAATAACATTGACATTGAAAGATAGACAAACATATTCTTAGCTTTTAGATAATTCTTTTGGACTGATTTAACCTTAGCTCTTTCCCACTAAATTCTGCTTTTTTACGCACCTTAACCCATTCCAACTCAATCCCTCCTTTTTACGCCCCCCGAGAAGAAAGCTTTGGAAAACATTGTGGAAAAAGAAGAAATCGCTTGTATCAAGCAATTTCTTCATTATCCACAATGTTTTCTATCCAAAAAGATGAAAAAATTCAAAATTCCATCAAATTGAAATTGTCGTCTGCAGCTTCTTTCAATTTGGACCAGTCTAAAATTTTGCTGTGTTGGAATGGGTTAAGAAAACAGCTTTAGAAAAAAATGTGGGCAATAAAGAAATTGCAATTTCATCAATGTCCACACTGTTTTCTACCCTAAAAGACAAATATTTAATTTTTTTTCACCAACTTGAAATTATGGTCTGCAACTTCTTTCAATTTGACCAGTCTAAAATTGATGTGTATCTATAATTGCAGGCAATTAGCAAAATAATGTAAATCATTGTGTCTTACCTAAAGAAAAAGCCATGTCCTTGGCTTTTAGACTATGGACCAGTTCTACATTTAGATTGTTCACCTCTTGAACAGCCTGTGGTGTAAGGTCATCTGGGTTATCCTTGTATTCACTTGGTATATATCTATAAATAAGGACATTATAATCAAATTATTCCACAAAATAATTTTGAGTGAAGATCTTAATATGCCTTTCAAGATCACAAATGACTTCAAAAAGTGCACATACAAAATCCATTACAATACAAAACCAAATTTCTGCTAATCAGCTACGGATAGCATAGTGTGAAAATGAGATATTTTGTGTAACAAGCAATTTTTCATTTCCTCACCATATATTCCGCTCTTTTTGGCCCTCTTTTATCGTAAATTAGATTCAGTTGCCATCTGCCACTTGGTTCAATTTTGTCCAGTCTAATTTCTTGTCAAATGAAAATTGGTAATCTCATCATAAAAGGCATGGTGCACAACAGTAAAATATCCAATATTGATGCTTTCCATTTAAGATACAACAGATTGACTATATAGGGGTTAACAATACTTTCAACATCATTTCAATCAAATGTTGGCAGCTTAAGCACCTTATTTGGTTACTTGGCTCCTGGCATTTCTCAAACAAGTGCTACCCTAACAACCTATAAAACCCAATACCACAAAATTCTGCATTTTTAAGGGGCAGAGAAATGTAGCTTTTGAAAACATTGTGAGAAAAGATGATATTGCTTGTAAAAAGCCTTACTTCTTTTCTCACAATGATTTTTACCACAAATGGTATTTATTTTTCAACCTAAACCAACTTCTTTTGTAGTCTGCAACCGCTATCAATTAAGACAAGTCTGGAATTTTGTTGTTTTGGGAATTGGTTAAGCCTCCAGTTGCTTATTTCTGTTGTACTAAATGTAAATACAATAAACATACTGCACTGCTCCTAGACCAGCCCAGTTGGCCAATTCCACAACTCTGAGATTCTCTTGATCAGCAACAATCATTCTAAACTTCTCATAGTTCAACACTGTAGCATCAAGGATTGCCTAGAAAAATTGATCAGAACTAGAATTGCAGCAAGTGTACTCATACCCCTATCAGCTATATGTCACTTGAGTAGAAAAGATGACCTTTGGTCTACATTACCAAGAAGCTCCTCCTTGGTTCATAGGTAACATGTGTATAAATGTCCTTAGTCAAAAAGCTAATGCGTAAGAGAATGGAAACAGTTTTCAAAATTCATTTGTGACCTTGACCTTTAGCCTACATGACCCATGAAGGGCACTTCCTCTGATCAATGGCAACAAGTGTATGAAGTTTCAAGGATGATGGTCAATTGGTTCTTGAGTAAGAGTGGATGGACAGCCATTGGTGAAATAATATACCCCCTCCACTTCGTAGGTGGGGAGTATAAAAACATACAAATTTAAATAATTGAAAATGAAAGAATAAAATAAGTTAATAGAAATAAATGATTAACACATTCCCCATCAATTCCATTTTTTACACCCCTCAATATAGAATCTTTGGGATATGTTGTGGACAGTCAAGAATTTGCTTGAAACAAGCAGTTTATGCATTGTCTACAATGTTTTCTTACCTATAAGATAAAGAATTTTATAATTTCACTTACCTAAAACTTCTTACAATTTGGACCAGTCCAAGATTTTATCATTTTGTCATTGGTTAAGGGTTAAGAGAAGCTAAACAAAATACTTACAATGTTTTCTTCCAAAGATTTAATGAGAGCATCTACATCTTCTTCTGTAGTGCCAAGTACTGTAATAAATGTAAGAATCATACATGGGTTAACCCATTCTCAAATTACAAAATTTTAGACTGGTCCCAGTTGATAGAAGTAGCAGACGACATTTTAAATTTCATACTTCACATAGACCTCATAGGCTAGTGCTTTTTATTCCAAAGCTTATTTACACCTAGATAAAAAATACAAGCTTTGAAATAAAAAACACCAATGTGCTGCAATCCAGGAGTTACAAGAAAAGCAGTAGTTAGTCTCTGATTTTAGTCACCTTCTAATACAGGCCTTATTTTCATGCAAAGAGTATAGCCTCTATAGTGTGAACAAGGTAAATGTTGTTGACGGACGATGAACAATGACCACACTAGACAGCCAACACCCATTAAGGCCCAACTTAGCATGTTGCGCTCAAGTGAGCTAGAAATAGCTTATGGTATCTCTTACCTTGTGCTGTATCTAGTGGTTCAAACTTCATACAAACTCCTTCTCTCTCTATCTCTATAACACTGATTCCCATCTGAGGGTTCTCTGCTTGCAAAGTTTCTGCAAGCTGAAATCATATAATAGTGTGTTAAAAAACACCTCAATAAAAAATAGTTTTGAATTAAACAATGTTAAATTTTCTGGTTTTGTTTTCTTTTTTTTTTTAAATTCAAGTATTGTCCAAATTGAAAGAGGATTCAGACAACAATGAAAATTGGATGCAATTTGAACCAAAACCATCCTATGTGGTGCAAAATAGCTTGGGAACAGGAGAAATTGCTTGTTGAAGGCAATATTTTAATTTTCTACAATGTTTTCTCAAGTATAAAATCTTATCTACGTAAAATCTCAGGTTTGCACAGGAATGGGTTAAACTGATAAAAAAAGTATTTCTTAGAAAATTTGATGACTTATATTGCTCACTTGATTATGATACCTCGTGAAACAAGGTCAAAATTTAAAGATATTGCATACGAACATTTTTTGGTTGATGAAAATTTAAACTATTTTGTATTTTTGGGTAGAAAACATTGTAGATAATGAAGAAATTGCTTTTAAAAAGCAATTTCTTCATTTTCTACAATGTTTTCCAAAGCTATTTTTCTTGGAGCGTGAATGTGTGGGAATGGGGTATAGAAATGAGAAATAAGTTGAACATATTACCCATGAGTTCAATGATGAGTAATATGCATGTTTCTTCTTCTTTTCATCTTCTTTATCATCCTCTTCATCCATTCCCATTGCATAGGGAGCAACTGGAACCCCTAAACACACATATATTCTCTTTTTTTTCAATCTGTCCATTGAATGGTGAACCCACAAAACAAAATTTTAGATCAGTCTGATTTGAAAGGAGTTGCAGATGATATTATAAAGTTTATGCAATTGCAGGATAAAAAACATTGTGGAAAATGAAGAAATTGCCTGTTGCAAGCGATTTCTTCATTTTACACAATGTTTTCCCACTTCCTTTCTTGAGGGGCGTAAAAAGGTGTCATTGTATGGAAATAGAAAATATGGTTAACCTATTACGAGATGACTAAATTTTAGGCCGATCCAATTTGAAAGAGGTTGCAGACAACAATTCAAAGTGTGTTAGATTTCAAAAGTTAGTGAGAAATATAGTAAGAATATTGTGATGAAAGGAGATATTGCTAGTTGCAAGCTATTCCTCCCTTTCTCACAATATTTTCTATTTTACTTCAGATTGATTGATTGATTGGGGTTTTACGCCGCTTTCAACAATCTTTCAGTTATATCGCGGCAGCTGGAGCACCTAACAATGGACTCCTGGTATTTCTCACACCAGTACTACCATTACATCCTTTCCTAGCCTCCAGCTGCTATCCCACATAGATCTACGATTATCGACCCATTGGTGAGAGACAAATAGTCGGAATGGATGAGTGCCGCCGTCGGGGATCGAACCCGGGACCTCTAGATTGACAGTCCGACGCGCTACCAACTGCGCTATGACGGCGGCTGATATTTTACTTCAGTGCATCAAAATACAGTATTATATGGGAATAGGACAGTGCTGCAATCCTTATTTTCTTCCTTTTACAATTTTCACAACTTGTAGCTTACAGATATTTCAGATTAGTTTCACAATCAAACTTAATTGATTGAATGGGGTTTAACGTCACTTTTAACAGTATTTCAGTCATATCACAGTGGCTGGAGCACATAACAATGGATTTCTGGTATTTCTCACACTAGTACTACCACTTCATTCTTTCCTAGCCTCCAGCTGTTATCCCACTTAGGTTTACGATTATCTACCCATTGGTGAGAAACAAATGTCGGAAAGGATATGTGCCGTGCTGGGATCAAACCAATGACATCTCAAGATTGAAGATTAGGAGTACCATGCCCTACTGACTGCGCTATGATGGCAGAAAACTTAATTGAACTTCATTCTTTGAGCATATATAGTTAGACATGTCTAGTAGCTGTTGTTGTTCCCATTCCCACACCACAAAATTTAGATGGGTCCAAATTGAAAGAAGTTGCAGACAACATTTTTGGTTGATGAAATTGTGAATTATTCTGTAATTTTGTGTGTAGAAAACCTTGTGGAAAATAAAGAAATTGCTTATAATAAGCAATTCCTTCATTTTCTACATTTTTCCACAATGTTTTCCAAAGCCTTTTTCTTAAGGGTCATAAAAAAGCATGATTGTGTGGGAATGGGTTCAGGTCTTAATGGCCTTAAACTTTTTGGTTAGAACCAGGGCCTTTATTCTTCATTCCAGTCTAAACCAACATTTTGTCTTTGAATTGAACAAAGACTCTGGCTTGAACAAATGTCTTGTCCAATTAGAACTCTTGTTATGAAAAATTTAAACTGGTTGACTGAATGCAGTTTAATGCCACTTTTAAGAGTATTTCAGTCATATGGCGTGGCTGGAGCACCTAACCATGGATTACTGGTATTTTTCACACCAGTACTATCATGATATTCTTTCCAAGCCTCCAGCTGCCCATTCCACTTAGGTTTATACTTATCCACCAATTGGTGGAGGATAAATGAGCGCGTGCGTGACATTTCCAACCATTACACATGTGCGCCAAGTGAAGACTCAGATCAGTCTGTGCATCCGCACAGTCTGATCAGAGTCTTCACTCTGCACTCTGTAGATAGATACTGACCCAAACTTTCTTTAAACAATCAGCGAATATTCTAATTGCCCAAAATGGCTGTCCAGGGTGCTCAATGTGTGCAAGTCACGCACATGCGAAATTGTTGGAATTGTCACGCACAGGCTCAAATGTCAGAAAGGAGATTTGCCCAGGGCCGGGGAACCTACGCACTACCAACAGCTTTATTGCCATGGCCAAATTTCAAATTGGACCCATAAATTTGTCTGGTTGGTGAATACTGGCCCAGGTCTGTACAATAAGAGCCAAATTTCAAATTGGACCCATAAAATTGTCTGGTTGGTGAATACTGGCCCAGGTCTGTACAATAAGAGCCAAAATTCAAATTGGACCCATAAATTTGTCTGGTTGGTGAATACTGGCCCAGGTCTGTACAATAAGAGCCAAATTTCAAATTGGACCCATAAAATTGTCTGGTTGGTGAATACTGGCCCAGGTCTGTACAATAAGAGCCAAATTTCTAATTGGACCCATAAATTTGTCTGGTTGGTGAATACTGGCCCAGGTCTGTACAATAAGAGAAATCAGACTGTTATCTATTTACTTATTATTGACATTTTATAAACAAATGCTATGGAATTCCAAATACATTCTTGGTTATAACTTCTTTGTGTTAAGTAGCAAAAGAATTTCCATATTTCTTGTGATGAAAGCTGCTAGAATGCAAGCAAAACAAAGGTTTTATTTACTTGAACTACTTAGCAAAATTTTACACTGTGTTTTTGACTTTGCTTTGTATTTCCTTTATTTGGAGAATATTTCCTCTAAACAGTCATATTTAATGATCAATAATTTGGAGAACATATAGCTAAAACAGAGAAAAAGTGAATAAAAATCTTCCAATCATACTCAATTGAAACTCAATTAATGATTTAATGAGACTTTCATATCAATATTACAGGTCGTGCTACTTTTAGGGAGGGAGCTCTTATAAGGAGAAATACAGTAGATATATTACCAGAAGCTTCCTGTTCATAATCATAGTACTTGAACACAACAGTTGGGTTGGCCATCTCAAATATCAACTGAAAGAGTAATTCATTAATCATCTATTATCAATATAATCTACCTTTAACACTAAGCTTAACCCATTCCCATACAGTGACACTTTTTGGGCGCCCTTCAAGAAAGACAATTGGGAAAACATTGTTTAAAATAAAGAAATTGCATGCTACAAGCAAATTTCTTCATTTTCCCTAATGTTTTCTACCTAGAAAGTTGACAAAATCTAAAACTTCATAAAGTCTATCTGCAACTTCCTTCAATTTGGACATGTCTCAAATTTTTGCGAGGGGTAATTGGTTAACACTGGTTGTCTCCATCCAGAAATAATTATCTATTACATACTTAGTGAAATGTGACATACCTTCTCTTATTTTCCAACCAAGTTTTCTGCTCTACAGATGCTTTATTTCTTTATTTCTTAAAAAAAGGCAACTTTCTCTTATACAACAAATATTTTCAGTCAAGCAGTAACAATTATTTCCATTTAATCACTATGTGATCACACTCTGAAATTTGGTTAATTCTCCAAGCAATATGGTTAAACTTTGGAAAATTTCTTTTAAGAAATCTGATGAAGAGTCACCAAAAGATGATACTATGAAATTGGATTGAAATACATCCTTCTGGCCAAAGTTTTTCAAAGTTTTTAGCCAGGCCCATTTAAGCAATTTCTCTATAAAAAAACTGTTTGGAAGAATCCAATAAAGGATCACCAAAGGATGTGAAAAATCCTGTGAAAATTACTTTAAAACCATCAGCTGGTTTCTAAGAAGTTTTTTAAAGTCACTATTCACCATATATCGAATAAGCCCTGCCCATTAAAACTACAACTAAAACTCTTGACATTGCATAGACTTTTAAGATGCACATATGATTGAAAGTAATGCACAATGACAACTAGTAGATTGAGGAGCCTATTACCACACAATCACAATAAAAAAGCTTTGGAAAACTTTGTGGAAAAAGAAGATATTGCTCATTCAAGTAGTAGTTACAACAATAAGGTTGCCAACCAACAATTTTACTTTATGTTTCATGCTACTGACTACATTTTTTGTAAAATGATGCTGTTTAATATCAAAATGGAATTTCCTGTCTGAGCTCAGTGGAATGGGCAAGCAATCTGACAAATCTCTGAATTTTGTAAAGATCAGCTTGTTTCAAAAATCATCTTAACCAATTCCTACATAACAACGCATTTTTACACCCCTGGAGATGAAATGTTGAAAAAAATAAGCCACTTACTAGTGCTGATATGGCTTTTGCTATCAAATCACTGAATGAACGAATGGCCTTGTCATCCTTCTTTACAGCACGACTCTACAATAAAACACACTGATGATGTCAGTCATTATCATTTTTATTTTATGTTTAAACCCATTCCCACAAAATCCCTCCTTTTTACGCCCTTAAGATAGTAGCTTTTGAAAACATTGAGATAAAAGAAGAAATTGCTTTATACAACCAATTTCCTCATTTTCCACAATGTTTTCTATCCAAAAAGACTAAAACATTTAAAATTCCATCAATTTGAAATTGTTGTCTGCAGTTCCTTTAGAGTTGGACCAGTCTAAAATTCCATCAATTTGAAATTGTCGTCTGCAGCTCCTTTTGACTTGGACCAGTCTAAAATTTGGGAATGGATTAAGCAAATCACAATAATTCTTTGTTATTTTTGTTTATCAACATTCCTCCATTCTAATTGGCTGAAAATTTCTGTTCCTACCTATGTGAAAATGAATTACAGAACTACTCTTGTTTTTTACATAGTACAATATTTGCTAATTTGACAAAATTTTAAGACATTACATAATATGAAATGACTTACCAGCTGTTTCATACATTTTATTTTCTCTAGTTTCTCAAACAGTCTGTCAGCCTGCAAAACAAAAGTAAAGGTTAGATTTTCAGGATCAAAATGTAACATAATCAGCTTCTAATATATCAAATTATTCGAAAACAAGACGGCCTTTGTACCTAAAGCACTCACCTGAGTCAATGACTACAAAAGCCTCAGTGAACTATTTCTGGCCAAATGTTACTGTTTTCAAATCTTGTCTTGAAATCAAGATATTTGTGCCAGAAAAGTAGCATGTAAATTACATTGAAGATTTCCTTAGATTAGACCTAGTGACCTAGTTTTTGACCCTATATGACCCAATATAAAAACTGACAGATACTTTTATGAAGACAAAAATTCTCAACAAATATCAAATAAATTGAACTAAAATGCAGCCTCTAGTGTGCAAAATAGTTAAAGCAAAAAATTTTGCCTCTGGAGTGTAAACAAGGTATATCTAAGATTTAACCTAGTGACCTAATTTTTTACACCATGTGATCCAAAGACAAACTAGGTTGATTGATTGATTGAATGGGGTTTAACGCCGCTTTTAACAGTTTTTCAGTCATATCGCGGCAGCTGGAGCACCTTACAATGGATTCCTGGTATTTCTCACACCAGTACTACCACTACATCCTTTCCTAGCCTCCAGCTGCTATCCCACTTAGGTTTACGATTATCAACCCATTGGTGAGAGACAATTGTCGGAAAGAATATTTGCCGCTGCCGGGGATCGAACCCATGACACCTATGATTGAAGATTAGGAGTCTGGCGTGCTACCGACTGCGCTATGACGGCGGCTGACAAACTAGGCCAACATATCATGTATACAAGAATTCTGACCAACAATAAGATAAATTGAGCCAAAAATGTGACCTCTAGAGTGAACATAATATGTTTTTTCAAAGGTTTGACCTAGTGACCTAGTTTTTCACCCTTTGTGACCCAAATTCAATCTTGGGCAAGGTATCATGGGCGCAAACATTCTGACCAAATATCAGATAACTTGAGCCCTAAAGGCTAAAAAGAGCTCTCTAGAGTGTGCACAAAGCTATTTCCAAGATATGAGCCTGTGACCTGGTTTTTGACCCCACATGACCTAATATAGAACTTGATAGAGATATCATGCAGACGAAATTTCTGATCATATATTGAATTATTTGAGCTTTTAATGCACCCTGTAGAGAGCTCACAGTTTTTTTTTTTCTAAGATTTGACACAGTGACCTAGGATCTAACCCCATGTGACTCAATATTGAACTTGTCAGAGGTTTAATAAAGACAAACATTCTGACTAAGTTTCAAGACATTTGACCTAAAAATGTGGCCTCTAGAGTGCACATAACATGTTGACACACACTGGATGCCGGACACAGCTAGATAACAAACGTCATACTCTTGTGAGCTAAAAGTGATCGTTGTACTATGATTCTACAGGTACTAAATGGTGCAAAGTATTGTCCTTGCTCATTTACCATCAATGCACTCAAGTGTAAACATGTTGGTGCAGAGAAGCAAAAAGTGTTTCCTTTCTTGCACTGAGGAAATAAAATAATCATAACTTGATGTAAATTTGGTTTCTGTGAAGTTCTTATTACAAATATAAATGAAAAACCATAAAACGCAAAGAGAATTCTTGCATCATTTAGGAAAGTAAAATGTGTACTGGCTAAAATTCCCATTGTTAGAAACAGACTCTTTCTTCTTTTCTCTTAACCCTTGTCATGCTGAACCTGGAAATTCCGGTTTGGACAGGAGGTGTAGACCAAAATCAGCCTGCACATAAGTGCAGTCTGATCTTGGTCTACATCTCCTGCTTGGGCTTTTCCTCCCAGAGTTGTTTATGAAATTGATTTTTAAAAGAAATATTGATTTTTGAACAACAAATTCTATCAGTACTTTCAGCCCTTTGATTTTACGACAATAACATAAAGCATTTTATACAGCATGACAAGGGTTAATATTTCCTATCCTTTCAAGTCAAAATGTACTTTAAAAATGATTTCTGCAAATTATTCAAGTTTAGCCGAGTCTAAAATTTTGTCGACTGTTCATTGGCTTAGACAAAACAATTCTAGCATAAGAGTTTTAAAAAACAAAGTGGAAATTCAGGAATTTTGCTTGTCCCGAATGTGCTGTTCCCAGAAAGATAGAGCTATTAAAATTCTACCAACTTCAAATTATTATTTTCAACTTGTTTGAATTTGGACAAGAATAAAATTTTGTTGTCTGGTAATAGCTTAAATGAAATTAATGAACACAATGTAACATACCAATTCATGGGCATTTCTGATCCGTCCTTCGATTCCTTCAATGCCTAATGTTTGTAGTATAACCCACAAAGGTAGACAGTTGAGTTTCAATGCTGGATTAAACGTGTTGAGGGAGGCAGCATGTACTAAAGATGGATCTGACGATTTGAACATGGTCTATGATACAAGTTAAGGAATGCAATACAGAAATCTAGATAACAGGATGTTATAATGACCCAAATCTGTTATTTCTCTTCCAAATGTTATGTTGCTACTTTATTACCCCTCCAACAGCTCCAGGTCACAGAAAAAAAAACCCAAAGAGCCGTTTGCTCTTGGGTGCTCACCTGAGATAAAGGCTCCTTTTCTTTTAACAGTCTTCTTTTATTTTTAGGATAGGATTATGATACAAGTGGGCCTGACCATACTTTATACTTATACAGGTTCTGTAACTGGGGACTCCTGTCTTAATGACAGATTCCAAGGCTTTGGGACTAATTTGATCCATGGGTAATAATTTCAAAGATATAAAAGAAGTCAATGAACTTGTGCTTCATGCAAAATATCAAGGCTCTACACACTCAGAGTCAGGAGGAGAAGATTATTTTAAAATTACATCTTTGCTGCCATGGCAACCAGAATTTTGAACGGATTTCAATTCTTTTAGGAGACTACCTTAGGAACATTTCTGCTAAATTTGGTTCAATATGGCCAAGTTGTTTGGGAGGAGATGTTTAAAGAAATTTTTGATGGACGACGGACAATGGACAAAAGGTGCTCAAAACAGCTCACTTAATAAAGCCTTTTTCAAAAGTAGCCATCACTCTAAGAAAAGTAAATGGATTGAAATCATAATAAACTATGAACATCTCTACTTGATACTGAGTGAAATTTGAAACAAATCCAATGTAAGTAGGAGAGGCAATGCACAGACAAAATTTTTAACAGTAATGACCCTTACTCTGCAAAAAATAATGGAATGTAAACAAAGATAATGTGCATTTTTTGCTTGATACCGAGTCCCTGTGTGAAATTTGAATCAATACCATTTAGTAGTTTAAGAGACAAGAAAAGGCTACAGACCAACCAACAGACCAACCAATTGACTGTCTCATGAGCCAACTCCTGTATACCACCCGCCTACCCATCCCCAGAACAAAGTTTTTGGGTTGGGGATATAATTATCAGATGATAGTTCTTTGCATAACTTCTAACTGGTAATGACCAATCACCTTTTCATTGAAATAATCCATTACAACATGCTATAATCATATACGACAAGCAAGTACAAAAAGGTTTATCTGCAGATGAAACATTAACCCATTCCCAAACAAGAAAATTCTAGACTTGTCCAAATTGAAAGAAGTTGCAGACGACAATTTAAAGTCTATGAAATATTAGATTTTTCAACTCTCTGGGTGGGCAACATTATGGAAAATGAAGAAATTGCTTGTAACAAGCAATTTCTTCATTTTCCACAATGTTTTCCCAGTTGTTTTCCTTGAGGGGTGTCAAAAGGCACAATTGTGAGGGAATAGGTTAAGTCATTTGAAACTTACTTCAATTCAAATTTTTATAACTGATTTGATGGTATTTCTATAAAAAAAGGGTTTTTTTTTTATTCTTATCACATGACTTCAGTCAACATCTTGGTATAAAAGAGAAAAGGATACAGCATAAGGTACAGCAGGAATTCCCAGCCATTTACCCATACACAATGTTAAACTATCACAATATTTAGCATCACTAACATCTGAGGGAGGTTGTAGTGACCCAAGTGTAGCTAGATTGTTCCTAAAATGAGAAAATGAGAAAACTGTTGCGATAGGTATATTTATAACATAATGCCCTTATGTTCTATTAATTGATAGGTATTTTACGGTGCATCTACAGCGGTTGACATCTAGCACCTCGAACTTGCACATGACATCACCATTGGTATTGGCAGATATGAATGAACGAAATCTGTCATCATGCTAAATAAGCATTGTACCTTGAATAGTGGTTTTTTTTAATAAGTTTTGAAGAAGTTTAAAATTTACAAATGGCTTTGACCTTGTCACATTATCTCAACCTTGGTATTCGTAGACGAAAAGTGATGAGATCTATCATCATGTCAAAAGAGAAAATGTAATTATAAACAGGTTAAGTCTTTGAAGAACTTTGACCTTCAGAAATGACCTTGACTACTTCACATGACCTCGACCATGGTACCTGCAGATGTATATCAATGAGATCTATCATCATGCCAAATATGAGCATTGTAATAGGCTTAAAGTAATTGTAAATGTTAGGTTTTTTGCAGACAGACCGACAGAATGACAAATGGACAGAATGATACACAGGCAACAGTAAGACAATATCCCCCGATCTTTAGACACAGGGCATAAAAAATGAACAATGATACAGTGAAAAGCAATAATGAATATGTGAGGTATTGACTTTTTTGGGAGTCCAAGATATGTTATCATGGATTATTTGAGAAAAATAAACTTCACTTGATTTTCTGTGAGAAAAGCTATTTAACCCATTCCCATAAAAAGCCGCTTTTTTCACCCTAAAGAAAAAGGCATGGAACAAAATTGAGGAAAACAATGTTTTCTAACCAAAATGACAAAGAATTCAAAATAAATTTCAGCAACTTATAAGTGTTATCTACAACTTCTTTAACCCTTTCCTGTTTTTTTTTTTAAATTTTAGTCCAAATTAAAAGAGGTTGCAGTCAAAAATGAAAATTGGATGCAATTTGAAATTCCATGTGGTAGTAAATATTGCTTGTTACACGCAATTTCTTCTTTATCCACAATATTTTCTCAAATATAAAATCCCAGTGACATAAAACCCCGGGTTTTTACAAGAAAGGGTTAAATTAGAACCAGTCTAAGATTTTGTTGTCTGGGAAGGGGTTTAACCTAGTCCAGAAAGAAAAGTTAATTAGCTTGCCAAACTTGTTGAATAATTTCTAATCTAGACTTGGTATAGATCGATTTGCCTCAAAAGAAAATTTTATGGAAGATCCTATAAGTACACCTAAAATAACCATTTAACCCATTACCAGAACAACAACTTTCAGATTTGTCCAAATTGAAAGGAGGTGCAGACAACAATCTGAAGTTTGTGAAGTTGTAGACTTTTTTATTTTTCTGGGTAGAAAAACATTGTGGAAAATGAAGAAATTGCTTGTTGCAAGCAATTTCTTCATTTTCCACAATGTTTTCCTAATTGTATTGCATATGAAAGCCCATCTCCTGATATGTGAATGTGTGAAACATGAGCCCCCTAGATTGTAAACTGACTAAGATGGAACAAGAGCTTTGTAGAGCAGCACATATACGCACAAAGGGGTTTGTAAGTTGAATATAATTTTTTACCATAAGTTTTTTTGATAAATTGACCTTGGAAACTGACTTTAACAGATAAGATTACATTTGATGTCAACAAAATGGCAGTACCCAAAATAATACAATTGTGACTGGTCTTACAAGAGAAAAAATCAGAAAATTTCAAAAGTTTCAAGCTAGTGACACTGCACAAATTGTGCAGGCTGAGCATCCCATCAAAATTCTTTGAAGGAATCTGATAAAGGGTCACCCAAGGATTATTCCTGTGAAGTTTGGAACTTTATTAGAAGAATATTAGAAGAAGATTTTCAAAGAAAAAGTTTACGGATGCACAGACAGATGCACACACACACAACCGACACAATGCCATGTAGATAGCTCACTGGCTATCAGTCAGTGGAGCTAAAAAATAGTTTTAAGATAATAAAAGAGCATTGAGAGTAAATTTAAGTTCAGAGCATACAATACAATGGGAGTAATGCTCGTGACAACAACAGTTCAGTATAAATTACAATTTCAACCTTGTAATTGGAGATGACTGGGGAACCATTATATTCACATTTTTAATTTTAGTGAAATGTATCTAAGACTTCCATAATCACAAAGTTACAAAAGAGTAATGAAAGGACTTAGGAAAGCTTCATTAAAACAGTGCCCTTGTCTATAATATGAAACTTTTGATTTTTGATGTGTAATTTCAAGCTATATAGTCAATAAACAACACTTGTCCTAATATTTTTTCTTTGCTTACATACCCTTCTACATGCATCCATATTTCATGTTTTTTACAAATGTCCTTAATGTCTTCTAGATCATCTACATGTCCCATGGTAGGAGTACCTGTTACATAGAAATGAAATTGTCATGACATTAACCTATTACCAGATAAAAATAAGGCTGGTCCAAATTGAAAGCAGTTAATGAAATTTTAGATTTTTTCAACTTTCTGGGTAGAAAACATTGTAGCAAATGAAGAAATCATTTGTTGCAAGCAATTTCTTCATTTTACAAAATGTTTTCCCAATGGCTTTTCTTGTGTCACATCAAAAAGCATCATTTTGTGGGAACGGGTTTTAACTACAATAATTAAATTACCGGTACCTATTCTATAGACCTTGATTGTTTTTGTTGCCAAATAAAGAATTACTGTTTCATAAATCTAATAAGTAAATATTTCATATATGTTTAAAATTATGGACAATAGGTACACATCATTTAAGTATTTTTTACATGATAAAAAGGATAAAAGGAAATTGCACTCTAAAGAAAGTTGCCTACCCTGTAAGATACTTAGTTCTTGATTTTCAGGGGTCAGCACAGAACTGTTGTAGGTGCATATCATATCTAACACCTTGATTAAATCTCTACCCATTACCAGTAGGCCAAATCTTAGACCAGTCCAGATTGTAAGAAACTGCAGATGTCACCAAAAAGTAAATGTATATGAAAACCAAGTGCTAGATAGGGTAGAACACATTGTGAGCACAGGAGAAATAACTAGTTACAAGCATTTATCCTTTTGATAGAATGTTTTTTCAGTTATTTTTCTTGTAGTTTTGTGTAGTACTAGGTCAGTTTAACATGTTGAAGGCATCCTCTTCCAGTATGGTATAGCATGTTACAATTTGTTGTCTTTTAACACTTTCCTGCTTTACAAACATTAGACCTGTCAAAATTCAAAGGTTTTGCAGACTAAAATTCAATTTAGATTTAATTTGAGAAAATACCCTTTCAGTAGGGTAATAAAAATATTGTTGAAAAAGAAGAAATTGCTTGTTACAAGCAATTTCTTCTTTTTCCACATAATTTTTTCAATTATAAATTCACAGGGATGTAAAAACCAGGGATTGAACAGGAAGGAGTTAACTCATTCTCATATTATAAGGCTTTTTGATGCCCCCAAAGAAAAGAGCTTGAAGAAATATTGTGGTAAAATTGTTTCTACCCTAGGTCAGACATTTTGTTTGTAGTTTTATCAAATTGAAATTGTTGTGCACAACTTCTTTGAATTTTGACCAGTCTAAAATATTGCCTGTTTATGGGTTATTTAAGTTAAGCACATATAAGGATGATCCCTTGACAATTTGTCACTTTTGAGACTAAAATAGAAGTTTAATTTAGAGAGAACTATTGCACCTATGGCCATCTAAAACACAAAATGATCCCCTTTTGCATTTGGTCCAAAGTTTCATTTAGACAGAAACATGCTACCAACAATTGTTGACATCTTCATATTGTAATAAAAGAAAGACAAGAGTCTTTTTCATTATCATCATTTCTTCTTTTTTTGAATGTTGCTTTGCTTTAGCCATTTTCTACCATTTCATTAGAGCATTCAAATATTTCATCTGAAATCTTGTATTACATGGCCCTTATTTTGGCTGAATGACCCCCAATGATCAAAGGTTGTGAGCTGATCCCCCCCCCCCTCCTCCCGAAAAAAAACCCCACCTTAATTGAACACTGTTGACCCTTGTCATGCTGAATGAAATCCTTCACAGTATTACATTAAAATCAAACGGATGAAAGCATTGAAAGCACTGGAAAACTATTTATTTTGAAAATTATTTATAAACTTGTTTAAAAGAGACAAGCAGGTGATGTAGACTATCATCAGATTGCATATATGTGCAGGCTGATTTTTCTCTATACCTACTGCCAAAATATGAATATTCTCATTCATAACAAGGGTTTATATGTATGGATTTACCAGCATAAGCCACAATGAGAACTGGTGTTTTAGCAGCTGCAATGTCATCCTGTATCAGCTTCTCTAAGATTTCTTTATCCTGAAAACAAACATTCATAATACAGATACGATCTTATGAGTCTTACTGTATAAATAGGACAAAATATAGAGGATAAGTAGTTTGTTTCTGTGTAAGATAGAAAATATGGATTTTTATTATATACCTTGCAATGAAATCTTGGGATTTCTCAGTGTAATAAATTTTGATATCCTCACTGAAGTGATGATAACACTTTTCAGTTTCACTCTCTGTAATAAATCTTTAATAATGTATTCATCCACATTTCTTTCAATAGACCTTCTCTCTATCAAAAAGATTGGTTTCGATATTTTAATAAAATGAAATAATAAGGTATATAATAAATTAAATAATCAACTGGTTATTCCAGATATGAAGAAATTATTTCACTCGGATGCGTTGTTAAGTGTTAAAAAACCAGTGCACAGCACTTGTATTTTCAACACCTAACAACACATCCTCGGAAATATTTTGTCATATCTGGAATAACCAGTTGATTATCCTCTATATCTTTCATTTAGTGAACAACAAATGCTCATTTTAATGAGATGTGAAATAATTTCTTTCATGAAAACAATAGCTCCAGATGCCAACATTCGAATGTTCAAGTGCACCATGGTGAGTAAAACTTTTATGTTGAAAAATTAGTATTATAATAATTCATTCAAAAATGTATTTAGAGTAGTCCCCTATGTTGGTATTGATCCCTAAAGTTGATAGTAAGCATATATCATGAGTTTCAAGTAAATAAGTTCAGTAACACTAGAGATGTTACAAACGTCAAAGTTTTGGGATAACAACACTGACAACGACCTGGCCTTACTAGTACCTTGGGTTTTCTCAGAAAAAGCTAATCTAAACAAGAGCCATGTTGGACATGGCTATCCCCGGCTGTAAAAGCTTGATAGTAAACTGAGCCAGTTAGATTTAGGCTTCTTGTACCCTGCATTTCTTCTCAATGAGTTCAAAATCTAAGTCTTTAAAACAACAAAGGGCAATAACTCCAAAATTATGCAAGCCAGAGTTGCGGTTTTTGTGCACTGCACTTCTCCTCAATTAGATCTATCCACCTATGAAGTTTCAAGTTGATAGCATTCATACTTTAGGAGATATGCTCCGGACAAGCTTAGTGACGGAATGCTGGAATTATGGACGGAGACCATTACTTTATCCCCTTAACAAAAACGGTGGAGGATAAAAACAGGGTGGTAAATTTTATTTTCTTATCCAATCTATTCAAGAGCATGTCCTTACACATATGAATTACAGGGCAAAACAATGACATCATCAGTGTCTCGGGTCAAGTTTAGATGATGTTGAGTAGCTTTAAATGAACAAAAGCTGGGATAAATCTTCGAATTAGTAAATTTATTGTTTTGCTAATTTCACTATTTTTTTTATGAATTTATCAAGTGATAATCCCCTAAAAATCTCAATAATACACTGGAAAGCATTGAATGTGTTGTGAATATAATTTGAGCTGCTGAAGAAAATTCTGTTATTTTACAAGACGGAATGCAGAGTGAAATTTCAATTTTCCTACATAGAAAGATTCCAATACAAGGTTACAGAACACTACTACATCATAGTATTTCATTTAATATACATCTAGTTTGAAACAAAAATTATAAGCTTCTTAAATTTTACATTTTTTTTAATTTTCTGGACAAAAAACATTGTGGAAAATGAAGAAATTGCTTGTTGTTGTTTTCCCCAATTATTTTTGTTGCGGGGGGGTCAAAAAGTGTCATTGTGTTGGAATAATGTAAATGAGTTGTTGTCCTGTCAAATTTATTCCTACTTGGACAAGTCAACTAGAGAAACATGAACAGAGTGCAAGCAATTCACTTTATTCCATACAGAAGATATGTTGATGGCTTAACGAGAGATTTCATAAGGTATCTGTATAATATTATGGAAGGTTGAAGGTTCAAATCCTAGACAAAGCAAGCCCACTACGTAAGAACTGACGCAGCTGGTTGGTGAGCTGCCAGCTAGTTAAATGAATGAATACTGTAGGCCCATCTCTGCCAGGCGCCCAGCAACAAAAAGAAGGGTTTCGGGATGTACTGTGGACACAAGGATAAATGTCTCATAAGTTAAAACTGGCTGGTCCTTTAAATAGGGGTGACACTATAATAAACCTTTACCTTTAGACACAAGATGTTTTTTTCCTAAGCTAATTGACCAATCGTGGCTGTCAATCAAGGAATATATTGACCAATCAAATCATTCATTCAACCCGGAATTGAGATTTAAACTCTAACATTGGCCCCCATTTGTGTGAAGCAATTTTGTTGCTTGGCTACTTAAAAGGTCTTCAACCAACTATTTTACTTTGTTACATGCTACTGGCAAAATTTTTCACAAAATAACACAGTTAAAAATAGATGCTTTGTTTGTTTGTTTGAATGGGGTTTTACGCCACTTTCAACAATCTTTCAGTTATATCGCAGCGGCTGGAGCACCTAACAATGGAATCCTGGTATTTCTCACAACAGTACTACCATTACATCCTTTCCTAGCCTTCAGCTGCTATCCCACATAGGTCTACGATTATCAACCCATTGGTGAGAAACAAATAGTCTAAGGATGAGTGCCGCCGTCGGGGATCGAACCCGGGACCTCGAGATTTACATTAAAA
Organism: Fragum fragum; assembly: GCA_946902895.1. Classification (NCBI taxonomy): domain Eukaryota; kingdom Metazoa; phylum Mollusca; class Bivalvia; order Cardiida; family Cardiidae; genus Fragum; species Fragum fragum. The sequence goes on from OX336365.1 coordinate 46,208,039, forward strand.
ATCGATGCAGAACTTCCTGTCTGAGTCAATAGATGTGACTAAAGGAAAAAGTGGGCAGGGCCCGTGATTGGTCAATTATCTAACAATGAAAATACTGATTACTAGCATTTATTGACTTATTGCTGGTCCTGTCCTCTGATCTACAACATTGCAGTTCAAATGAGGTGATAAACAACATTATTTTGTAATATGTATTGTCTGTGCCATTAGTTAGGAGGCAGGTCCTTCATTTGAGACTCTGTGAGACTTAAACATCATAACTACAGCTTAAATACACTGTAAAGTCCTCAAACCAATCAAACCAGCAAATATACTTTAACCTATTCCCTAACAGTAATGCTTTTAGCCCTTCAAGAAAAACAATTGGGAAAACATTGTTTAAAATGAAGAAAATGCTTGTAACAAGAAAACTGCAAAAATCTAAAATTTCATAAACTTTAAATTGGCTTCTGTAACTACTTTGAGTTTGGATAAGCCTAAAATTTTGCTGTCTGATAATGGGTTAATCAAATGTCAGACTTCCTCTATAAATTAATAATTTGATAGGTCAATCCTTTGTATAATTGACAGCTTTGATCCATCAATTTGTCTGTCATTGCCACAACGAAATAATGTCTATATAACTTGTCTTTCAATGTAATATGAAGATTAATCAAAGTTTGGAATAAAGGATTAAAATGTTTATCATATATTGAACTGATAGGGGACAGCTGTTACAGAATTTCAAACATATTTCTTGACATTATTGGTTACATTCATCATAAACTCTAGAGTTATTGACAAGGCAAAATGAAACATGCAATACAGATAGAAAAGTGATTCAAGAGAATATTAGAATTGACTTTTAACCCTTGTCATACCGAACCTGAAATATTCCTGTTTTGGCTGGAGGTAAAGACAAAGACAAAGATTCAAAAGAAATCTTGACCTTCATTTAGACTTTCCAGTGCTGTCAGTCCTTTGATTTTAAAGCAAATCTATATGGGATTTTATTTCAGCATGACAAGGGTTAAGTATGCTTATTATTCATTGATTGATTGAATGGGGCTTAACGCCGCTTCCATCACTTTACAAGAAGTTGAATTATTTATGTTACCAAATTTAAAAGAAGGTCCATGATATTTCAGAGATTCTAATTTGAGAAATATGTTTGTTTGAATTGATTTAACACCATTTTTAGCAATATATCAGTATAAATGCGGCAGTTGTTTGGACTTTTGGTAGTAAGCATACCAGTGCTACCACACCATCCTATCCAAGCCTACAGCTGCTCATCCTACTTAGGTTCTAAATTCGGCCGTCTGTAGTGACCTTCACCTTTGATTAGAACCCTGAATAAAGCCCTGTCAACTTGTTCTCATCAAGATGCAAACAACGTATCAGATCATGGTTTTTATAGACAAAGGCAATGTTCAAGTTTGTCACACTGCCAACAACTGCACATATACTGACGGCAACAGGGTAATTACAATTTCGCACCTTATCATTTGAAACACTAAACTAAAAGCTAAATGGCAGACATAGCTTAAAATAAAGGGGCCTCTACTGCTACACTGGTACTTCAGACCCAACAAGTAGCTGCCGTCATAACGCAATTGGTAGCGTATCAGACTCCCAATCATCAACCATGGGATGTTATGGGTTTGATCCATGACGGTGCACATATCCTTTCAGACATTTGTCTCTCACCAATGGGTGGATAACCATAAACCTAAGTGGGATAGCAGCTGGAGGCTAGGAAATGATGTAGTGGAAGTACTGGTGCGAGAAATACCAGGAATCCATTGTTAGGTGCTCCAGCTGCCGCAATGTGACTGAAATACTGTTCAAAGTGGCATTAAACCCCATTCAATCAATCAGACTCCGCAAATTATAGGAAATTAACTTGTATCAGAACACATTGAGCCAGAAAAAAGTTTAATTTGTGATATTATTGTGCTAGGATTTGACAACTATGGAACCTTCATCATGTTTCATATCGTGATCAGATCAGCCAATCCCATTGAGGTTAAGTTTATCACCTGACTACAAATTTCTGAACCAAATACCACACAGAAAGAATTTGACTGGCCTAAATTTAAAGAAGCTGAATATCACAATTTTCAGTTGATGAAATTTCAAGTATTTTTTAAGGTAGAAAACATTTTTGAATAATGAAGAAATTGCTAGTAACACACCATTTGTTAATGTCAAACAATGTTCTCCAGCGTTTTTTGTTCGGGGGCATCAAAAAATGAAATTGTGTGGGAATTAGCTAACCCATTCCCAATTGACAAAATTGTAGACTGGTCCAAATTGAAAGAAAATACAGACGTCAATTTAAGTTTGATGAAATTCTAAAATTCTGTATCTGAAGGGTAGAAAACATTGTGGACATTGAAGAAATTGCTTGAAACAAGCAATTTCTTCAATGTCTATAGTGTTTACCAAAGATTTTTTCTTGAGGGGCGTAAAAAGGAAGGATTGTGTAGGAATGGGTTAAAGAATACAGAGGGGTTTACGAAAAATAACTTTTAACTAATCTTAATTCAAATCAAATGGGTGCTTTCTGAGAAGTCATTGTGTTTTACTTCAATATACTACTATGTTTGAAATAGGTCTGAAAAGTCCTTCACAAATGAAACCATCATCCCTTAAAATACTTTAACCCATTCCCATGCAATCCCTTCTTTTTACGCCCCTCAAGAAAAAATCTTTGGTAAACACTATGGACATTGAAGAAATTGCTTGTTTCAAGCAATTTCTTCAATGTCCACAATGTTTTCTACCCTTCAGATACAGAATTTTAGAATTTCATCAATCTTAAATTTTACGCCCCCCACCCCTAGGAAAAAAGTTTTGAAAAACATTGAGGAAAATGAAGTAATTGCTTGTATCAGGAAATTTCTTTATTATCCAAAATGTTTTCTATCCAAAAAGACAGAAAAATGTAAAATTCCACTAACTTGAAATTATCATCTGCAGCTTCTTTAAATTTAGACCAGTCTAAAATTTTGCTGTGTTGAAATGGGTTAAAGGAAAAAGAGAAAGAGGTCCCGAAAAGGAACATTTTGATAAACCTCATTCAAATCAAATGTGCGTTTAAAAGGAGAAATCTCTAAATGCACAATAATGTGCTAAAAAGATCAGTACGTAAAAGCCACATTTGCCATCTTCCAAAAGTTCCATTTTTCATTCAACTAAGATTTCTTGAAGGTTTCTGAAAGAGGATGACCAGAGACCATTCCAGTGAAATTTGTTTGAAAACTATTCACTAGCTTTTATGGAGAAAATGTTTCACCCATTCCCACACAACAAAATTTTAGACAGGTCCAAATTGAAAGAGGCTCCAGATGATATTTTCATGTTAATGGAATTTTATTCTTTTTTGTCTTTTTGGATAGAAAACATGGATAACGAAGATACAAGAAATTTTTTTCATTTTTCACTATTTTTTCCAAAGCTTTTTCTTGAGGTAGATTTAAAGGGGAAAATATGTGGGAATGAGTTAAAGAGAAATTTTAGTTTGGGCCAAACAAACACAAACACAACAGACGCAATACAAAGCCTGTGGAGCTAATAATTATGCACTTTAGATAATAAATCAGTATGCAGAAAGCCTTGTTATGCTACAAAATGATAATATAACATTGCAATAATCATTATTACATCCCCAGAATATGAGAGTATTCACAAACATTCAAAACTTTAACCATTGTTGTGCTGAATGAAATCCTTAGAGTTGCATTATATTCAAAGAGATAAGAGCACTTGAGGAGCTAATAATTAGTCAATATCTTTATTGAAATCTATCTTATAAATACTTCTACTTTAAAAGGGACAAGCAGGTGTTGTAGACTAATATGAGACTGCATCTTTGTCTGTACCTCCAACCAAAACAGGATTCAGCATGACAAGGGTTAAGAGCATCTAACATCTTTTTTAGAACAAGAGGGCCTTTGCCCCTGTCACTATAAATGGGTTCAATGACAGATCAAAATATACACCCTTTTTCATTTCAAAGCCAGAAGCACATCTTAGGATTGGTTACTTAGTAGATGTTACTTGTATATTCCAAATACAAAATATTACAATTCCATGACCAAGGTGTCTTGAATGATTTACAGTTCAATGACATTACTTGAACAAAAGTTCATTTAAGATTTCATGAACTAGAACATATAAAAGGGGACTGTTTTGTACTTTCACATATTAATATACGCCATGTATGATATATAATATAACAACGCATTTGGTTTTCTTTAAACTAGTCTCAATGGAAAGAAAAATAATGTAGCACAAGATGAAAGAAACATCATCATCAATCAAATTTGAATCAAGTCATATTGATTGTCTTATTATATATCCAGCACATGCTTTTTTTCATGTTTTTTTATATATAACATCAAACAGATAAAATAAATACATGCCTGTTTGAATACATTTTTGATGATTCCAAAAAAGAGCATTTTTTTCTAAACTTTTTAACCCTGTGTGTGACCATTTTTCTCACATAGGGTATTATCTGAAAACGCAGAAGATTTTTTCAGAAATATTGCTATAAATTAATTTTTCCTTTATTAATTGTCTTTGCAACCAGATTTGTCACCAATATTTTTTTATATTTCGAAACAGACTTTGGTACTGCTCCATCCAGTATTTTTTTCTTTTCCAAAACATTTTCAATTCTGTGATACAAATTTTTCTGATATTGCAAACAACTGTATGTTGCCTCTTTAACCCATTTCCACACAATCCTGCTTTTTACACACCTCAAGAAAACATTGTGGACAATGAAGAAATTGCTGTAAAAAGCAAATTCTTCAATGTCCACAGTGTTTCTATACTAAAAAGCATTTTTTTTAAATTCCACTAACTTTAAATCATCTGCAACTTCTTTCGATTTGGACCAGTCTTTGATTTTGTTGTGTGGTAATAGGTTAAAACTAAGACCAGACTAAAATATTGTCTTCTAGTAATGCTGTTTAATAAAAGTGATCACTAAATAGGTGGTCATGTAAGCTATATGGCATTTACAAGCAATAGTAATGAAACCTCTCATACCTTTTGTGCTCAAAATAACACTAAACAAAAGGGCATTTAACTCAATCCCACACAATCCTGAATTTTTACTATTCTCAAGAGACAGCTTTCAAAAACAAGTTGTGGAGAATGAAGAAATTGCAAATTATGAGAAATTATCAGAAAAGGAAAAAAAAAAAATAAACTCCTACAATATATTGTCTGCAACTTCTTTGAATTTGGACCAGTCTCATATTTTGGTATCTGATAACGAATACTAATAACCAAGCAAATAAGGACATTTCCAATTTGGGAAGGAGAAGTATGGGTAACTACAGCAGAGAACAATTCCCATCATATATAAGGTTACCAGTTCAGGCCACGTGTTTACTTACCATTTTGTGATGACGATTTGGTGCCTATGATTAAGAAATTTAATCATTAATCCTAAGGCAGATAGCATCATGAATTTTCCATGAAGTTTCTATAAGACTGGTTTGATTTAAGAAAGCCCAAATGTTTGTAGGTTGATGTAAAACAAAAAATACATCTTAACAATTGTAAAATTACTTTTTACAAAAAGAAAAATGTCTCCCCACTATCATTAATCCATTCCAAACCAAAGTGTTAGACTGGTCCAAATTCAAAAAGGTTTCAGATGACAAAACAAAGTAAGTTTAAAAGGAAAATTAAGGGCCATATGCGGTAAAATACGTGTACATGTGAGAAAAAAAAGAGTGCAAATTTTTGTTTTTGGGTACCCTCCTACCAATTTGCAGGCACTTTGAAACCAGAGGAAAAAGATGGTTGTATATTGTTCAACTGAGTTCTTTATTCATCAAAGTCTGCAACTTTAAAATGTGTCTCATTTTTGAAGACAAAAGAAGAACATGTTTTCAAGACAAATAAAATGATAAACATATACATTTGACACTCTTTATTTCGAAACTGGAAATTTCAAATTGCCATATATGTTCAGGATTCAAGACCCAACTTTTTCCATCTTTATTTTATATATTCAACTGAAACTTTGTTTATCTCATGCTTTTAACCAAGGCCCGACAAAATCGAGACTATGATTGTTAATGGCTGACTTAGATTTTACCAAGAAGCCTACTTTTTGAACCAGCCAAATCTGTATTAGAATTGACATATTATTGTCAAAAGAAATATTACTGAGCATGGTTTTAAATGTCTGAGCCCATGTAGTATCACCTAGAGTCTAATCTAATGACTTGGTGACGTCTTGTTTGACAAAGTCATATCATTTCTTAGTTTTTGTCTAGATATCATAGCCATTCACAGCAAACCAAGAAATTGTATGAACCCATTCCCGCGCAATGATTCTATTGACACCCCTCAAGAAAAAAACAATTGGGAACACATTGTGTAAAATGAAGAAATTACTTGCAACTGGCAATTCCCTAATTTCATGCAATATTTTCTACACAGAAAGTTTAAAAATCTAAAATTTCATTTACTGTAAATTGTTGTCTTGGTTAAGGCCCCTAATCACTTGTGTTAGCAAACAGAACCTCTGGATTTTCATTTGCTGAGTAAGTTTCAAAACTATCAATTCAAAATACCCCGGTAGTGGCCTTTAGAGGATGGCAGACACTCAAGGATGATAAAAACTTTTCATGTGCTTGGGTGAGCTAAAAAGTTTTTCATTTAGTAGTTCATGTCAAAAATAATATAAGATATAAATCTTATCCTCACTTCTCATGTCAACAGTCATTTTTGAAATAGAAACCATCTTTAATTCTCATATCTTTGAAATTGATTGATGAATGATGTCCTCAAAAATGTCCCAAAATATTTTATGAAATTATGTCATATAGTTTCTGAAAACCTTATCTCAAACAGTATTTCAAACTTTGGTAGCTATATTGGAAAATAGTGACCATTTTGTATATTTTCAGTTTTTTTGCTTATAAATACAAGGGCAGTCATAAACGCATTATGCTACCTGAATACAGCCCGTCACAAACTGTATAACAGACTAATAGACGCAGATGCGGTTATATGCTCAGCCTTTTCAAGAAATGCTCAATTTCAAAGTACAAACTTGAGCTGTGATCTTGACCTTGGAGGTATCTGAATTGCACATTTACTCACGATAGAGAACAATTGTGCAAAATTATGTAGAAATCAACATGTAATTCTAGAGCTATGCTCAAAACATGCATAATTAAATGTTTGACCTTGAGCAATGAACTCGACCTTACAGATTTGTGTTTTTTTATCTTTAAAAATTGCACATCTACTCATGACTGAGAACAATTGTGCCAAGTTGTATTATAATCAATCTATAATTGAAGGAGCTATGCTCTGGACATGCTTAATTTTCATGTTTGACCTTGAGCTATGTCCTTGACTTTGGAACTATATGAGTAGATTTTTAAATGGCATATATACCCATGACAGAGAACACTTTCATAAAGTTATTTCCAAATCCATCCATAATTAATGAATCTATGCTATGGAAATGCTAATGTTTGACCTTCAGCTGTGCCTTTGATCTTGGACCTATATGAAGATTTTCTTTCAAACTGCACATCTACTCATGATAGAGAATGCACCTTTTATCAGATTAATCACAACATGTAATTTCTACTTTTCTAATGATGTTTGCAGCTTTAATCAATTATTGGTTTCATTTTAAGTCTCTGAAATGGCACTGAATTTAAAAGAAAAACATCTATTTTGTGTTCGGGTACAGTAACTTACCATTTTTGAGCTAGATCCAAATAGTGTGTTACAGGGCACTACACATATACAAGACATTGGTAAGCCAAGCTGAAAATAAAGATATATACATGTACCTCATAATACACAATCCCACTCTTTCAAGTACAAAAGACAACAAGAAGGACATTGGCCCTGGTTCACTTACCAGAGAAAAAAAAGCATATAACCATACTTTATACATATATTGGATCCAGAAGTCAATATTTCATCAATGACCTTGAAGGATGACCTTGACCTAACAATCAACTGATGCCTATCAATGAAAGGCACTTAGGTCTCAAATATGAGCTGTTTATATTCAGTAGTCTTAAAATTTGGACAAATTTCCAGTTGGTAGGACTGAATGCTGTGTTCTAAAATCACACAAAAATATGATTGAATACAAAGAATACATGGAAGTTTCCTGGTAAGTCAGTTTGTAAGGGTCTTGCCTTGAAAATAGCATTGGAAAACATTGTGGAAAATCGAAAATTACTTGTATTTTACAGTATTTTATGCCCCTCATCCATAAGTATGGCCATTCAGTGCATTTAAAAATTAAGGGTAGTTGGACCAGTCTAAGATTTTTTATTAAAGTATTGGGTTAACCTATTCCCACACAATGATGCTTTTTGATGCCCCTAAATAAAAACAATTGGGAAAATATTGTGCAAAATGAAGAACCAAGCAATTTTTTCATTTTCCACAATGTTTTCAACACAGAAAGTTGAAAAAATAAAAAATTTAAGAAACCTCAAATTACTATATGCAACTCCTTTCAAATTGAGTCAGTCTAAAATTCTGAATTCATAAGCATGTCCTCTGATCATGTCAGATAGAAATCATTCAAGTCCATGTTGTACTGTATCTCCTGCCGTTTACAATCCATTCCTACCTAAATGGAGTGAGGTAGCATAATCAAAGTACTTTGGGTAATTGACGATAGTTGAATTAAATTATTTCTTGAGATCATTCTAGATATAACTTATTAATAGAATTATTGTTTATATCTAGGTTCACACATCCTGGGTTACCTGTATACAAAGGTAAGATCCAAGTCCATATTGTGCTGCTGAACTGAGATAAATGACCGGTGGTCTGGAATATAGGGCTTCAAACCCTTCTGTTACATATTTGGGGTATTTCTGGTACAGTGCTAGTCTGCATACACGCACCAGCCCATCCTTGGGTTCATCGTGATAATATATAGATGCATCTTCAAATCTGCAAATCATAAATACTAAGCTTAACCCATTGCCACACAATCCAGCTTTTTGAAAGTCTCTCAAAAAAAAAAGCTTTAGAAAATATAGTGGAAAATGAATAAGATGCTTGTCAAAAGCATTTTTTCCGTTATCCACTCTATTCCCTACCCCTTGATAATGAAGAAATTGCTTCTTAAAAGTAATTTCTTCATTATCCCTTATGTTTTCTACTCCAAATGATAAAGGTATTTCAAAATTTAGTTCTAATTTTCTGTTGTCTTGAAATAAGTTAAAAGGAAAACTTCTTCCATAGCTGCATACATGAATTAAAAGTCTCTCTTTCTCATAATACTAAAATGATTGTCTGTCATCCCACGAAATCAAAGAAATTGAGAAATTTGAAGAACTCTTGCAAGAAGGATATCTCTGGTCACAGATATGAGAAAAATGCTACCTTATAAAACTTTTGGATTGGTCAAAATTGAAAAGGGGTGGCATATGACATTTCAAAGTGGTCTAAAATTAGAAAATGATTAACAAATAAGGAAGAAAACATTGTGACAAAAGGAGAAATTGCCTGCTACAAGCAATTTCCCATCTTCCAACAAAGCTTTTTATAAAAATATTTCTTCAATGCATCCAAGAGTAGAATTGTGTGAAATTCTACCAGTTCTGAATGAAGAAATTTCATGTTAGAAGCAATTTCTTCATTTTCACAATATTTTCCTAACCTTCATTTCTTGGCGAGCATTAAAAAGCGGGATTGTGTGGGAATGGGGTAATAGAGTAGGCTAGACTTTATATGCTTCCCTTTACATAGGATTACTTAAATAATTTTAATCTAGCCATTAAATCAACAAGCTTTAGTTTACCTGAACATTTTTGAAAGCCATAGTCTACAATCCAGGGTTATTTTTGATGTGAATCTTTTCAAATGTGACTCATTTAAGTTGGATACAAACGCTGCCAGACTGTGAGCAGTGACTGAGGCGTGGCCATGTTCATCTAGAGGACGGAATTTTACACTTCTGGAAAACATCAAACCATGCAGTTAGAATCAACTAAACAATTTTATGAATGAACGAATATGTATCTTTCATATTTCTAGAAAACAGAAGCATTTAGTATAACCAATTATAACACAATCCTGAATTTCTATGCGCTGAAGAATCAAGGCCTTATATTAGTAAAAAATGGAGATATTGCTTACAATAAGCTATTTCTTTTTTTCTTACTATGTTTTCTACCCCATATGACCCTTTTTTTAAACAAGAGCCCCATGAGGGCCTGAGACGCTCTACTGATAATCAAGTTTTCCTGTTAAAGAAATCTGATACTATAGGAAGTTAATTGCTAAAAGAAGAATGCATAATGGAAAAAAAATTTGGACTTTATCCCCTTTATTATTTTGAGCAACAATTTTCAAGGCCCCTTTTCCTGTGTTTCAGGATGGATTCAATCTATTTCCAAATGGAAGTTTCCATTATGACCCTACAATCATAATGTGAAAATTTCATCAGAATCTGACAATAATTGTGGAATTTATCACATAAACAGGATTGTTTTGAAGAAAATCCATAAGGCCCCTTTTCCTGTGTTTTCTGATGGAACAATTTCATTCCAAAAGGAGCTTTTCTTACAACCCTACAATTGTCCTGTGAAATTTAAAAGACAATCTGATAATGATTGTGATCTTCATCACTTACACAAGAATGTTTTGAATGATAATCTGTAAGGCCCCTTTTCCTGTGTTTCCAATGCCACAATTATTCTATGCATCTTTGAAGAGAATCGGATAAAACTGTTGACTTTATTGTGTCAACAAAGATATTGAAATCAAGTTCTCATAAGGCCCCTTTTCCCTTGATATTTTACTGTTGGTTTTATCATTCTGTGAAAGCTAAAAGTGAATCCAATGAAAAATGGGGACTTCATTATGTTTACTAGAATATTTAAAAAAAAATCATATGGCTCCTTTTTACATGATACTTGATGGATTGTACCCAGTTCTGAAAGAAACCATTTAAGTGAATGTACAATCATTCTGTGAAATTTTAAAGTGAATCCAGTGAAATCAAGGGACATCATTGTGTTAACTAGAATATTTAGGAAAGTTTTCATAAGGCCCCTTTTTATGTGACACTTGCCATAATAGGATCTACTGCCAAAATCAACAATTGTTATGATTGTACAATCAATCTGTGTAATCTGTGGATTTATTGTGTTAATGAGTTTATAGTTAAATCTTCATAGGGCCCCTTTTCCCATGATACTTTACATAACAAACCAAATTCCAAAAGAAACAATTCTAATGAAGGTACGATCATTCAGTAAAAGTTTAAAGAGAATCCATGAAAACAGTGGACTGAAATGTGTCAAGAATTTTTGGTAATAAAATTTTCATAAGGCCCCTTTTCTCGTGAAACTTAGCAAATCAGACCCAATGTATAAAGGAACAATCCTAATGATAGATAGTTTGAAGAAAATGATAAAGACTGATGACTTCATTGTGATAATGATGTTTTTTGTAATAAAATTTTCATAAGGCCCCTTTTCTTGTGTCACTTAGCCAGTAGAGCTAAAAATAGAAACAATTTTCTTCTTTGAATTTGGATCAGTTCTAATTTTGATGCTTTGTGATAGGTAGGGGTATACTTCAAAGAAAATCCAAAATGGCTGTCACCTTGTCCTAAAGCAAGCATGACTTGTATCCATTAACCTATTTCCACTCCCTAACCACCTTTAAATGCCTCTGTAACATAGCACTAAAGAAAACATTGTAATAAAAGGAGAAATGGCTTGCAAAAAGTCATTTCTCCTTTTCCCACAATGTCTTCTACCATATTAGGTCATTATTTTCCAAATTAGACACACTTTGAAAAGTCGTCTGCAATTTTTTCAATTTGGATCAGTCCAAAATTTCGTTGTTTGGAAATGGCTTCTGATTAGCTGATGCATTTACCATTAGCCAATCAAGTATAAGAAGTGCTGTATCCATCTGTCTACATTGGTTGCTAAGACTGCATCAGCTGGACTTGGAATCCTCATTGAGAACAGTGACCAGCTGCTACCAATATTGAAACAGATGAAAATAGTCAAATAATTTACAATTATCTTACTTTTTTTCAACAACTTCTTTGAGATCTTTGTTTTCATTCTCATCTTTTTTCTCCGGAGGAGTGAAAAAGTCTGCTAGTGTAATTTTCTCTTCCTTTTTCTCCTCTTCCTGTTTAAAAGCATCATCATCTATTTCGTACAACATCAACTCCTCAACACTCTTCATCACATTTGACAAGTCCTTCCCACTAAAAATATAAATTGGCTTTCATCAATTACCAGGCGAATTTACCACCCACAGGTATCATTTAGCCGTATCTTTACTTCATATTATTTACATAGCTATTATATAGCCCCAAATGACAAATCATGGCTGGCAATAAAGGAATAAACTGTCTTTTCAAATTATTAATTCAGCCTGGACATGAGCTTATCAAATCTGACACCATTTTTGTTTACCTTTAACGTTGGTTTAGTGACTTAAATGTCGTAACTACATCTTAATCAAGGTTTAGTTACGACGTTTAAGTCATAAACCAACCATTTTACTTTTTTGTTACATACTACTGGCCATAAATTTTGCAAAATAACGCTGTTAAAATTGTAGCAGACCTTCCTATTGGAGTCATTTGGAGGGGCAAAAGAAGTTAGTTGGCAGGGCTAGCGATTGGTCAATTTTCCTCCCCAACCGATCCTCTGGGTCACGACTGTTATATTACCATCTCCTTCTAAACACATACTAACCCATTCCTGTCTTTCAAAATTTTGGACTTGTCCAAGTTCAAATAAGCTGCAGATGACAATTAAAAGTGGATGCAAAGTAACCAACCAAATATAAAAAACATACAGGGTAGAAAATATTGTTTGAAAAGAAGAAATTGCTTGTTACAAGCAATTTCTTCTTTTACAACAATATTTTCTTAAATATAAAATCTCAGATACATAAAAACAAGGGATTCTACAGGAAAGGGTTAAGCTTAATTCCTGAGAACAAGGACTGCCAATACACATGCAAACATATTCTGGGACAATAAATGTTCTCATGAATAGACATCATATTCAACAAATATTATGGCCAAAATTCTGGTAGACAGTGTGTGATTCTCATTTGTGAAAAGACAAACATTTCAAACAACACAGCTTGGTGAAAACACTTAAGAGAAAAAAGAAGTTAACAAATGAAATGTATGAAACTGGAACAATAACATACTTCTTAACATATCTATGAATGGATATTGGTGGAAACCTTTTCTTTGAAAATTAAAAAGCTATATGATCCAAATTCGTTATCCTTATCTACTTTTGAAAAAAAATAGGTAAGAGTTGTCACCCACAATGATGCTTTTAGATGCCCCAAAGAAAAAAAGCTATGGAAAACATTAAAGGAAACTAAGAAATTGCTTGTCACAACAAGCAATTTCTTCATTATCCACAATGTTTTATACCCGAAAAGTAAAAATCATCCAAAATTTCATCACCTAAAAAATTGTTGACTGCAACACTTTTTAACTCATACCAGTCTAAATTTTTGTTGTTTGGTAATGGGTCAATCCTCAATCTAAATTTAGACTGGTTCAAACTGATAGAAGTTGTGTTAGATAACTTAAATTCGATGGAATTTTAGATCTTTTGTCTTCTGAGGTAGAAAACATTGTGGAAATGAAGAAATAGCTTGTTACAAGCAAATCTATAAGAACATATATTAGAAAGCATCTCCTAATACCAAACCTTTTCATTTTTGATCTTTTAAATTATCCACAACTATGTTTATACAAAAAGCACTTTATAAGAATGAAAATATGCAGGTAAACAGATGACAATCTGTTCCCAGGAACAAGCCATATTTTGCTATCCTTTCCAATATGTGTATATTCCCTATATCTTCTACAACTCCAGAAATAGATCCCTTAACCCTTTCCCGTTTTATGAACTTTTGGACTGGTCAAATTTCAAATGTTTTGCAGAAGACAATTTAAAGTGGAGCATATTTGAAAAATAATCATTCAGTAGGGTAGAAAATATTGTGACAAAAGAAGAAATTGCTTGTTACAATCAATGTCTTCTTTTTCACAATGTTTTCTCAAGTATAAAAACACAGGGACGTAAAAACCAGGGATTAAACAGGAAAGGGTTAATTGCATAAGAACAAGCAATGCCAACTGAGCTCCAACAGGAAGTTTCACTTCCATATCAAAACGCATGAATGGTTTAGGTGTCCTAAATGAAGTAATTACAGCTTTTTTACGATGTCAATGTTGCCCAATCTTCAAAAATGCTTCACATAAATATGTTGGTAAATTGCAGAGTTAAAAGTTTTCTTCTGGTCTAAATGGATGATTTGATTGGTCAAAAGATCCTTTGATTGACAGCTGCAATTCATCAACTACCTCCTTTCCAATTTTTTTCTTCTATCCATGATGACCACTTTTCAAATTAATTTCAATTTTTTCTGATTCAATCAATGTAATCATATAACCAGGCAAATATTGTGTTACAGAGAAAAATTGCTAGTGAAAATTTCTGATTTTCCAACATTTTCTACCCTTAAAAGATACTTTTTTCAACCCATTTCCACACAAGGACACTTCTGATGCCCTACCGAAATGCATTAATGTAAAACTTTGTGAGACAATAGGGCTATTGGCCCTAAAGTGCTCACCTAAGTTGATGACTGCCGAAGTAATCAAAGCGCCAGTGACATAATGTCGGTCAAAAGTCACCTGTGAGCAATATCTTGTATAAGAACGAAACAAGCCTCTAGAGAGCACATAATTATTTCTTGATATTTAACTGAGTGACCTAGATTATTACCTATATGATCAAATATAAATTCTGACAAAGAACTAATGGACACAAATATTTAGAACAAATACCAAGACTTTTGAGAAAAATATGGCCTTTATAGTGCAAACAAGGTTTTTCTAAGATTTGACCTAATGACCTTGTTTTAAACATTATGTGACCCAATAATGAATTTGACCAAGATATCATTAAGACAAATATTCTGATCATTTATTCAGACATTAGTACCCTAAATTTGGCCTCTAGAGTGCACACAAGGTTTTTAAAAAATTTAACTAGTGACCTAGTTTTTGACCCAATGTAACCCAATATAGATCTTGACCAGGACTTTATGGAGAAAAATATTCTGACCAAAAAATCAAGACATTTGACCCAAAAAATGTGGCCTTTAGTGTGACAAATGGTTTTTCAAAGATTTGACCTTGTGACCTACTTTTTGATCCTATGTATCCCAATATTTCACAAGTTTGAGAACATCCTGACCAAATATCAAGACATTTCAACCAAAAATGTGGCCTCTAGAGTACATACAAGGTTTTTTAAAGATTTGTCCTAGTGACCTAGTTTTGATCCATGTGACCCAATATCAAATTTGACTAACAATTTATAGAGACGAAAATTCTGACCAAATATTAAGATATTTGAGCAATGAATATGGCCTAAAGTGCACAAAAGGTTTTCTAAGATTTGACCTTGTGACCTAGTTTGTGACTCCATACGACCCAATTAAAGATCTTCACAGAGTTTTTTATGAATGCAAATTTTCTGACCAAATATCAAGACATGAGAGCTAAAATATGTGGCCTCTAGAGTGCACCCAATGTTTTTCTAAGATTTGACCTAGTGATCTATTTTTGGCCCCATGTGACCCAATATCTACCTTGACAGAGATTTTATGGAGACAAATATTCTAATAACTAGATGGTTGTCCCAGGACAATTGCTGTCGAGCCCGCAAAGTTTAGTAGGTATCATGCTCCAGGTAAGCACAATTTTAGTATTTGACCTTGAGCTTTGACCTTGAACTTGAAGCTATCCAAAAAAAATTTTCAAGTGGCACATCTACTCATGATGGATAACAATTGTGCCAATTTATTTTGAAATCCATCCATAATTGTAGGAGAAATGCTCCGGACAAGCACAATTTTAGTGTTTGACCTTGAGCTGTGACCATGAACTTGAAGCTATCCATTAAATTCTTTCAACTCATGATGGAGAACAAATGTGCAAAGTTATTTTGAAATCCATCCATAAATGTAAGAGTTATTGTCTGGACAAAATCGGACGGACAGACTAACAGACTAATGCACATACACCGACTTGTCATAGTTACAACTATGTCTCGCTAACCTCAAGTGGGCTCAACAAAAAATCAAGATATTTGAGCAAAACATTTGGCCTCCAGAGTGCAAACAAGGTTTTTCTAAGATTGGACCCAGTGACCTAGTTTTGGTCCTATGCAACTCAATAACAATCTAGATGGAGATTTCATCGAGACAAACATCCTGGCCAAAAATGAAAGACATTTGAGCTTAAAATGTGGTCTCTAGAGTCCACACATGATCACAAAATCTCACCTTTAGAATGTTGTGCTCAGGTGAGCTAAAAAGGAGAAATTGCTTGTAACAAGCAGTTTCTCCTTTTCTCACAAAGTTGTCTAGCCTATTTAGCACCTTTTTGCAATTTTAGCCCAATTCGTAATGCCGTCTACAACTAATTTCAATTTGGACCAGTCTTAAATTTTGTTGTCTGGTAATGGGTTAAGTGATAGCCAAACCAAAACACTGTCTGCAATCTCTTAAACCTCAGTGACACTTTTAGACGCCCCAAGAAAAAAAGCTTTATAAAACAATGCGAAAAACGAAGAAATTGCTTGTCACAAGCAATTTCTTCATTTACCACAATATTTTCTTTCCAAAAAGACGAAAAAAATCTAATATTTAATAGAATTTAAATGTTGTCTGCAACCTCTTTCAATTTGGACCGGTCTAAAAGTTTGTTGTCAGGGAATTGATTAAATTCATACAAGGTTAAAACTTTGTAGTATTGTAAATATTAACCCTTGTCATCCTGAACCCGTAATATTCCTCTTCTGGCATACATGTATGCAGTCTGGTCTAACACTACACAACCTGCTTATTCTTTTTAACCCTTGTGATGTTAAATCCAGAACATTCCTGTTTAGGTTAAGGTAAAGACAAAGATCAGCCTGAACAAGTGTAGTCTGATCTTAGTCTTCACCATCTGCTATTGCTTTCAACGGGAGAAACATATCAATGGGTAGTAAGTGCCTCAAGTACTTTTAGCCCTTTGATTTCAATTGAATTCTATAGGCAATTTTATCCAGCATAACTGTAAACAAATTCCCACACAATGATGCCCTCTAGATAAACAATGAAATCATTGTGTAAAATGAAGAAATTGCTTGATTCAACAAATTTCTTCATTTTCTACATTGTTATCTACCAAGAAAGTTGAAAAAAATCAATTTCATAAACTTACAATTGTGGACTGCAACTCCTTTCAATTTAGACCAGGCTAAAAAAAATTTGTCTGGCAACTGGCTAAGCCAACTATTTCATAAATGCATAAAATACAGATACAGGACTGGACAGCCACAAAAAGCATTTAGAATATTTGTTGATTGTCATCAGAAACTTCAAACCAGTACCTCACTACAGAGCACATAGTGTAGACTGTGACTAATTAGACTGTGCGGAACCCAAACTTATCTGAACCTTCCCCTTGTGCACCATGAAATTGCTGAAACACACAGTCACACATGCTCATAATTATAAAAGTCATTACCTAACAAACACTTAATCCTTTTTCATACATATTTTTCAATCGTATCCATTCCCACTCAATGACACTTTTTAACATCCCCCCCCTCTAAGAAACACTTTGGAAAACATTTTAAAACAATTGTTTCGAGCAATTTCTTCATTATCTGCAATCTTTTCTACCAAAAAGCCAAACGAGAGGACCATGATGGTCCTAGATCGCTCACTTGAATTGTCTGCTGTTAAAAAAAATGCAACTATAGACAAATAACAATAACCAGTTTCATGAATATTGAGCAAAAACTCTGACTTTTACATTGTAAACAAAGAAATTGTTACTATGGCCCCTTTTCCTGTGTAATCCTATAGAATCTTCCCATAATCTATAAGGTTCATCTTTATGACCTAACAATTATCCTGACAAAGTTTGATGATGATTGAGCCAAAATTATGGCCTATAGAGCGTTAACAAAGAAATTGTCAATAAGGCCAATTTTCCTGTGTTTTCTGAAAGAGCCTTCCTATAATCGATAGGGTTCATCCTTGTGATCTAACAAATATTCTGGCCAATTTTCACGAAAATTGAGACAAAATTGTGGCCTCTAGAGTAAAATTAAGAAATTGTCATTAAGGCCCAATCCCTGTGATTTCCAAATGAACCTTCCCATAATCAATAGGCTTCATCCTTTTGCCTTAATAATTATTCTGACCAAGTTTCATGAAGATTGAGCCTAAATTGTGGCCTCTACACTCTAAACAAAGAAATTGTCATTAAGGCCCCTTTTCCTGTGTTTTCCAATAGAACCTTTCCATAATCAATAGGGTTCATCTTTATGCCCTAATAATTATTTTGACCAAGTTTCATGAAGATTGAGCCATATTTGTGGCCTCTAGAGTGTAAACAAAGAATTTTCAGTAAGGCCCCTTTTCCTGTGTTTTCAAATAGAACCCTCCCATAATCAATAGGGTTCATCCTCATGACTTAACAATTATTCTGACCAAGTTTCATGAAGATTAGGTCAAAACTGTGGCCTCAACACTTCAATTGTTTACGCCGCAAGCTGCATATTGCAAGACAGACGATGCACAACAGACATTCAATGATCACAAAAGCTCACTATGAGCACTTTGTGCTAAGGTGAACTAAAAATCTTATTTCATCATCTTAAAAATTGTTAAACATCTTTGAATTTTGACTAGTCTGGAAATGGATTAAAAAAAAAACCCTAGAAATATTATCTGCATTTTTTTTTTCAATTGGGGAAGGTCTATGACTTTGATCTCTGGTTATCCAATACACGACAAAAAGTAAAATTCTGAGTTGAATTTATAATAAGGGGAAAATACCTAATTGAAATGGAAAATATGTTTGGAAAAGTAAGATATCTTATTAATCCATTTCCCAGACAGCAAAATTTTAGACTGACTAAATTGAAAGAAGTTGCAGACAACAATCTAAAGTGAATGGAATTTTGGATTTTTTCAATTTTCTGTAACAAGCAATTTCATCATTTTTCACAATGTTTTCCAAAGCTTGTTTTCTTGGGGGCGTCTAAAAGCATCACTGAGTGGGAATGGGTTAAAAGCCATTTATCATTTTTCCAGCAAACTTTTCACGACTTTAACCCTTGTTTATTCCAACATACTCCTGCATTGGCAGGCATTAGTAACCAATTACCAGAAGCTGCAGAAGACTATTATTAGTTCATGAAATTTTAGCTTCAAAAGTTTTTAATTTGGGGGGTAGAAGATATAATGAACAAAAAAAATGTTAGTCAATACTATCAAACGGAATATATTTGGTAAGCACCATGTAGGACACCTAGCTGTATCCATACATGGAGCATTGAATCGATACCATTAAACCAGGCAATTTCTAAAAATAAAATATTGGCAGAAATAAACACAGGAAGTAGTTAACATACAGAACTAAATTTGGTAAGTACCATGGATACCCCTAGTTAAGCATTCATATACTTTTATAAGTTGCTGAGAAGTTGCAGGCAATGTCCAAGAATAAACTCACTTACAGAACAGGAAGTAATTCAGTTGCTGAAATGAACTCTGAAAGTGCCATGTAGGACCCCTAGCTGAACCTCCACACAAAATTTCATGTCAATGTTAAGAATTGTTGCTGAGAAAAAAGCAACAAAGATAGACCACTATAATATCTAAGTTCGGTGGCCCAATGAAAGGCCCTTTGACAATTCTCCACACCAAGTTTCAAGTAAATGCTAGTTTTAGTTGCTATGAAAATTGCAATATAATTACTCCACTATATGAATATAAACAAAGTCTCAAAACAGGAAGTAGTTAACTTGTGGACATAAATTTGGTAAGCGCCTTGTAGGACCCCTTGATGAACCTCCACACAAAGTTTCAAGTCAATGCTATTTATAGTTGCTATGAAAATTGCAATATTTTTTTGTTCCACTATACCATCAATGTCTGAATATAAACAAAGTCTCAAAACAGGAAGAAGTTAACTTGTGGACATAAATTTGGTAGGCGCCATGTAGGACCCCTAGATGAACCTCCACACAAAGTTTCAAGTCAATGCTGAGAAAAGTGAGACTAAAATTCAGAAAACCCCTCTAATAAGACCACTTGCGGTACTTTTTGAAAGTGGTCTTAATAGTGGGGTGGTCTAAGTACCAAGTTTTGATCAAATATTAAGCAGTTATCATGTAAGTTGTTAAATCCTGATTTGGCTAATTCAGAAGAAGACACTGTCCATGTTTATTTTATCTTTTATATTTATTTTGCTATAGTATACTCTACATACAAAATTCATCATTCAGAAACAATTTGCCTGAAAAATTTTACTTTCCCTTTAAAAGTTTGCTCTTTTCTCTATCGTTTCTCCATTTTGATCTGATTCAGAAGTTCGACCTCAGATTATTCATACATCAGTACAGATTCATAGTCTCAAATGGTTGATATCATATCTTCTTTATTGAGAGTAGCAAATGTTAAGTTGAAATCAAATTATAATTGGTAATAAATCCAGGTTAAAACTGTTCAGAAATCAGAACGCTGTAAACAATAACTGCTCAGATATTTCCCTTTTTGGGTTTTATTACCAATGACAAATACAAATAAATACACTGCAGATCCACTATAATGCTGTTGGTGGGGTCCAAGAAATGAAACAGCAGAAAGAAGTGGAGTAATTATGCTAAAACGCTGTCCCCCCTCCCCACCCCCACCGCCCACCCATCCCCGTAACACCAATGTTCAAACGTCGGAATCGGAATTTAACACTGATAATTCGTGATAAAATTCATGTCACAAGTTTAATACTATACATGTTACTAGTCTGGAAATGAAAACCAACAACTGTAGTTATGAGATTTAAGCAGAAACCGACGAAACTCAGTGTGCAGAGAATTAACCCTTTCCTGTACAATCACTGGTTTTTACGTCCATGTGCTTTTATTCTTGAGAAAACAATGTGGCGAAAGAAGAAATTGCTTGTAACATGCAAATTCTTCTTTTCCCACAATATTTTCTACCCTGTTGATTGTTTACTTTTGAAATTGCACTCACTTTTAATTGTCGTCTGCAAAACCTTTGAATTTGGACCAGTCTAAAATTTCGAAAAACAGGAAAGGGTTAAATTCTACCCTTACCTTCCCGGTATATCGGAATTGAATAATATATAAAATTCAACAGATCTACAAACTGTGGTTCTCTTTCGGTCAATATTGAGAAGCTAGAATTTTCACCCGAGACGTGTTTTATTATTATGATAGTTGTCGGCATTAATCCAATTGAATTTAGGTTCTCACCGAAGTAAATATTTACGTCTTTAGACAAAAGGGATAAAATCTAAGTACATGTACGATGTCTCCTTGGAGACCGACGAGTTGTTGAACACCTGGGGTTACTGAAGCATTGAGAAAATGTCATGTGGATCAACCTTCAAACCTCTTTCGCGGTAATGGGACTTGGTCTAATTTCTTTTTCATTGTTATAAATACGGTAACCATAAATCAACCAAGAACTCTATCTGAACCCAGTCATTTACGAAACGGAAATTTAAACAGACCAGTTGCACGTATTCATAACTGAATTAAATTTTGTAGCAGCTTACTTTTAATCTTAAAAATGAAGGTCAATAATCGAAAAAAAATCCGAGACAGCGGAATGTCTACTATCATAACGACAAGAGTAAAAAATCGGTCAGCATGTGTCAACTCCCGAAACTCTCCCATAAATAGCTGAACATCTGCTGGCAACGCCTTTGATCACCTTTTCTGCCTCAAAATAAAATAAACTGTGCCTGAAAAACCTTTACTTCATGTTTGTCGACAAGCTTTTTGCAGTTTGTTTGATCATAAAGAATAGGATTAAATTTTAGGATTATTGAAAGAAATGTGGAAAAATAACGGTATTTTATTTTAGTCCACTTATTTTATCTATCCTGTTTCCGATGAGAATCTTATGATTTTGTGACATTTACAATTAGAATTCACTTATTTTCTGCAACTACGACTAATTGTTTTCAAAGCACATTGATGCCTATTTATCTTGAAGCCACTTTCCTCTACGAGCTCCAGATACCCGCAAACTTTGAAGTGAAATAAAAAGTAGGCCCAAGTCAAATTGTCTAATTTCACGGTCGCACAATACTTTCAGAACACGTCCTACCGGGGAGAAACAGTATGATATTCTAATCGCATCACATTCAAGGTTAGCAACTGAAGGATATCGAGGTGCATGCCTATTCTCTATTGATTTAAAAAATATCAATGACCTAACTCATTGATCATCTCAATGTCAAACAGTTAGACCAAACAATCAAACCGTTTTTATAAATTAAAACACTACGCGTGTCATCAATCAAACAAAGCAATTACCTCTGAACTAATGCATTAATCGCCACGCCTGTCCACTAATAGATGTTAAAAACTTACCAGGCTTCGGGTAATTATTGATTTTTATGTGCAACCCTTTTTCTTTGAACAGGCCGAAGAGGTGATGAAAAAATCGCGACCAAATCAGCATTAACATAGTGTCTCAGCATCAGCAACCTAAATGCCCCCCCCCCAAATTTCGGGAGCCTAGCGGACCCCACATTATAATGGAGTCAGCGCTGTGCCCGGTAGTGTTAAAGAAGAGTTGCAATGTATCATAAATTTTACAAACTGTAATTTCTAACACTGATCAGCTATTTCAATCTCTTTAATTGAAAAATAACACCAAACCTATTTGGGTTCAATATTATCACATGATCAAAAATACTGATTGGTGATGCATTTGTACCCAATTAGTGTCACTCTTATCAAGTGTGAAACCATTATACCCCCTTTTCTACGAAATAGGCATACAATAATGAAGAACTTGCTTGTAGCCAGGACAGATTAAAGTAAATATATTGGCAGGCTGACCTTTGTCAACAATAGCTGATTAGTATCCTAATCAGCGGGCTTACAGTTGACATTTCAAATGTGAAAACAAAGTTTGAACAATGTCTAGGGATAAGATTATTGATATATTTCAAAAAACATCTCAACACGTTTACAGAAGACAAAACTATGGACTTGTCCAAATTGAAAGAAGATGTGGACAAAATTTCAGAAATTAGAAAAAAATTAAGACTAAGTGTCATATCTGGCAGAAAGCATTTTGAGACAAGGTGCCAAATTGTCACAAGATACGCCCGTCACACTGCTTAATATTAACTGGGGGTTTGAATAGAACTGATGTTATTTTGAATGAATATTTTTTGTCAAACAAAGTATGAAAAACAACAAAGGGCAATAACTCAAAATATATGCAAGGTAGAGTTATGGTTCTTGTACACTGCACTCCCACTTGGTGAGCTCTATCCATCCAATAAATTTCATGATTCTAGCTATTATACTTTTAGAGATATACTCTGGACAAGATTCAAGTATGAAAAACAACAAAGGGCAATAACTCAAAATATACGCTAGGTAGAGTTATGGTTCTTGTACACTGCACTCCCACTTGGTGAGCTCTATCCATCCATGAAGTTCATGATTCTAGCTCTTATACTTTTAGAGATATACTCCATAGATTTCAAGTCTGATAAACAACAAAGGGCAATAACTCAAAAAATAGGCCAGGTAGAGTTATGGTTCTTGTGCACTGCGCTCCCACTTGGTGAGATCTATACACCCATGAAGTTTCATGATCCTAGCTATTATACTTTTAGAGATTTACTCCGGACAAGATTCCAGTATGAAAAACATCAAAGGGCAATAACTCAAAAAATAGGCTAGGTAGAGTTATGGTTCTTGTACACTGCACTCCCACTTTGTGAGCTCTATCCATCCAATAAATTTCATGATTCTAGCTATTATACTTTTAGAGATAAACTCCGGACAAGATTCAAGTATGAAAAACAACAAAGGGCAATAACTCAGTATATATGCTAGGTAGAGTTATGGTTCTTGTACACTGCAATCCAACTTGGCGAGCTATATCCATCCAATAAATTTCATGATTCTAGCTATTATACTTTTAGAGATATTCTCCGGACAATATTCAAGTATGAAAAACAACAAAGGGCAATAACTCAAAAAATAGGCCAGGTAGAGTTATGGTTCTTGTGCACTGCACTCCCCCTTGGTGAGATCTATACACCCATGAAGTTTCATAATCGTAGCTATTATACTTTTAGAGATATACTCCGGACAAAATTCAAGTATGAAAAACATCAAAGGGCAATAACTCAAAAAATAGGCCAGGTAGAGTTATAGTTCTTGTACACTGCACTTCTACTTGGTGAGCTCTATCCATCCATGAAATTTCATGATTCTAGCTATTATACTTTTAGAGATATACTCCGGACAAAATAGGCCAGGTAGAGTTATGGCTCTTGTGCACTGCACTCCCCCTTGGTGAGATCTATACACCCATGAAGCTTCATGATCCTAGCTATAATACTTTAACCCATTCCTGGTTAATCCCTGGATTTTACGGCCCTGACTTTTTATACTCAAGAAAATATTGTGGGATACAAAGAAATTGCTTGTAACAAGCAATTTCTTCTTATCTCACAATATTTTCTACCATATAGGTTGGTTACTTTTCGAATTGCGCTCAGTTTTAATTGTCATCTGCAACTTCTTTGAAATTGGACAGGTCTAAAGTTTTGAAAAACAGGAAAGGGTTAAGAGATATACTCCGGACAAGATTCAAGTATGAAAAACAACAAAGGGCAATAACTCAAAAAATAGGCAAGGTAGAGTTATGGTTCTTGTGCACTGCACTCCCCCTTTGTGAGATCTATACACCCATGAAGTTTCATGATCCTAGCTATAATACTTTTAGAGATATACTCTGGACAAGATTCAAGTATGAAAAAGAACAAAGGGCAATAACTAAAAAAATAGGCCAGGTAGAGTTATGGTTCTTGTGCACTGCACTCCGTATTGATGAGAAGAATATAATTGCCAAGTTTAAAGTCAATCGGACTTAAGGTGACAGAGTTATGCTCCGGACAAAGAAGTGGACACCGCCGGACGCCCGGACAACCGGACGACCGGACGCCCGGACACCACGGGTGATCCCATAATACGTCCCGTCTTCGACGGGCGTATAAAAAGGAGAAATTGCCAGAATAAAGCAATTTTTCCTTTTCACAATGTCTTCCTAAACATGATTCCATTGGATTGTAAAATTTCATTATGTGATGATGGGTTAACATATGTAGCTAAGATGTTGTGTTTGAAAGGTCAATTTTCATTCCAAGTTTGGAAATCATGTCAGTTACCTTCCTCGTAATGGTTCTGGAATGTGTGCTTGTTGTCTCTGTCGTATACGATCTTCATTGTCAGCTTTCATCTTTCTGTTAATTATAAAAAAAAAAAAATAATCATTTCGAATAATTGATTTCTTTAATTTTTACTTTTCAGATTACAAATTTCTAGACTGTTTTAAATAAAAAAAAAACAGCACATAACATTCAAAACAAGAAGACCATGATGGTCCTAAATTGCTCCCCTGAGTATGATGGTTGTATGATATAAACAAAATAGCAAAGCCCTCTGTCTAATCATTTTGGAAAAGATGTTTAAGGATTTTCTCATTTAATCCTAAGTATATTGATGATCACACCATATAGCACTAATTTCCTAAATACGGTAATTATTCAAAGTATTTTGTTATAGGGTCATAGACATCAACAAATACCAAATATCAAAGCTCTAGGCCTTATGGTTTAGGAGAAGAAGGTTTCCAAAGATATCACTCTTAATTCCTATCTAAAATTTGGATTGCACTGTAAAAGACTAATTTTCAGAGTACAATAATTCTATGAAGTATTAAAGGGTCAAAAGATTGTGATTTATTCCAAACATCAAAGCATTAGGCCATATGGTTTGGGAAGATTTACTTCTTTATTCCTATCTAAAAACAGAGATCACATAGAAAAGGGCTATTTATCAGAATACAGTAATTCTTTTAAGTATTTTGGTAGAAGGTCAATAGATGATAATACATACCAAATATCAGAGCTTTAAGCCTATGGTTTGGAAGTGGAAATGTTTCTATTAGATTTAATTCTTTATTCCTATCTAAAAACAGATCCAATAGAAAAGGGCTAATTTTCAGAACACAGTAATTCTTTTAAGTATATTTGAAGAGGGTCAATAGGTGATGATACATACCAAAAAATCAAAGCTCTAGGGGTTATGGTTTGGAAGAAGAAATTATTCTAAGATTCCCTTCTTTATTACTTTGTTAAATCAGGGATTGCGCAGAAAAGGGCTAATTTTCAGAATACAATAATTATTTAAAGTGTTTTGGTAGAGGGTCAATAGGTGATGATACATACGGAATATCAAAGCTCTAGGACTTATGGTTTGGGAGAAGAAGATTTTCAAAGATTTACTTCTTTATTCCTTTCTAAAAAACAGAGATCACATAGAAAGCGCTATTTTCAGAATCTCATAATTCTTATAAGTATTTTTGTAGAGGGTCAATAGGTGATGACAAATACCAAATATCAAAGCTCTAGGGGTTATGGTTCAGGAGAAGTAATTTTTCTATGATTTCCTTCTTTATAACTATGTAAAATCAGGGACTGCTTAGAAAATGGATTTTTACAGAATACTGTAAATCTTTGATGAATTTTGGTTGAGGGTCAATGATATGATGATACATACCAAATATGAGGTGATGATACATACCAAATATCAAAGCTCTAGGCCAATTGAGGGGCTATTTTTCAGAATACTGTAATTCTTTGAAGTTTTCTGATGAGGGTCAATAGGTGATGATACATACCAAATATCAAAGCTCTAGGCCTAGGCCTAATGGTATGGGAGGAAAAGATTTTCAAAGATTTCCTTTGTATAATCAGGGATCGCAAAGAAAAGGGCTATTTTCAGAGTACAGTAATCCTTTGAAGTATTTTGGTAGAGGGTCAATTGTAGACAATACATACCAAATATCAAAGCTCACGGCCTTATGGTTTGGAAGAAGATTTTCAAAGATTTACTTCTATATTCCTATCTTAAAACAGATATCAAATAGAAAAGGGCTATTTTCCGAATCTCATAATTCTTTTAATTATCTTTGTAGAGGGTCAATAGGTGATGATACTCACCCAATATCAAAGCTCTAGGGGTTATTGTTCGGGAGAAGTTTTTCTAAGATTTCATTCTTTATAACTATGTTAAATCAGGGATTGCTGAGAAAAGGGCTTATTTACAAAATACAGTAAATCTTTGAAGAAGTTAAGTTGAGGGTCAAGAGGTGATGATACATACCAAGTATCAAAGCTCTAGGCCTTTTAGTTTGGAAGAAAAAAATCTCAAGATTTCCCTATTATATCTTTGTAAAATCAGGGATTGCACAGAAAAAGGCTACTTTTCAGAATACAGTAATTCTTTGAATGATTTTGAAGGGAGTCAATAGGTGATGACACATACCAAAACATCAAAGCTCTAGGCCAACTGATATCCATGGAGAAGATTTTCAAAGATTTCCTTTGTAAAATCAGGAATAACACAAAAAAGGGCTAATTTTCAGAATACAATTATTCTTTGAAGTATTTTGGTAAAAGGTCAATAGGAGATGATACAAACTAAATATAAAATCTGTAAGCCTCATGGTTCTGAGGAAGAAGACTTTCAAAGATTTCCGTTGCAAAATTAGGGATTGCACAGGAAAGGGCTATTTTTCAGAATACTGTAATTTTTTGATGTTTTCTGAAGAGGGTCAATAGGTGATGATATAAACCAAATATCAAAGCTCTAGGGTAGGCCTAATGGTATGGGAGGAAAAGATTCTCAAAGATTTCCTTTGTATAATCAGGGATCGCACAGAAAAGGGCTAATTTTCAAAGTACAGTAATTCCTTTGAAGTATTTTGGTAGAGAGTCAATAGGTGATAATATGTACCACGTATCAAAGATGTAGGCCTTATGATTTAGGAGAAAAAAATTTAATAATTGTTTACCTACAAACAGACTGACAGAAGGATGCTGGACTTTTACCAATCACAATAGCTCACCTTCAGCATGTTGTTCTCAGGTGAGCTAATAAGTGTCCAAGAGGACCATGATGCTCCCAAGTCATTCACATGAAATACAATCACAAATAGTAAAATAACGGGCCAAATGAAATAGAAATTGTCTAGGCAGAATCATAATAGAACCTTTGGAATCAGGTGATATAACAAACAAAATATAGAATGTAAGAATTTCCATCTAGGTTTTTTTTGGCAACCTAGGGCAGCTGAGGAAAGCCTAAATGTTATGCAAGGGGTATTATTTGAAACAAGAGCACTGCCTATGGGTGCCAACCCACAGCTATTATTTCAACATCTTTTGTTGAGGGCCACATGCAACATGCAAAATATCAAACCTCTAAGCCTTAGGGCTATCAGCAGTAGTGGATTTAGATAAGGTAGCTAATTATTTTATTTTTTGTGAGGATATTCACAAAGATTTGGTAATAATAGTAAAATGAACCTGACATTGGTAAATTTGAACCTCCTTTACAGAAATCCTGGATCTGCCACAGATCAGGAAAAGTTCTTAAAATATGTGCTTCTTTGTCTTTATGTTAAATTGGGTGTGCAAAGGTGGCCCCAAGAATTGTAACTTTGACAACTTTTGTAAAGGGTCATCAGACAATGACAATTTGGAACCTGTAGATCTTATGCTTTCTGACAAGAATATTTACTTCATTGTTTCTATGTGAAAAGGGTGTGCCCAGGCTGGGACCAAGTACCAATCCAGGGGCATTCTTTAAAAAACAGTTATAGAGGGCCATCAGGTGATGTTACAATGCAAAAAATCTAATCTCAGGGTATTCTAGTTTGTCAGGTGAGGACTTCTAAAAGTTTCCTTCTTTGTTTCTATATGTAATACTGTCAACACTTCTGTTGCCTTTGTTTTTAATGTAAAAGATTTTTTTTATACCAACTCTTGTAAAGCTTCACGAAAGGAACATTCCTGTTGTGCTGTATATGAAAGATGAATGTCCTTGGCCTTGTAGTTTTTGAAAAAAAGATGTTCAAAGATTAAGTAAAATTTCCTATTTTTTATACCATGGTAACCAGAGATTTTCATGGAATCAATTTCTTTTGCCAAGTTTTATCTTGATCAGCAGTTGATTTTGAAAGAAATTGTGGACCCACAGTCAATGGACAATGACCACTTTGTGCTCAAGTAAGACATAACTTTCTACGAAATGAACCCCACAAAGTAAATCTGTACAGAAAATCATAATTCTACATTGTATCTCTAATAAGTCCAGATATATGGACAGAAGACATACACTGACAGATCAAAATAGCTAACCGCTCTCTTTGGCTTAAGGTGAGCTATAGATAAAGGCAAATGAGCACCTGTATTACTCCACAGGTCTGAATGTATTGATTAAACCCATTTCAACAAAATGACACTTTTTGATTCTCCTCTAGAACAATTGGGAAAAGATTGTGTAAAATGGAGAAATTGCTTACAACAGGCAATTTCTTTTGCTGCACACTGTTTTCTACCTAGAAAGTTGAAAAAATTAAATTTCATAAAGTTTAAATTGTGGTTTGCAACTTTTTTTTTAATTTGGGCTTGTCTAAATTTTTCTTGTGTTGTAATGGGTTAGAGAACAATGTTTTTAGAAATTCAATATAATCTAAATAATTTTTGCCATATCCCACAAATAAATCAAGTTATTGAAATTTTTTTAAATAGTTCCAGAGCAGACTTTCAAACCTTTAATTATTTTACAAAAGTCAAGTTATTTAACATTCATTTACTAAGTCAGATACAAGACCCTTAATTTAATTCAACATCCACTCAATTTCCAAATGGAACCTTCCTTACAATCCTAAAATCATCCTGTAAAATTATAGGAGAGTCCAAGAATGTTTTAGGTGAAATCCGTAAGGCCACTTTTTAAGTATTTCTGATGCCACAATTATTCCAAGCATCTTTGATGAGAATCCGATAATATCTGTAGACTTAATTCTGCTAACCAGCATATTTCAATCAAGTTCTCATTTGGCCCCTTTTTCTGAGATAAGTGACAGACCTTACCTATTTTGAAAAGAATCCATCCTTAGGATTATATGATCGTTCTTAGAAAATTTGAAAAGAATATGATAAAAACTATGTAATTTAATGTGTAAAGAGGATTTCAAAATGAAATTTCAAAGGCCTCTTTTCTCCTGATACTTGACTGATAGTACAAAAATCTTTCTGTGAAAGGTTCCAGTGAATAAAAACTGTGGACTTAATTAGATTTTTCAAAAGAAATTTTCATTTGGCTCCTTTATCTCTGCTACCTCATGGATTTGACCCAATTTAGAAAGGAATGTATCTAATGATGGTTCAATCAATCTGTGAAAGTTTGAAGAGAATCCAATGAAAACTGCAGACTTTGTTGTGTTAAAGAGGATCTTTTAAAGAAAGTTTCATAATGTACCTATTCCCTTGTTACTTGATGGATCAGACCAAATTCCGAAAGAACTATCCTTATGATGGTTCAATCATTCTGTGAAAGTTCAGAGAGAATCAGATGAAAACATTTGTCTCTAGAGCGTTTACAAGGAAGAGAGGGCAGACAGATGACCGGACAAATTGATGCTAGATGGAAAACATGTCATTGCTATAGCTATTCTTGCCTATGGCCAGTAAAGCTAAAAACAATAAACACATCTGTATAAAGCTTGTAGTGCTTAAACAATTTCTTTTATGAACTTTTGACATAAGAAAACAAGATGTGTTTGTGAGATACAATGCCTCAATAACAGCCTTTTATTTCAAAAAGGATTTTGATAAGAAACCTTGACCTCGATTGAAGACATAAACCTTACAACCAAATGTTGACTATTAAAGCAAAGGTACAATTGTCCTGTATCTTCAACAGTGTTTGAATAATAGCAAAATGTTAAGTTTTTGTGTGAAGTTTACAAAATCATTGACCTTGATAAGTGACCTTGACCTTGATGGATGACCTGATCCTACTATCAAGTGATGCATACCAATACAAAGAACCTATGTCTCAAATATGAGCCATGTATCTTCAACAGTGTATGAATACCAGTGCAATGTTAAGTTTTTGTGTTTCGTTTACTGCTCGCAGTGATGGACATTTGTACATCAGTAAAACAATATGCTCCTGATCTTATTGATGTGGGGCATAATAATAACAAACGGAATATTTGACAATATATCTAAGTTTGATAGGAGACAATCCTGCAAGAACTTTACACCTGTTCCAGTAGAATTTACATCCCTTAACTGATTTTTGGTATACAAATATCAGTCTCTCATACAGCCCATGTTTTATATCCATTCATTTTTTTCAATGAACCTGATTAACCAAGGACCATTTATGAGAATTTGGTTTTAATCAAGCCAGTGGTTCTGAGAAGAAGATTAAAAGTTTCAATATATACCATATATGGAAATTAGCCATTCCAAAAGAAGTGATATTTTTCATTCAATCAAAATTCTTTGAAGAAATCTGATTAAGGGTCAGTGAAAGATCATTCCAATGAAATTTAGTTGAATTCGTTGTCGTGGTAGCTTGAGGACCTAGCAATGGATTTCCGGTATCTCTCACACTATTACTGCTACCACAACATCCTTTCTGAGCCTCTAGCTGCTAATCTCGGTTAGGTTTATGATTATCCACCTATTATTTGGAGACAAATGTCGGAAAGGAAATTTGTCATGGCCTGGGATTGAATCCAGGACCAATGATTAGGAGTCCTACACGCTACAAACTGAACTATGGCCGCTGTCCAACTAGACTATACATCATTGTGAGAAAAATATGCTTGTTACAAGCAACTTCCCATTTTCCTATAATAAATTCTCAAATATATTCTATCATTTATTACTTGACCATTACCAGACAACAAAATATTTAACTGGTCCAAATTAAAAGAAGTTGCAGATGCCTAAACTCTTTATTGTTTTGGAAAATTTTAGACCTGTCCAAAATTCAAAGGTTTTGCAGTGGACAGTTTAAAGCCAATTTTATTGGGAAAATAATCATTCAGTTGGGTAGAAAATATTGTGGGGAAAAAATTGCTTTTTACAAGTAATTTCTTTTATTTTCCCCTACAATGTTTTCTCAAATTGCTTGTTATAAGCAATTTCTCCTCTTCTTACAATGTATTCTATGATCATCTAACAGACCACAGTAAAACAAATATTTAGGCATGAAAATTATTACTGACATTTTCATGGATTAATCATATCAGTGTAACAAAACTTGTAACATCACTTAAGCCATTTCCACACAAACAGCATTTGGGAAACCCACAAACAGTATAACAAGGGCTGAAGAACAGGGAAATTATTGGTTTACTAATGTCAGGATATGTTGAAAAGGTACAATAATTTAAATATACATGTACAAGTATTTTTTAATTACCTTCCCTATGGGTTTTACTTAAGATAGTTTATTCTTTCATGTTCAAACATACAATTAACATGCAGCTACACTGATCTATAAAATTTATTAACTTACTCATTGATCTGATCTAGTATAGCCTCTTGTTCCTTCACTCTGGCTTCTAGCTCAGCAAACATTGGGTTCATAAACATCTGAAGAATCAAGTATTAATTTAATTATTGACTGAGTGTATGGGATTAAACAGCACTTTCAACATTATTTCAGTTATGCTGATATGACTGGTGCATCTGAGCATGGTTTCTTGCCATTTTTTCACCTCATACAACAAGTTGCTCATTTAGTTTAACCCTTTCCTGTACAACCCCGGATTTAATGTAGCTGTGCTTTTATAACTGAGAAAACATTATGGAAAAAGGAGAAATTGCTTGTGACAAGCAATTTCTCCTTTTCCCACAATATTTTCTACCACATAGGATGGTTTTGTTTCAAAAAACATCCAGTTTTCATCCTCGTCTGCAAGCTCTTTCAATTTGGACTAGTATAAAATTTCAAAAAACAGGAAAGGGTTCAATCATTTGCCTATTGGTGAGAGACAAATGAGACAAGTTGCAATGACTTTTGTCAAACATCAGAAACATGTAAAGCTGTGGTTAAAACTCACAGGGTACACTGTGAGCTAACAAAATCTATATAACAATATTGAGCATTTAGAATTGCTTTCATGATGGTATTGGTTGCACTTTTAATAGTGAACATATATTTCAAAGAAAGCCTTCAGTTATAACAAACATACAACAAGCTGTCAAAGTTTTTAAGCAAAAACAAAAAAAGATACAGACAACTTCGCTATGACAAAACCTCTGGTTTTCTACAAAAACAGGCAAGTTAAAAATATAGATTTGTTCATTTGAAATGAACCACGGAGATGAACCTACTTTCTAGAAATTTCAGATGGCCTTTGAATCAGACAAAGACATGAATCTTTGACAATAACATGCCAATATCACCCACATTGATACCTAATCAATATTGTCTAGTTTACGAGATCTCAGTGAAATCTAAGGGAAAATTAGCTTCAACCCATTCTCACTCAGTGACGCATTTAGACACCCACATTAGAAAAGGTTTTGGAAAAAGAAGAAATTGCTTGTTACAAGCAATTTCTTTATTTTCTACAATGCTTTCTAACCAGAAAGTTGAAAAAATCCCAAATTTCATAAACTTTAAAATGTCATCTGCAACTCCTTTCAATTTGGACCAGTCCAAAATTTTGCCATGTGGGAATGGGCTAAGGGTATAACGCAAAACTGTTGAAAGTACATGTACATGTATTCATATAATTTCTTATGATAGTTTAGAACATAGCTTTATAAAATTTGCTGGAAAAAATAACGCATACATTGTATAACACTTTGTGACATCACCTTGACGTTGGTTTTGTTGGTGTGAGCTTACTATTCTAAAGAAAGACTCAACACCATGACAATAGCCCAGCTGGCCAAAGAGATAATAAACCCCATCCATAAAAGACCAATTATTTAACAGAAGATAATTCTTTTATGGAACATCCAGGAAGAATTTTGTGAAATTTGATATAATTTTGCATAGTAATATCATCGCAAATTTTCTAAATAGACCAATTAATATAAACAAGATGTTTTTCTGAAACACCATGCCCAAATAACAGCCTTTTTTGGAAATGTGACCTTGTCATGTGACCTTGACCTTGGTATCTGCAGATGCATAATAATGGGACCTGTAATCATGCCAAATACAGGTACTGTATCTTGAGTAGGCTTGAAGAAATTGTAAATGTTAGGGGCTTTTTTGTTAAGTTTTTGAAGAAGTTTGACCTTGAC
Organism: Fragum fragum; assembly: GCA_946902895.1. NCBI lineage: Eukaryota > Metazoa > Mollusca > Bivalvia > Cardiida > Cardiidae > Fragum > Fragum fragum. The sequence goes on from OX336365.1 coordinate 46,242,330, forward strand.
AATTGACCTCAACCTTGTTTTTGTGTATATATCTATAAAAGGTTCAGAGAAAATCACACCTTTTTTTAGAATTCACAACATCTAGATACCATCACCACATGACCTCATTTACATAGGACCCAAATTCAATAGAAGGAAACAAAGTGACTATGGAAACATTCAACATCATGAAATATGTCACATCAAGGGGTTTAGGGCAAAACTGTTATAAGTGCAAATTTTATTTTCAAAATAAGCTCCAAAGACATTTTTTTACTGAGCTTTAAAAAAATGACTAGCAAATAAAATTCCAGGTGTTGTCAAAAAGACATTTCTGTGCGGCGGGATCAAGTTATCAAAATGAAAGAATGAGGTAAACTGTTTGACAAACTATGTTACAGTAGCATGATTCATTGCAACTTTCCACACTTAATCTGCAAACAGATTAACTGGATTACTAGGCTATTAGGGAAACACCATGCTTTATTTTGATTATCAGTTTTTTGAAAATCTACTAGTCAGAATGTTGTATTCAAATAACAAATGAGATGGAATTAAAAAGAGGCCCAAGAGGGCCTAAGACGCTTTACTGGCTATCAAGTTTTCCCTTGATTTAACACTTTTTATGCTGATCCCGGAATATTCCTGCTTTTATAATAGCTTTGGCAGGTGTATAGACTAAAACCAGCCTGCACAGATATGAAATCTGATCTTAGCCTACACTACCTGCTTGTTCTTGTTGTGTTGAGAAAAATCTTCAAATACAACTGTCAATGTTATGAAAAATATTGAAAAGAGGATAAATATTCAGCAGGACAAGGGTTAAAATAATATTTCAGGAACTTAATTGCTGAAAGAAGAATGCATAAAATGACATTAACATATATAATTTTGAGCAACAATCCTAAAGGCACCTTTTCTGGTGACTTCTGACAGATCCACTCTTTCTTTATGGTACAACATCCTTGTGACTCTACAATCATATGGCAAAAGTTTCAAGAGGATTAAATAATAATTGTGGACTTATCACATAACAGAGAATAAACTAATATTTTGACTGCAATCCAAAAGGCCCCATGTCATGTTTTCCAAAGGATCCACTCCATTTCCTAAAGAACTCTACCTTATGACCCTACAATCATCCTGTGAAAGTTTCAAGAGAATCAGATAATAATCATGTTCTTTATTGATTACATGATTCGCTCTACCTGCCTGAATTTCTTCATCATAAAGCTAATTTAACATGGGAAGCAACTCATTCAAAAAAGTAATCAATTATTTTTGGGAGGTGCTTTTCTTTTATGCAATATTCTCGTTCAAACAGTATCAATCATTTCATTTGCATTGCTGAGTGATCTCAACCTGAAATTTAGCCAATTTTCCTGAGCTTTATTGTCAAAACTATTAAAACTTCTTTAGAGGAATCTGCTAAAGGATCACCAAAAGATCATTTCTGATAACTTTAGTCGAAAACCATTTGGCAGTTTCTCAGAACAAGTTTTACAAAATTTTCAGTATATACCATATATGGACATATGCCACAACTATAAAAGCCATTTTTTTAACCTATCCAAATCATGTGAACGAATTTAACAAAGAGTCATCCGAGGATCATTCCTGTGAACTTTGGTTGAAATCCATAGTATTAGACTGGATTTTGAGAAGTATATTTTGAAAGTACCGGTATATACCGTACATGAAATTAGCCCCCCCCCCTTTTAGTTATGTTTTCCATCCAATCAATATTATTTGTAGAAACCAGATAAAGTGTCACACAATGATCATTCTTGTAAAATTTCAAGTTGATCTTAAAGAAATTTGCCTTTGGAGGTAGAAACATCGTGGATAATGAAGAAATTGCTTCTAACAATTTTTCCAAAGCTTTTTTCTTGGGGGAATAAAAAAGCGTCACAGTGTAGGAATGAGTTGATGAGTTCTTGCATAGTAATAACACCTTGGTGACTGACGTATAAGTACATAGCCGAACAGCTGGCCCAGTTACTCAAGTGTTCAGATCATGACACATTCATACTAAACCAGATCATGACAATAGGACTTTGCATATTAGTTTGCAATCATTGTAATAACTTAAATTGTGTTTGAACTTTTGTAAAACATCATCTTTGAATCCAGAATTGTTTTTAGCTTTTTCCAGTCATGCAAAAATGAATTAAACTTAGGAATAGGTCAATCACTTTTTTTCAAATCTTTTTTATTCTGTATTATAGAAGATAAATAATTGTGAGTCTTGATTAAACTTTGATATTTGAAAAATCAATGCACCTACTTTACAAACATATCATTCTCAGGTTACTTACGGCTGTTGAATTTCAGATTCTGACACAGAACAAAGTTTATCACTGGTTTCAGAAAGATTATAATTGCAGTTTAAATAGGATATCAGGGGTGTGAGATTCCGACATTGCCTTTTCCGTTTACAGACAAGCACATTTTTCAAGGTCACTTGTCCAGGGATTAGTAAGTACTAGAGCAAACTTGGAATGGTACGAAATAGATCTCAAAGATTTATTGTCATAATGTTTATAATGAAGGGTAGAAAATATTGATATTAATGAAGAAAATGATAGGGTCAAACATTTTCTTCATTAACAAAAATTTCATATTTTCTCAAAATCTTCATTACCAAAGATTTCATGTTTTTTCAAAATCTATCTCTTTACTTTTTTCAGGGACAAGATCATCTAACAAGTACAAAAAATCTCTTTGACAAGTGCAGAAATCATAGGCACTTAGATTCAGGAATTTATAACAACTTACAAGAGTACCTCACTCTATAATATAATATTAACATGGTAGTGTGTCTGCCGTTTTCTAAGGGAAAGGATGTTTTGACAAACATCAGCGGTTCCGCATTCCTGCAGGTCAAACATTCCCCATGGCGGCACCAGTGATTCTTGTCAAGACATCAGTTCCATTAAAAAATGGCAGCTGCACTACCTGGTTAATATTCATTATAGAGTGAGATATTTGTGTAAGTTGCTATAAATTCCAGAATCCAAGGTGCCTATGGGAGAAATACTCAAGTTAAAGGTATTGGGGCAAATATCATGAAATATGGAAAAGAACAAATTCCGGGTCCGTTGGCCCTAAAACACGTTTGCCCCAATTTCCATTTGCCCGGGGTGAACATACCAGGGGCGAAAGTATATTTAGGGCGAACAGACCTGATACCTAAGCAACATAATTCCCACATATTTTTTTCATTGAGGTCTCAATTTTTCAAGTCAGAAATGCCGTTGTTGGCTTACATCTTATCCTTATCCTTTGAACTTTTGTCAACTATTCAAAGAGTTGGCATCTGAGCTAATACAAATTGGTTGTTGAAGCCAGTTGGTACCTAAAATATCACCAAACCAATATCCCATATCAATGGGGCTTAGATGAAAGATGCCATATGAAAATGGTTAGACTACAATGAAATTTATATATATTTGATCAGTATTGTGTTATTTTCAAGACCAATCATTATTCTGTTTCCAAAACAACACCCATCATGTCCATACCTGAAACTGGGCATCTTGTCTAGTTTGTGGAATGCCCTTAGGTCCTCCAATTGGTAGTTGAGCTTTGGGTGTTTCTGGCGTCTCGGATGCTTCTTCTGCCATTTCCACATGGCTATCTTTCTCTGAAGTTTCAACGGACATTTTGACAGCTGAAAGTGATTGCTAATTTTAGAACAAACCTGTCGCATCCACGCTGGCAGTCCGTTGTATTTGTCGTAATTGAGTCAGGAAATTAATATGAGAATAATGTATATTAGTAACATGATCAAAACATAGGAATCATTTTCAAAATAGGATAAATAGTATTTATGATTAGTAGCCATCATTCTATGATAGTGATGACTGAAAAATTACGACAATTGATGTGGCCGCCAACTTACGTTTGTGTTGACGAGCGACAGTGGAAAACATATTGTAAGTTATTATAGACTACATGCATGCTTCCTGCTTTTTTGAAGTAGAGTAGTTGATAGAAAACGTGTTATTTTGGCTTTTCTTCCAAAGTCTTTTCGCCTTTTATTGGTTTATGAGCGAACATGTTATACATTACTTTCGCACCCAAAACATTTCGCACCTTTCCGAATAATCTTACGAATGAATTATAAATGGTTAGCATGACAAGATTTCTCATAAACTTTATGAGATTTTACTTAAAATGCACGAGGAGAACTATTTTCATTCTAAATGTCTGTTAAGTATCAAACATATTCTGCAAGAAACAGACAAGTTTCAACTCTGGCTTAATCAAAATTTATATATTGCCAAAACTCAGTTAACGTGCCTACCTATGTAATCGTGTGTGGTATACAGTCATTTTGTTCCATAACCATTTCGTACCATGATTTCTATAGTTATTTCGTACCATGCATTGGTCATTTTGTACCAATAATAAGTCATTTCGTACCATCTCCTACCACAAATAAACCACTCAATCAAGTTCAGAGAATTTGAAAATTATCTATCTATATATACTGCCCAACTCCCCTTTCGAGTATTACTGGCAGGTGCTTGCAGGTGATTGTTTGTCATTGTTTGCGACGTGTTAGGTAAGATCATTTAAGACCTAATTGTGGAAGGTGCTTAATTATGATTAGATTGGTATTTGCCTTTCATTTGACTGTCCCACTTTTTTTAAACCCATCAAGAAAAATACTTAGGAAAACATTGCTGGAGACAAGCAATAATTGTCACAATGTTTTCTTCTCCAAAAGACAAATATCTTAAAAAAATTCCATCCTCATGAAATTGTGGTCTGCAAATTTCTTTATATTTGGACCTGTTTAAATATCCTTGTGTGGCAATTGGCTAATGGTTACTTTGTCAAATTATTACAGTTCTGATTCCCTACTAATTTTCTTCTAATGAACACAATCCCCCAGTTTGAAAAAAAGTAATGTGCTGATACGCTATTACAGGGCTCTGCAGAGTGGGCAACTCAGGCGAAAAAGTCGCCTGGTTTCATAAAACTTCGCCTGATTTGCTGATCAAAGCGAAGTCGAAGTCGCCTGGAATTTTCGGGAAGTCGCCTGGATACGATAGGTGATAACCTAATCTGGCCAAGCGGCTATAAAAGTAGGGGATAGTGTGCAATATTATACAACTGTCGGTCGGAAGCCCTTTGATCCTAATTCAAGCGTGTATCGATAGTCGCAAGGCCAGCAGATTATCAGAAAGAGGGGTATGTTCTGGCAGCTAATAGTCAACATGCTTGCTTCATTCACACCTACGCTGATTGGTTTCGGCAATGCTTTGTATACTATCGGCACCAGAAATCTTTATTTAAAACCCTTTCCCTTCTTAAGTTTTAATTATTTCTGTAAATTAAGTTATCATCAGTCTACGAGATTTGTTGCTTACTTTCACATAATGAGAATAATGGCCAACATTTACGGACGCCCTGTCATTTACCAGAAGTCAAAATTTTGTTAAAAATTTGAAATCTTGATGAAAAATAATTCTGCCGAAAATCTACGTACAGCAAATTAATTTTTCATTAGAATCCTTCAATTTGAGATCTGCTTTAATTGTAACAAGTGAAGAAAATTATGGCAAACAATTTAAAGGCTGCTACGATCTTTTCCTGAGATTCTTGTTATGATACATTCTATCCAAAAACTAAATTTTACTTACTTGTGTTGGTAATAATTCCTTTAAATAACATGTAATCCTATAAAATGCAGCAAATTATCCTGTGTTAACTTTAAACCACTGCATGTACAGAGTCTGGTTTTGTGTACTGAGCAGTAACCCTTACCCTTTACACACTATAACTGACTTAATCACAGAGGACCTTTTTTGACCAGTTAATGACAATTTTTATCCATTTATATGTTATCAGGTAAAGTGCACAGACTTAAACTCATTACTACACAATCCCCCATTTTGACATCTTGAAATGTTTTTATGGGAAACTGTGGAAAAAGGAGGAGATGATTGCAGCAAGCAATTTATCCTTTCCCCACATGTTTCTACCCTCTTTGACACCTTTCTTATTTAAGTTCACTGTGAGATGTCTTATTTAGCTTCTTTCTATTTGTACCAGTCTGAACTTTTTCTTCTGGTAATGGTTTGATTAAATACATGTTGTTACAATAAAATCTTGTCTCATTTTCTGCATCAAATAGGAACACTACTCATTTCATTCAGTCTGCCTATACACTATTTTCATTTTTTTATTAGTTGACTTTTTTTTAGCTCACCTGAGCACAAAGTGCGAGGTGAGCTATTGTGATCGGTCGTTGTCCGTCGTCCGTCCGTCTGTCCGTCTGTCCGTCTGTCCGTCCGTCCACAATTTCTTTAAAAATCTTCTCCTCCTAAACCAGAAGGCCAATCAAGCTGAAACTTTGCAGGGATGTTCCTTGGGTGAAATTCTTCAAAAGTTGTTAAAAGAATTTCATTCCGTCAAAAACTCTGGTTGCCGCGGCATTTGAAAATGGGAATCTTTAGTAATTCTTTAAATATCTTTAAAAATCTTCTCCTCCTAAACCAGTGGGCCAATCAAGCTGAAACTTTGCAGGGATGTTCCTTTGGTGAAGTTCTTCAAAAGTTGTTAAAAGAATTTCATTCCGTCAAAAAATGTTGTAACCGCGGCATATGAAAATAGGAATCTTTAGAAATTCTTTAAATATCTTTGAAAATCTTCTCCTCCTAAACCAGTAGGCCAATCAAGCTGAAACTTTGCAGGGATGTTCCTTGGGTGAAGTTCTTCTAAAGTTGTTAAAAGAATTTCATTCCGTCAAAAAATGTTGTAACCGCGGCATATGAAAATGGGAATCTTTAGAAATTCTTTAAATATCTTTAAAAATCTTCTCCTCCTAAACCAGTAGGCCAATCAAGCTGAAATTTTGCAGGGATGTTCCTTGGGTGAAGTTCTTCTAAAGTTGTTAAAAGAATTTAATTCCATCAAAAACTCTGGTTGCCGCTGCATATGAAAATGGGAATCTTTAGAAATTCTTTAAATATCTTTAAAAATCTTCTCCTCCTAAACCAGTAGGCCAATCAAGCTGAAACTTTGCAGGGATGTTCCTTGGGTGAAGCTCTTCAAAAGTTGTTAAAAGAATTTCATTCCGTGAAAAAATGTTGTTACCACGGCATATGAAAATGGGAAATTTTAGTAAATCTTTGTTGTTGTTTTTTTCATAGACTTCAAGGCCATAGACCTTTATATTTTGTATAGAGCTTAATCATATGGTTCTCTACCAATGTTTTAAATATTCAATCTCTGGGGTCAAAAATGGCCCCACCCCTAAAGTCCGAAGTTTGGAAAAATGCTTAATTAGAGCAATTTCAAAAGAATTCTCCTCTTAAACTATAAAGTCTAGGATATTCATTTTGGGTATGTAGCATAACTAGATGGTTTTGTACTATATCACTTAAAGTTGTCCTCCCAGAGTCAAAAACAGCCCTGCACTAGAGGTCCAAAAATTTGGAAAAATGCAAAATATGAGTATGTTAAAAAAAAATCTCCATTTTAAGGTGGAGGGCATTTATATTTTGAGTGTAGCATAGCCTGGCTGTTATCTATCAATTTTGATTAAAATTATGCCTGTAGGTTACCCCTTACCTGGGTGTCCAAAGTTCGTAAAAATGCTCAATTAGACCATGTTCAACAGTCTTCTCCTCCCAATCTACAAAGTCTTAAGCATTCATATTTGGTATATAGCATGAACAGATGGTTCTTTATCATGTTAGCTAAAATCTTAGCCCTGGGATAAAACATGGCACTGCCCTATAGGTCCAAAATTTTGGAAAACATCCAATTAGAGCAACTTCAAAAAACTTCTTCTTCTGAAATATATGGTTAAGGGCATTCATATTTGGTATGTAGCATGACTTGATAATTTTGTACTATGTTATAGGAAAAAATGCTCGTAGGATAAAAAACGTCTCTGCTCCTGGAGTCAAAAATTGCATAAATCGCATTGAAAGAATTCTTAAATAGAAATGGAGAAATAGCTTGTCACTCCCTTTCTCACAATGCTTTTTTAAACCTTTTTTTCCTGAGGGTGACAAATTCTGGGATAGTTTGGTAATGGATTAAACAATAAAGCCAAAGGCATTCATTTTTTTGGAAAGCATTACTGGATTGTCTTGTACAAAGCCCAAAATCTTATATTTTGTTTTATTTATTTTGCTCAAGTTAAGTTTTTTTTATACAAAAAAGGACTGTAATTTGCGGATGCCTCAGGTGAGCGATTTAGGACCATCATGGTCCTCTTGTTATCATATATGAATCTATGATGAAATATTAAGAAAAAATAAATTCAGAATCAAACTCTTGAATTCTCAAACCTAAAAAAAGAAAAATACAAAAGTATTTGTTCACAGGAATAAGATCTTTATTGAGGACTGAAAGGATAAGCAGTATTTTCTATGTTTATTGCATAATACATAATATAAAATGCAACTACTTGGTTGTAAAGCTATTTCTTTTTCTGATAGAAATGAGGAATACGCGCAAAAACTTAATTTTTAACGCGATCCACTTCTCCTGAATTTCTCACCACTTCTCCCCATTTTGGAAAACTTCTCCCAATTCTCAGACTAGTGAGAAGTGACTTCTCCCCAAATTCTGGAAGTCTGCAGAGCCCTGTATTACTGTATCATCAACTCTCCGTTTGCCTGAATGGACTGTCTTATTTGATTTTCACTTAATGAATGATCAATAAATTAGATAAAGCAAATAGAAAATGAAAATATTTTATAAATGTTGAAAGCGTTATTTTACTATTCAAATAATATAAGATTTTTCTAAACATGGTACGAAACATTTGACGTATGGTACGAAATGACTACAACATGGTACGAAATGGTCACAGCATGGTACGAAACAACCAATACCATGGTACAAAATGACCAATACCATGGTACAAAATGGTTATGGTACGAAACGTCCGTTATTCTCGTGAGTGACCGGTTTAGGAGCCTCAGTGAGCTTTGGTGGCCTAATTTTTATACGCCCGTCGAAGACGGGACGTATTATGGGATCACCCGTGATGTCCGGGCGTCCGGTCGTCCGGGCGTCCGGTTGTCCGGGCGGTGTCCACTTCTTTGTCCGGGGCATAACTCTGTCACCCTAAGTCCGATTGACTTTAAACTTGGCAGTTATATTCTTCTCATCAATACGGAGTGCAGTGCGCAATAACCATAACTCTACCTGACTTATTTTTTGAGTTATTGCCCTTTGTTGTTTTTCATACTTGAATCTTGTCCGGAGTATATCTCTGAAAGTATTATAGCTAGGATCATGAAACTTTATGGGTGTATAGATCTCACAAAGGGGGAGTGCAGTGCACAAGAACCATAACTCTTCCTGGTCTATTTTTTGAGTTATTGCCCTTTGTTGTTTTTCATACTTGAATCTTGTCCGGAGTATATCTCTAAAAGTATAATAGCTAGAATCATGAAATTTCATGGATGGATAGAGCTCACCAAGGGGGAGTGCAGTGTACAAGAACGACAACTCTACCTGGCATATTTTTTGAGTTATTGCCCTTTGTTGTTTTTCATACTTGAATCTTGTCCAAAGTATATCTCTAAAAGTATTATAGCTAGGATCATGAAACACCATGGATGTATAGATCTCACCAAGGGGGGGTGCAGTGCACAAGAACCATAACTCTACCTGGCCTATTTTTTGAGTTATTGCCCTTTGTTGTTTTTCATTCTTGAATCTTGTCCAGAGTATATCTCTAAAAGTATTATAGCTAGGATCATGAAACTTCATGGGTTTATAGATCTCACCAAGGGGGGTTGCAGTGCACAAGAACCATAACTCTACCTAGCCTATTTTTTGAGTTATTGCCCTTTGTTGTTTTTCAGACTTGAATCTTGTCCAGAGTATATCTCTAAAAGTATAATAGCTAGAATCATGAAATTTCATGGATGGATATAGCTCACCAAGTAGGAATGCAGTGCACAAGAACCATAACTCTACCTGGCCTATTTTTTGAGTTATTGCCCTTTGTTGTTTTTCATACTTGAATCTTGTCCAAAGTATATCTCTAAAAGTATTATAGCTAGAATCATGAAATTTTATGGATGGATAGAGCTTACCAAGTGGAAGTGCAGTGTACAAAAACCTTAACTCTACCTAGCCTATTTTTTGAGTTATTGCCCTTTGTTGTTTTTCATACTTGAATCTTGTCTGGAGTTTATCTCTAAAAGTATTATAGCTAGGATCATGAAACTTCATGGGTTTATAGATCTCACCAAGGGGGGTTGCAGTGCACAAGAACCATAACTCTACCTAGCCTATTTTTTGAGTTATTGCCCTTTGTTGTTTTTCAGACTTGAATCTTGTCCAGAGTATATCTCTAAAAGTATAATAGCTAGAATCATGAAATTTCATGGATGGATATAGCTCACCAAGTAGGAATGCAGTGCACAAGAACCATAACTCTACCTGGCCTATTTTTTGAGTTATTGCCCTTTGTTGTTTTTCATACTTGAATCTTGTCCGGAATATATCTCTAAAAGTATAATAGCTAGAATCATGAAATTTCATGGATGGATAGAGCTCACCAAGTGGGAGTGCAGTGTGAAGAACCTTAACTCTACCTAGCCTATTTGTTGAGTTATTGCCTTTTGTTGTTTTTCATACTTTGTTTGACAAAAAATATTTATTCAAAATAACCTGTTCTATTCAAATCCCCGGTTAATATTAAACAGTGTGACGGGCGTATCTTGTGACAGTTTGGCACCTTGTTTCACAGGATATTTGCTTTCAACGCCCCCTTTGTGGTGCTGAGAGAACCACCTTTATCACATAGCACATTTAACTAAAACCCAACAATATGCAAAATTAACCTCTAGAGAAAACCTTTCATGAAATGTGGAGCTATGATATAGATTAAGCTTAAAATTAAAAAACTCTGAACTGGACTTTACATCAAATAAATAGAAGAAGGTAGTTGTTTTAAGCAAAGATAGATGATAAAAATTGAAACAAACAATTTAGTTTCCTTTTTGTTGTCATGGACACTCTTTTTGTATGATGCACAATAACTGCAGTAGCAATCCAAACTTTCTTGAGGGCCGACAAGGCAGCTTTCAAGATGACTTTCTTGTAGAAATTAAGAATAGGACTGGATAGAATTTTATCAAAAGATAGATCAAATGCCCATCAGATATATAAACCCCATTTTGTCAGATAAAAAACTATGTTTGGTTTGTACTGAACTTCATCTTCCTTAAGTGCACGATAATTGAGGTGAAGAGGATATCCCCAAATGTATTTCAAAAGCTGTCAAATAAGCGCTTATTGAAAATTATAAGGAACTATGGGAAAGCTTTGTTTATGAATCGTCTAAATGTCTTAACTACAGAATCTACAAACATTATTTGGGATGTGAAAAGTATTGTAATATCTTGCCAATTGAACTAGCTCTTTCATTTTCGATATATGAATCATAGATTCCCCATTGAATGGGGTAGATTTCTAGGTACTGCACACGATGACCGAATATGTGAGCTTTGTTTTTTGAACAAACTTGGTGATGAGTACCACTGTCTTATGGAATGTACATATTTTGAAGATTTAAGAAAGATGTACATGTATTTGCCAAGAGATCTGTACAAAAAGCTTACTAATATTATTAAATTTGAAAATATTATGGGTACATGTGATTGTCACCTTCTTTTCAAGATCTCAAAATATTGTAAGGTTGTGCTTTAAACTTTTCTTCAAATATACAATAACATTTAACCTTCTTGGAAAAGATAGTAGTTTTAGTTGATCAGAAATTAGCACTCTAGTCAGTGATTTGAAATAAGTGATATATATAGAACCCTTTTGTGACCCTTGAATATATTGTATTGATTCGGTTATTTAGCTGAAAGCTTCAGCCCTTTTAACCTAAACATGTGGATGGTGTGGGACCTTTGTTGGTGTGCATATTCTTTACATAACTGGTCCTTGGCCTGTCCTGAGATTATCAATCCCCTTTTGTACTAATGATTGAGTCTTAGTCAATGCATTGCCACTTCATTCAGAAACAACCGACCAATCATATCGCTGCTTCTGCCGGGTACTGTGATACTTAATGTATACTTCTCAATAGGTGTTCTGTTTGGGGTGGTTGTGGCTGTTGGTTCAACCCATTCCAACAAAGTGAAATATAAGACCGGTCCAGATTGGGGGAAGTTGCGGACGGCAGTTTAGAATTGTTGAAATTTTTTAAATCTTTGTCTTTTGGCGTGGAGGGAGTTGTGGATGGTGAAGAGATTGCTTGTAACGGGCAATCTCATCTTTGTCCACAATGTCTTTCAAAACTTTTATATTGAGGAGCGTTTAAAAGCGACCTTATACATGTACGTACATCTCTACAGTATGGCTTTCTTCAAACTTTATACTAGCCTTTCAACATATGGTCATTTATTTCAAGTATGGATACATTGCTTGTATCATTCCTACTTACTGATGATGTTTGGGACTCTGAGGGAGTAAGCCTTTGAGGCATTGTTGGGGATGGGGTGATTTGTATCAAGCCATTTCTTCGTTTCCCTCAATGTTTTGCACACAGAAAGACTAAAATTCTTGAGATTTTATTAGTTTCTGATTGCCTTCTGTGACTTTTTCTTAGTCAGTTTGGATCAGTTCAGGATTTTGTTGTTAGGTTAGTTGTTAATCATGTTAAATCAAAAGACTAGTCCTGCTCTTGCTGTTTAGCTCTAACATTTTCAAGTACCAATTTTTCTTTGCTTACATACAAATTCAAACTTTAGGGTTGGAACAGTCAGAGATTTAGTTGTCTAACAACAGGCTATTTGATAATAAAGTTTGTAAGATTATCAAGCGCCTTTTATATCAAGTTTCATAGTGAACCAAGAGATTATCTTCCTCACGATTATAGTTAGATGTAAGTTTTTGATATACATTGTTTGTAACTTTTCCCCAGTTGTGATGTTCATGTATTTTTTGACTTGTGCCCCAGTTAGGGGCGAGAGTCGATAATAAAACTTTGAAAACTTAAACTCCAGCTTCCTTGTTGTATTGCTCCTCTCTCATAAAACATAAGAAAATTTTACTGGTAAATAAAGTATTTAAATAGCTGTAGTGAAGCCAAGCAAGTGATTAATGGTTGTATTCTTAAAATCTATTGGTGACCCTACTTCCCCATGCTTCCTTTAACTCAACTGGATACATCTTAAATGTCATATTTCCCGATGCGAGTCATATTCTCCTATTTGACCTCACGATTGACCAATCCGGACTGTTCCAGAAATCAATTCTCCAGATCTCTAGAAAAATTCAGAAGAAATAAAATGGGGTCCAGATTTCGGCATTTGTAAGAAACGAAAGTTGTCGGACAAAGGGTGGTGTTGCTGGAATATTTTTGAATGCCTACTTGCTGTATATTCCCATCAGAGTGTACACAGTGGGTATGTTTCTATTGAATTTTTTGATAGAATACCTTTACACCCTTAACAGTAGAGTAGCCGCCGTCATAGCGCAGTTGGTAGCGCGTCGGACTGTCAATCTAGAGGTCCCGGGTTCGATCCCCGACGGCGGCACTCATCCTTACCGACTATTTGTCTCTCACCAATGGGTCGATAATCGTAGACCTATGTGGGATAGCAGCTGGAGGCTAGGAAAGGATGTAATGGTAGTACTGGTGTGAGAAATACCAGGATTCCATTGTTAGGTGCTCCAGCCGCTGCGATATAACTGAAAGATTGTTGAAAGCGGCGTAAAACCCCATTCAAACAAACAAATTAACAGTAGAGTAATAAGTTTGATAGTTTAACCCAAATTCGCTTGTCTGACCTTTGATTCCAGTACAATTTAATACACCATATGGATCGAAATAGTGAGTTCGGGTGTTACTGCCGCAATTCCTTCATGTACTGGACTCAATTAATTATCGTACTGAAGGTACATGTCATCCTTTTTTCGTGTGATCTGACTCAATAATATAATTTTGTATCCTTAAATTTGTTTCAAATTATTTGGTCCTTATGTATTCTAATCCTGATTTTTGTAAACTTATGGTCTTAAGAAACCAGAACGTTGTAACTTAAGCTTTGGGTTACTTGCAAAGGCTTTTAAAGGATAATGGTACAATGTATTTTCTTCAAATATTCATCTTCATCAATCCAAATATATGTACTTTCGTATTTTTACGACATATTTTTAGCTGCAGTGGCTGAAAGCCAGCCAGCTTTTGTCATGGTGTTGTGTCTGTCGTGTGTCTATGCATACTTTTACTTTAAAAATCTTCTCCTCAGATTGTACTGAACAGAATTCAACCCAATTTCAAAGAAATGATCCTTGGGTGATTCCTTAAAAGAATTTTGATCAGGTGAAAATCATGGCTTTATTGAGCGGGGCTAATTTCCATATATGGTGAAACCTTTAAAAATCTTCTCAGAATCCAATTCAAGGATTTCAACCAAATTTTACAGGAATGATCATTGGATGACCCTTTATCAAATGCCTTCAAAGAATTTTGATCTGATAATAAAACATGGCTTTAATGGGCGGGGCTAATTTCTATGTATGGTGAAATTTTTCAAAATTAACTTCTCAGAAACCAGTCCAAGGATTTCAACCCAATTTTGCAGGAATGATCATTGAGTGACCCTTTATTAGATTCCTTAAGAAAATAAGATTGGATGAAAACATGGCTTTAATGGATGGAGTTAATTACCATATATGGTGAAATCTTTAATAATCTTCTTCTAAAAAACTTTCAACCAAATTTTTTACAGGAATACTCCTTGGGTGACCCTTTATCTGATTTCTTCAAAGAATTAAGATCAGATGAGAAACATGGCTTTAATGGGCAGGGCTAATTTCTATGTATGGTGAAAATTTTGAAAATCTTCTTCTCTGAAATCAATGGAGTAATCATGCCAATCCTAGACGCTAAAAGATTGATAGTGTGAGTGTGTCTAAAAAAAAGTAAAAAAAATGTTAAAATGAGTAATTAAATTTGCAAAGTCCACGTATGTTCTGTGAAATATATAGCAGATCATGCAGAGATAGGGGTCAACGATTGCATCATTTCAGCTGCCTTTCCGATTTCTATGATATTTCACTATGTATTTTTACCATAAGTTATGTTTGTTTGAGTATGTTGATCCTGAAATCAAAGTACAATGTACTGACAGCTGTAGAAGACAAAAGCACATCTGATATACATATGACTTTATTGAGTCTCAGGCTTATTTGTACCTTAGTACTTGATGTACTCAGGGTTTTCGTTTGACCCGAGACAATTTTGAGGCTCGAAAATTTGTCACTGTGCGTCATTTTGACTCTCGAAAATAAGCAACCATGCGTCAAGGATCATCATAAGTGTGCCAAAATTATTGGAAAATGGTTAATTGATTATAAAAATATACACCCTTATCATGGATAACACCAAGCTTGACTGGTAATTAAAAAGGCTCAAGTGATGGACATGCTTGGTGATCGTAATTGACAGGTACTTGACACCTTTGAAACCCATAAGGAAATAACAAAACCCATTTTCAGAGTTTTAATCCTACTGAAATTTACTTATTTGCTATTTCTTTTTATAAAAAGCTCACAAAATATAATCAAAAAGTAAATGAAACCAAAGGAAATGTTGTCAAAGAAATGTCATTGGTTTTCGTGCATAAAATCAACACTTCTTTTTATGAAATATATAAATAATTTGATCCTCATAGTACTCTTGAGAATTTCTAAAACTGATTCAAACTAATATACATATAGATATTGAAGTTTCCCTAAAATTTATCTATAGAAAATAGAATACTGTCAGATTGGAGAAATGTAAGACAGAGTTTATTCTAAGGCACCATTGCTGAAAAATATAAACACTTTTAAGGCAAAATTGCATAAATAAAAAAAAATAAACTCTTAAAGGCCTAGTTTAATCCTTCTTTATTTGACCCCCTCCCCCCCAAATGAGATATACAATTAACCACATCCTGAGAAATTAACGACCTTATCTGATAAGGAAGCTATATACATTATACAAGGAATTAAATCTGCTGTATTACGACGGAAAAGTGTGGCATATATTTGCACTTTCTTTGTAACTAATTTGTCTTTTGAAATAAATTTTGAATTTTATTTGGTTATAATTGTTAATGAATAATAAGTTCTCATTTTTAAGACTTTTTCAAAGTGCGGGAGGAGTAAAAATACAAAATATTAAGCTATTGTTTTCATAATAGATCATAAGTAGCAACTGGAATAACTTAGATAGACAACATTGAGAAAAGAGGAGAAAACATTGATTTTTCTGATTTCCCCTTTCGTCTCGATATTTCAACACTTTTTCTCTCTTATCAAATCGACCTTTTTTAGTTTGTGAAACTGCTATAACATTCAGGAAATATTTCAATATTCTAGGCCAGGATATAAATTAAAATGGAATTAAAGTAATTTTACCAGAATTCTTACTTTACCACAATGTTTGAAGAAACTGTGTAATCGATTAAATTACAAAAAAAAGTATGTATGTAAATTTCTTTCAGTTAGATTCAATCTAGCAATCTACAACTTGGTCACTTTTCATTCAGTAATTTGAAATTGATTTGAAATTTTAAAAGCTTAAAAAAATTATAAGATAAATTAAAAAAGAATAACTTTTCTTTTTTTCTATCAAATTCTCATCAGAATAAAGCTAATGTGCAGCTATTACATATTATTGACAAATTTTGACCATGGTCATCAATGGAATATACAAAATGATTAACCCCCTGGTGTGATTTACAGATCAGGCAATTAGCTTATCAGTAGGGGTCCAACATACACAACATTCCTTAAACTAGGTCTTTAAGGCACCATTGCTAAAAAAACTTATATATATATTTTTTTCTAAATTGCTTGGGGGGGGGGGATATCGCATTTTGACTCTTGGGATTTCAATTTTGACTCTTGGAAATTTTGGCCCAAGGGTCAATGACTCTTGACTTTTGGGAACTAATGAAAACCCTGGTACTCAATAATAAATTTGAGTGACAGATGTTATCTGTAATCAAAGTACTCAAAGCACCTGAAGAAGATAATGTATCTACAATCATTTTCATCGATTATTGATCAATCTATTCGCAAATGTATCCTTAATGATGATAAGTCAAGATGACATAGTTTCTGAAGTAAATTACTGAAAGCAATAAGAGAAAAAATCTTACCAATATAAGGCTTCTCAATAAATCTGTAATGGACAATAATCCAATGCATTGCTACCTACAAGCTTTTTTTTCTAATTTCAAACCCAAATTCCCCCCCCCCCCCCCCTCCCCCGAAAGTCAATACTTCAGTTTATCAAATGGAAGGTATCTTTTACCACAACATTGCTTATTTATGTTAAGAAAAGACAGCAACAATGAAAACAACAACATCCTGATTTATTAAAAATGCAAGAATAATAGAAGTTTTTGACATTTTAAGCTACTCTCGAGGTGCCCCGAATCTCCCTATTTGGAATCCCAATCTCCAATCTGAATCATGAGAGTTATAAGTTGATAATTTCACAACGCTGAGTACAAGGAAAATATTACGGATCTTGAGTTAGGTAAAACTGGTAAATGCTATATATAAAGGAAACTTTGATTGGATTATCTACTTTTGTGTGCTTAACCATAGAACGTTTTTAGCTCAGCTGAGCAAGAAGTGCTCATGACGAGCTTTTGTGATCGTTGAATGTCTGTTGTCCGGAGTTCGGCTCAACAATAGAAGTGTTTAAACTCTAGAGGCCACAATCTTTACCCAATCTTTGTGAATTTGGCCAGAATAATTGTTGGGTCATAAGGATGAACCCTATTGATTATTGGAAGGTTCTTTCGGAAAACACAGGAAAAAGGGCCTAAATGACAATTTCTTTGTTTACAATCTAGAGGCCACAATTTTGGCTCAAACTTCATAAAACTTGGCTAGAATAATTGTTAGGTTATAAGGATGAACCCTATTGATGATGGGAGGGTTCTTTTGGAAAACACAGGAAAAGGGGCCTTATTACATTTTATTTGTTTACACTCTAGAGGCCACAATCTTTACCTAACTTTTAACAATTGTAGTAGGTATTATGGATACAATGGGCCAGTGGAATTTTGGGTGTCTTAAAACTAACTTTGACAAACTCTCTCTTTTAATCAATGAACGCAGGAAGATGTTATTTCTATCAAATATCACTCTATAATATTTACAATAAAATATTTTCAGAAGGTGAAAAGGTCTGCGGAGGAGTTTCTTTTATTGTTAATAATAACATGATTCACAATCACATCTCCCTAAATACAACTTTTCAAGCAATTGCAGTTACACCCCCTACATAATACAAATACTCTTTGCTCTGTCTACCTACCTCCAAGTATATCTATCAATGAGAATAAGCTCAACAATCTACTTTTGCAGTTGCCTACCCCTTTCATTCTTGCCAGAGATTTCAATGGGCTGCAGCATCAATAACCAGAGAGGTGCACAACTAGAAAACTTCATTGTCGATAATTCTTTGTCATTCATGAATAACAAAAAAGTCCTAAACTCAACTGGAACCTAGTTGTCTATAGATTTAACTCTGTGTTCTCCAGTCTTGCTTCCAAATTTCACTTTGAAAGTGACTGATGACTTGAACTGCAGTGGTCATTTTCCCATCATTTTTTCTTCAACACAACCTTCCAGCAATAAAAGACCTCGTAAATGGAAGCTATCTAAGGCCAATTGGAACAAGTTTGATACTCTCTATCAACAGACTATTACATTTGGTAAATTCAGAGACTTTGATGATCCTATAAAACATTTTACTTTACTCTAAATTGATGCAGCCAAAGAAACTAGACCTTGACAAATCCAACAATCATAGATTGTTTTTGCTTTACCTATCCTTCAAATTTACTTAATCAACTATAATTTTACAGGAGCTAGAATTCCTTTGTTTCTTGTTAGCATGCTAAATGACCTCAGCTGTCCCTGTGCCGTAAAACTCCATTCATTTTTTTGTTGAGCCATTGCAAACAGTTCTGTGAAGCTCTTTAAGTTCAAGTTCACTGGCCACGGTCAAACCTTGAAAAATTTATTTTTCATAAGCATAGCTGCTACATTTATGCATGGACTTAAAAAAATTGGCACAGATGTTCTCCATTAAAAGCAGATCTATGTGTCTTGAAAACATCTTTCTGGATAGTTTTAAGATCACAGGTCAAAGTCACATGTAAATAACCGAGCTTGTCTAATACATAGCCCTACACTTTTGGATGTCTTTAAAAACGGTTTGACATAGTTGTTTGTGTAGCTATGTGATTTTAATTAAATTTGGGGAAAAATAAATCAAATCCAACACAATTACGCTTTTAAACACTCCCATGAAAAATAAAAACAATGGAAAACCTTACTGAAAACAAAGAGATTGATTGTTGCAAACCAATGTCTTCATTATCTCCTCTGTTTTCTACCCGAAATGTAAAAAAAAATCTAAAATTTCCTCAGTCTAAAATTTTGTCAACTGATAATGAGTTAAAAGACTGTCTACAATGGAAATACAAAAATTGGCAAGGGGTTTCAGTTCAACAAGGTAGCTTGGTTAATTTAGAAAATTGTTAATAGTGCTCAAACATATTTTTGTTAAACAGATAGTTTACGGCAGCTGCAAAGTTAGTCAAATTCCACTTAATCCTTTCTCCTGTTTTTCAAAATTTTAGACCAGCCCAATTTGAAGGAAGTTGCAGACGACAAACAAAAGTGAGTGCAATTTTAAAAGTAATCAACCTACAGGGTAGAAAATATTGTGAGGAAAGAAAAAATTGCTTGTTACAAGCTTGTTACAAGCAACTTTTTGTTTTCCCACAATGTTTTCTCAAGTGTTAAATCACAGGGACGTAAAAACCAGGAATTAAATAGGAAAGGGCTAATCCAAATCCCAATAATGATTTTAACCCCCTCCCCCCTCGAATCTTTTTTTCTTAGGGCATCAACAAGTTTCATTGTGTAAGAATTATTTCATCTTTTGAGAAATTCATTGTAAAAAAACTGTGTCAAACTATTTTGAAAATGATAAGATATGACTATGCATAAGACAAACTCATCTGTTTGTATGTTTTCCAAGTTGTTTGTCTTGAGGGTTTTCAGAAAGTGTCATTGTTTGGAAATAGGCTAAGACAGTTATTCAAGGAATATCATGGGTATGGGCATTGGTTGATAAATTATTTTTTGTTTTTTTGTTTTAGGAAATGAGGATTACATGAAAGAAGAACTTCTTGATTTTAAAACAGCTGAAACAATCCAAAAATGGCCATGTTAGATGCTCCAGCTCCAGTCAACCTTGTTCGATCATTATTTCTGTGTAACATTTTCAACTTTTTCTTTGCTGCTAGTAAAGCATGTCTCATTCCCTTTCTTGCCATCTTTCTCAAAAAGCTTGGATTGTCTGCATCTCACACTGGAATTATTATTGGAACAAAGACACTGGTAGGTTTAGTATTTGCACCTCTATGGGCTAAATGTGCCGTACGCTGTGGGAGGAGAAGATGTGTGCTCATGTTCTCGCTGTTTGTTATGGCTGTTGCATACATGTCTTTGACTGCAGTGCCAAGTATGGATGAAAATGTGTTTAGAACTGAGTGTGGAAATGAGAAAGTTGTTCCTCTACTTAATTTATCAGATTTACCTGGGAATGAGGCAAAAACAGGTCCTTTCAGTTCAAAACCTTCAACACAACCTCCAAATTCGAAAAACACAAGTCCAGCTGTTGGTACTGGAGTGGCATCTGTTAATGGAAGCACAAAGAACATGATTGGACAACCTGATGGTCACAATATATTTGATCAAACTTCTGAAGCACCTAAATCATCTGATCAAACAACTATAGGCACATCAGAAACAGCTACTGAGTCTGAGAAAAATGCTGACTTGAGAAATCTCTTAACAGAATTGTTAGTTGAGGCAGGGGCAAATGAAACAAAACTGAACCAGTTGAGTACATCAAGACTCATACATGAAGTGAACGAATTATTTAAAACATCTGAGGGGAAAAAAATACTTGCAGATGCTTTAGACAGACTGCCATTTGAAACATCAGTTAAACTAGCAAATGCAATAACAACTAGGAAAAAGCGTGAAAAGAGACAAATGGATACAAACCAAACTACAGAGAAGACAGAAGAAGATGATTCCTGGAAGTCATGGATACTAAAAGAGATTAAGGTCATCAGAAAACAAATTCGAGAGACGGAGGATCAAGTGTTTGCTGTTGTTCTCATCATTCTGATGGTAGGAGAAGTGTTTGCTTCTCCGATAGAGAAGATAGCAGATGATGGATGGTATGAATTCTTAGAAAGTATAGATGATATAGAGAAATATGGCATGCAGCGTGTGTGGTCATCCTTTGCCTATATTGTCTTCCCAGTTATAGTTACCCTGTCTGTGGATAATACCCGCTGTTTATTTGGAACTGTTATTCATCCATTCATGCTGCATTTTTACATGTCTGGTCTTTTACTTGCAGTGACCTTTTTACTTGCATTTTGTTATCCCATGACTACATCAGAGAAGTATAAATATGCCAGCAAAGTTGTCAAGGGAATGTACACTGTTTGCTGTAATGGAAGAAGTTTTATTTTTATTGTCACCCTGGTGCTAATGGGAATGGTCTACTCCAGCTATTATAACTTTCTCTTTTGGATGTTATTAGACATGGGAAGCAGAGAAATAACATTTGGACTCTGCCTCATGCTGGCTGCCTTGTCAGAGATTCCAATGCTTTTGTTCAATAGCAAGCTAGTAGAGAAGATTGGAAATGGGGGAGTAGTGTGTGTATCGGTGTTATTTTTGTCAGCTCGATGTTTGTATTATTCATTTTTAACCAGCCCTTGGGCAGTACTGCCAGCAGAAATAACCCACGCCTTTACCCATACAGCCATGTGGTGGGCAGTTCTCAGCAGTTCACAGTTCAACACCTCACCAGCCCTCGGGAGAAGTATTCGCTCAATATTGTCTACGGCTTATTTTGGAGTGGGATTTGCTGTTGGAAGCTACCTGTCTGGGTTTGTATATGAGATCTACGGTTCTAAGATTCTGTTTCAGGCTGGTTCTGTTATCGCTATAGCCTGGTTACCAATACTGAGTATTGGAATGTGTTGTTGTCGTGAGAGAGACAGAATGGAGATCAAATATACAAAGCTCTTATCCTCGGAAGACGCTAGTGAAGACTCTGATGCTATGGAAGATGACTGGCTAGAACAGGCTCTCAAGGATAAATAGACATTTATAACCTGTGGCCAGACAGTAAAAGGTTAATCCTTTACCAATATACCAGTAAAATTATAGTCTTGTCCACATTTGAAGATGTTGCAGACAACAATTTTAAAGCAAGTAATTTCTTTATTGTCCACCATGCTTTCTGAAGCATTTTTATTGAGGGGTGTAAAAAGCCAGATTGGTTTGCCCATTATCAAACAACAAAATTAAACTTCACAATTCAAAGAAGAGGCAGTTGACAATTTAAAGAGAAAAAGTATTGAAAAGTTAAAGGTCAAATTCAAAGAAATTTTTATATTGTCTTTTTATTCATTATTTTTCAAGTATATGGTGTTAATTTAACACACAAACAATATTTTCGCGATTGCAGACCGTGCACATGTACAAAAACCAATTCGAAATGTCAAGATTTAATACTGCCCCAAAACAGCGCATCGCTTACTTCCCCTGTACATTCCCCAAACCGCTTATCTCCCCTGCATTTGTGACGTCATAGTAGAAGCTATCTGTTTTACATGTCCAATGGTTGCTGTACTAAATACAGGCGATAATACGTAAAAAATCGATTTTAAAGGAGAATAATGACGATCTGTGCCGCTTACGGTTGTAATGTTGAATCGGGGACTCAGAGGATCAGCATTTTTACGTTTCCGATTGATTTTAAAAGAAAAAAGTTGTGAATTCATAGCGGACAGCAGTGACAAATTTTGAGCCACCGAGTCATGCAAAGCTTTGTGTGAGACACTTTAATTTCAAGTTTTTGATCAGCCCGAAACTAGCAAATGACGTTGTTTTTAAGAACTTTCGACTCCGATTGAAACCTGACGCCGTGCCAACAATCTTGATCTCGGAGAACCGACGGGAAGAAGAACCGACATGCCGACCATCAGCTAGGGCAATTTCGAGGAAGAAGCTGCAACAGCGGTTAGATCAATTTGGTGAACAAATTGATATCTCGGCCATATATTGTGGGGGTTGGGATTATATAAAACAATGAACGAATCACATTATGGACCGATTTTTCGTGAGACAGCAGAACTGAAAGGGTTCCCATTTTGTTCATCTCGGATAATGTCCTTCCAATATATTGACCAAACGAGACTTTAAATAGAGGAGTATACCGACCTATCAAATAATTCATTCAGCCCTGACCTGAGCTTATCAACTCCGACATTGATTGCCATTTTTGTTTACCTTAATTTTTTATTATTTTTGATTTGGCGGCTTAAAAATTGTAACTACAGCCTTTTCAAGCTGTAGTTACCACGTTTAGGTCATCAACCAACCATTTTACTTTTTTGTTACATGCTACTTGGCATAAATTTTGCAAAAGAACGCTGTTAAAAATCAAAGCGGAACTTCCTGTTGGAGTTCATGAGCGGAGACTATGAAGTAAAGGGCGGGCCAGCCATTGGTCAATTTTGTCATATTCACGAAAACTGTGTGGCAAAATGAGAAATTAATAATTATAAGTCATTTCCCCTTATTCTCACCATTTTCTCCTCTAGTCATACTCTCATTTTTCATTGATCCCATTCCAAAATGACATAATTTTAGACTAGTCCAAATTGAGAGGTGCTTTGAATTTAATTGCTGTTATCAACTACTTAGACCTGTGTTTATTATTGATATGAACATATTTCCCTAATAAACATACTGTTTATCTAGAATTCCAACAAATTTTCAAAATGTTCCTTTTACATGGTTGTCAGAAGGTATTTCCTTTTTTTTTATTACCAAAAAATCCATTTAGACACATTAAGGGGTCGACACTAATAGTGTTCCGGGATCCCTTAAAATTGGAAGGGTCCCCAGCAATTCCAGGCTAGAGATTCCATTAGGATCTTTCAATATTTCTCCAGTACAATAGATCTTAAGGTATCAACTAATGCTCCTGATTTTTCGTTTGCTTGCCTTTGTAGAAAACATTGTGGATAATGAAGAAATTGCTTGTACCAAGCGATTTCTTCATTTTCCACAAACTTTTTTGATTTTTTTTTTTAAGTTGGGCTTAGACGGACAGGATTGCGTATGAATGAGTTATTACTGGGAAAAAAAATTTAAGATCAAATTAAAAAAAAGTGTTTTTTTTTATTGAAAGAGGTTGCAGATGACAACTTAATTTGTGCCAAAATTGAATAATTATTGTAAATAGGCTTCAAAAATTTGAGAAAATTTGCTATTGCTAGTCACAAGCAATTTCTCCTTTTCCCCTAATATTTGTCACAACTTTCTCCTACTGTGAGTAAAATAGAGGATTTAGTTGTAATGAGTTAAAAGGGGGTACAGATAATTGAACAGAAAATAGTGGCTATCATTAAGTTCAATTTTTTTCAAAGATCACAATAGTCACTAGCAGAAAGACAAGCTACTGATTGCTTGGTAAAGGGTAAACTTAGGCCATGGTCATGTCTTAATAAGTGTTTTAAACAATACAGGAAATGATTACATAATATATGCATATCCCATCCTTTCATGTTAGACAAACTAGTGATGTATATGGCACCCTTGATTTTCACCCGTGATCTATGTTTATTCCAAGGACTGTATAACTCCTTGTTAAAGTCCTTATTATTCTATTGCAGCTTACTATGACTTTGGAAATAAGCTAAGATGATATTGGAAAAGGTCATAATTTATGTCATGTATGAATTAATCTTAATTTTTTTATAACATGACAGAAAACATTTCCTTGGCAGAAAACATTGTGGGAAATGAAGAAATTGGTTGCAACAAGAAATTTCCAAATTTTCAACAATTTTAATCAAAGCCATTTCTTGAGGTGTATCATAAAATGGTTCTTAATGGATTTAAAGAATTGAAAGGTTGACAACCAGAATTTCTTTCTTTCAATAGTCCAAAGAGGGAATCATGTCTCTGATAGCAGTCACCACATGTGAAGGAATCACTTTCCTCGCTCCTTTCGCAATCGTCTAGAGGCCAGGTGTCTGTGTAGCCTAGAATAAAAAAATGTAAAGAGATCTTAGCTTTTAAACCAACATTTTTTTGGTGATGTTTAACTTAATGAAAGACAACAGAGTTGGGAATGGTCCAAATTCAAAAAGTAGCAGATGACAATATAAAGTTGATGATCTTTACAGGCTTTGTCTTACATACGACAGAATCAAGTAACAAGCATTTTCTTCTTTTACTACAGTGTTTCCAAGATGGTTGGTTGGTGATCTAAATTGTAACTACAGACTGAATTAGCTGCACTTACAATGTCAAGGTCCACAAACCAAGAAAAATGCCTAAAAGATGTCCAAAATTGCAGTCCAAAATTCACATTTGGTCTAAATGAATGAATTGATCGTAAAAAAAAAATTCTTTGACAGCTGACAATTGGTAAATCACTGAATTTTAAGAGTTAAAGTGTTGAATGGGGTAGTAAACTTTGTATAAGGACAAATTGCATGTTACAAGCAATTACTCCTTTTCCCACTATTTTTTTGCAAACTACATTGCTTCAGTATGTCAGAACATTGGATTGTGTGGTAATGGGGTAAGTTTCCTTGCCTTAACCCTTTTCTGTTCAATCCCTGATTTTACATCCCTGTAAATTTATGAATAAGAATCATTGTAGAAAAAGAAGAAATTGCTTATATCAAGCAATTTCTTCTTTTTCCACAATATTTCAAATCCCACTGAATGCTTACTTTCAACTAGAATCCACTTTGAATTTTCGTCTGCAAGTCCTTTGAAATTGGACGGGTCTAAATTTTTAGAAAACAGGAAAGGGTTATAAACAATGTAGTTCATTTATGAAAAATAATTTTACACTATAACAAAACAATATTTTACTTACTCATGAATTCTTTGGTTTTCCTCAAGTGGGCCTGTCTGTAACGAATGGTCATAGTAGGTAACTCCCAATACATGAATGTTCAGACAATTCACCCGGAATGCAATGTGATCTGTTATGCGTGTCAATCCTGCTTCATCCTTCCCATCTATACTGTTTGTTGTCTTGCAGCACTTGGATTCTGTCACAGTTGGCATATTCACACAAATCTTGCACTGGCACCTGTGAAATTTTGGTAGAAGAAAATTCAGAGGAGTTTTTGTTACAGTGTTAATAGTCCAGGGATAATTCAAAAGGGGTCTCACTCGCAAACGTCACTTCATTGGGATCTTCATTTAAACTCGTTAGTCAAGTCAGATTCAAACGTTCAAAAAGGGAGTAAGTTAAATTTTTTACGATTCTAATGTTTATAAAGGGCAATATTCGCCGCAAATATTGATCACCCACCATGTTGACACCTCAGGAACATTATCGTCAAAATCGGGGCAAAAAGAAGACGAAGAATATAATCATCACTATCCTCCGATTCCGTAGCAATTGCCCTTCAAACTGATTCGTACACATATGGCCTTAAAGTACCAGAAACATCCATTTCTTCTTCGGGAATATCGCTCAAATCGCTGTCATACTCTACGTCCATTTTTGATAAACTTCTACTATGACGTCACAATTCAGGGGAGTTAAGCATATGTATCCAATAGGTAAGGGACATAAGCGATGCCGTAAAAATGAAAAGGTAAAAATAAAAACTCCAATAAAGTGTTTTTGAAACAATCTCAAGAAAAATCAATGAGTATCAATACACATGTTTATTAATGGAATTTTGAAAATTTGATTTATGTTACCCCTATGGATTTGCCCTTTAAGGCCGCATCGGCAATGAAACATTTAGAGAAAAAGAAAACAATGTTTTTAAAAAAATACATCTTTTGGGGGGCATAAAAGGATTGCTTGGTAAAGGTTTAAAGAAGTCAAAATTCAAATGAATAGCTTATTACAATCAATATTAAGTTCAAATTTTAAAGTCTCAGATAAGAACTTAGCTGTTATATATTTAAGAAGTAGCTGATTACGATTCAAATAAATTTCCATTAAAGACTAACTCTCATATTATATAAAACTTTGAAAAGAAAGAAAAAATTGCTTGCTAGAAGCAGTTTCTTCTTTTGCCATAATAATTTGCTGTATACTATATATGATGAAATATTATGGCTAAAAAACAAACTGCATGTAGGAAATTTGTTTTTCTTTCTTTTCGATGTTTTCTATCATATGAGGGTATTTCTTTAATTGAAACTTATTTGAATTCTAATCAGCTACTTATTGAATTATCAGACTTTTAAAGTTTTAACCCATTTCTTTGAATTTTGACTTCTTTAAACCATTACCAAGCAATCCTTTTAATGCCACCTGTGAAAACCAGTGAATTTACAGAAAATGTTTAATGTGTTACAAGTACATTGTATTAGAAGTTCACATCAGTTGCATTGCTGAAATAAATAACTAACAAGTCATTTTAACCCATTATCTAACAATCATTTGATTTGAAATTTATTTTTCATTTGTAATAATTCTAAGTCCCATAACCATTTTGAAATGTAACTAGATTTCTTTTATCTTCAATTTATGAATTATTCAAAAGTCATGCTACTTTTAGTATTACAGTAAATTAGAATTAAGTTTTAGATTTGCAGTTTGGCCGATGCTGCCTCTAAAGCTTTTGTCAACCGTATTCTGTGTACTTGTTTTGGTTTTTATAGGCAATGAGTTAGTCTAATGTCTTAATCCAGTCCCAGACAGCATAATTTTAGACTGGTGCAAATTGAAAGGAGTCTTAGACAAAAATTTAAAGTGTACGAAATTATAGACTTTTTCAACTTTCTGGGTAGAAAACATGATGTAAAATGATGAAATTGCTTGTTGCAAGCGATTTTTTCATTTTATGCGATGTTTTCCATATTGTTTTTCTTGTGTGGCGTCAAAAAGCATCGTTGTGGGAAAGGGTTAAAGGTATGAATATCTCACAAAAAAATAATAAGTCATTCTATAATTTATTCCTCTCTACTTTTGGCATGTAAGAATGATCAACAGGAGATAAAAAATAAAAAAAAAGGTTTCCTGACTGGTTTTGTGGCCTATATTACGATAACTTAATCTACTACCAGATGGCAAAATTTTGACTTAAATTTTTAGATTTTTCAACTATTTTGGTAGAAAACTTTGTGAAAAATGAAGAAATTGCTTGCTTGCAAGCAATGTCTTCATTTTACACAATATTTTCCTAATTATTTTTCTTGAAGGGCATGAAAAATAGTCAATGTGTTGCAATTGGATGACTATAGTAAAAAGAAATCAGATATCTGTATTCCACTATTTGATACTTTTTAATTTCTCTGTATTGTTAACCATGTTTTTTGCTCATCTGAGCATGAAGTGCTCTAGATGAGCTATTGTGACAGGCTAATGTACGATGTCTGTCGGTGCATCATCCACATAAACTCTAACCACCTTGTCCTAAACTAACAAATCAGTCCTGATGAAACTTGAAAGGGATGTTCTTGGATGAATCTCTACAAAAGTTGTTCAAACTTAGCTTAAGTTCCCATGGTGACAAAAAATTGAACTGTAATGAAAATATTCTCTAGACCAGAAGGTCGTACATTTTGATATTTGTATGTAGCATCTCTTAGTGGACTTCTACCAAGTTTGTTCATATGGTCATTTTCATGCTAGGCACACTTCTCTCTACATAGAAGCAAAGAAGGAAATCTTTAAAAAGAAAAAAAAAATCCTCTCTGAAATCAACAGCCTAGAACTTAGTTATTTGGTTTTCTTACCCCATTCCCACACAATGACGCTTTTTGGTACCCCTAAAGCAAAATGATTTGGAAAAAAGTACTTGCACCAAGAGATTTCTTCATTTCCACAATGATTTTTTTTTCAGAAAGTTGAAAAAATCAAAAATTTCAACTACTTTGACCCATTACCACAAAAGAAATTTAATCCATTCCCACACAACAAATTTTTAGACTGGTCCAAATTGAAAGAAGCTACAGACGACAATATCAAGTTGATGGAATTTCAATTCTTTCCGTCCTTTTGGATAGTTTCTTCATTTTCCACAATGTTTTCTAAAGCCCCTTTCTTAAGGGGCGTAAAAAGGAGGGCTTGTGTTGGAATGGGTTAATTAAGACTTGTACAAATTCAAATAGGTTGCAGACGACATTATTTAGTTGATCAAATTTTAAATATTATTGTCTTTTGAGATAATAAACATTGTGTATAATGAAGGAATTGTTTGTCTCAAGCAATTTCATCATGATTCACAATGTTTCCATTTGCATTTTTCTTAAGAGGCGTAAAAAGGTGGGATTGTGTGGGGAATAGTTGAATTGTCGTCTGCAACTACATCAAATTTGGACTAGACTCAAATTTTGCCACATGGTAATGGGTTACTCCTAGCAAGCCTCCACCAAATTTTACTTATGAATTCCCTTGAATATTATTTGGGGTCCAACTGGATGCACCCATTTTACACAAAAACAAATGTCCTTTGAATCATGTTGGGGCTATACCAACACACATCCTTTTTTACATAGAGACAAACAAGAATATATTATACCTTGTCATGCTGAATTAAATCCTATACAGAATTACTTTTAAATCAAAGGACTGACTGGACTGGAAGGTCTTAATGAGGGTCAATAATTATTTTGAGAATTGATTTTATAAACAACTAGTTGAAAGGGGACAAGCAGGCGGTGTAGACCAAGATCAAACTGCACTTGTGTAGGCTGATCTTTGTCAATACCTCCTGCCAAAATAGGAATTTTCCAGAGTCAGCAAGTTAACCCTTTCTCGTTCAAATACGGGATTTTACGTTCCTGTGATTTTATACTTGAGAAAACATTGTGGAAAAATAAGAAATTGCTTGTAACAAGCAATTTCTCCATTTTCCACAATATTTTCTACCACATAGGATGGGTTCATTTCAAAAATCATCCAGGTGTCATTGTCGTCTGCAACCTCTTTCAATTTGGACTTGTCTGAAATTTCCAAAAACGGGAAAGGGTTAAGGGTTAAGAAATACTGAACCAAAAGGTGCAGAGTATTCATATGTAGCATCTCCTAGTAGACATCTGTCAACTTTATTCACATAATGTCCCTTGGGACTCAGAGACTGGTGAGCGACAAAGGACCATCATGGTCCTCTTATTTTGTAATTTCATAGTCTAATACTAATGAAAATTAATATAATTTTGAAATGATTAATAATAATGAAATTATTGTAGTTTTGGAATGGAATGTCCTGTGCCTTAAAGCCTTTGGAAATAAGTTTAATTTTGTAGGCATAATATACGTGTTGTTTTTTACATTACATTCGAAGTATAATTGCCTTAATATTAATAATTATGTACATATGATTTCATATTGTGTAAAAAAGATGCATATCTGTTTAATGCTCTGTAGAAAATAATAGTTTGGACTTTTTGACAAGTTGAAACCATTTGATAGTGTCATTTTTGAATGCCATCCCTGTAAATGCCTTAACTAGTTGATAATGGTAGTTCTTTTATGTTCCAAGTTCTGACTAATTGGTACAGCACTTTAACTTGTCAAAATGTTCTACTGTTGTAAGTGGGAAGAGCCTTTGATACATTTCATATGTTTTTGTTTCTGCTTAAGTTTTTTTCTTATTATTCATCATATAATCATTTAGTTATAACCAAATAGACAGGCTGTTTAAGTGCAATTATATTTACAAATAAATGTGACTCATCACCCAGAGAAATTCTATTCAATAAATTGTGAAAAAAACATTATCTCCTTACTAGGCAACACAAAAGGTCCAAATTGAAAGAAGAAAAGAAATCTTTGTCTATCTGGGCAGAAAATTCTGTGGATGATGAAGAAATTGCTTGTACAAGCAATTTCTTCACTTTTCATATTGCTCTCACTTTTAATTGTCTCCTACAATTTATTCAATTTGGAGAAGTCTAAAGGGTAAAGGGTCACATGTCTAAGTTAGATATCAAAATGAAGGTCATACATGAATAAAAAAAAAGCTTTATTGTGGACCTGTTTTAGTATACCAACATGTCTTGTTGACAGACAGTTATTCACTAGATTTTCTGGAGGAAATATCTAGTTATGACTTTGGTAAATATCTTCAGGTAGGTTGGTTTTAGAATAGGCACAAATATTTTCTAATGTGAGAAATTTCTCCCACATTTCTGCATGGATTTAAATAAAACTTAACTAGAATATTGGTCATTGTGCGATCAAATTAATATTTTAAGTGAATTATTGCTGCCTCATAGAAAAAGATGGACTTATGTCATAGTTATGTTTCTCTTGTTTAACCTATTACCAGGCAGCAAAATTTGAGACAGGTCCAAATTCAAAGAGGTAGCAGACGACAATTTTAGAAAATGTCTGTCTAATAAGGTAGGAAACATTGTGGATAATGAAGAAATTGCTTGTAACAAGCAATTTCTTCACTGTTCACAATGTTTTCTTAGTTTTTTTTTCATCAAGAGCTGTGGGATTGTGTTGGATTGGGTTAAATAATGGATTATCATTGCATAATTCATCTTTAAGTATTTATAAAATTAGTTGTTTTCCAGAGCTTTATGTAACCACAATTTTATTCTCTTGAAATCCCTAATTGTAATACATGCATGTTTGTGTGTGTAAGATTGTGATAGATATAAAATCTTGGGACATAGAAATCCATTTCACTTAACCCATCACCAGACAACAAAGTTTTAATCTAATCCAAATTGAAAAAGATTGCAAACAACAAATTTAAGTATATAGAATTTTAAAATACCTTGTCAGACAGGGTAGAAAATATTGTGGTAAATGTAATGATTTCTTGCTATAAGCAATTTCTTTAATTTCTTCAGTATTTTTTCAAATGCTTTTCTTAATGGACATAAAAAAGTTGGGCTGTATGGAAATGCCCTCCTTATTACACCCCAAAGAAGAAGGTTTTTGAAAAAATTGTGGAGAATGAAGAAATTTCTTGTATCAAGCAAATTCTTTATTATCCACAACATTTTCTATCCTAAAAGTTAAAAAAAAATAAAAATAAAATTCCATCAACTGGAAATAGTCGTCTTCTTTCAATTTGGACCAGTCTTAAATTTTGTTGTGTAGGAATGGGTTGAGGCAAGATATTGCATGAGTGATTATATTTTAATTTTGTTCATTCCAATCTATCATTCCAGGCATTTATTTTTACACTCCATCCTTTCATGAAAATGTAGCTATATGAAATGCAATACTATTCTAACCCTTCCCGGTTTTGCACAATTTTAGACCTGTCCAAATTCAAAGGTTTTGCAGACAAAAACTAAAAGTGGATTTAATTTGAAAAATAATGATTCGTTGGGTAGAAAATGTTGTTGAAAAAATAGAAATCAATTGCTACAAGAATTTTTTTTTTCTACAAGTTTTTCTCAATTATAAAATCAAAGCAACATAAAACCCAGGAATTGAACAGGAAAGGTTAAACCCATGCCAAAAAAAATAAGCTTTTTGACGCACTGAAGAAATACAATTATGGAAATCTTTGTGAGACAAGCAGAAATAGCTTGTAACAAGCAATTTCTCTTTTTCTCACAATGTATTTTTTATCATATATGGCACTTATTTTACAATTTGAGAAATATTTGAAATGTGGTCTGCAACACGTTTTAATTTGGACCATTATTTAATTTTGTTATCTAGTAATGTAGTAATAGTCCATTCAAATGTTTTGGTTTCTTCATTTCTTCTGTAAGTATAATACTTTTTGAAGCACTGTAATTGACTGTAAAAGAAAAAAGGATGATATGATAAGATCTGAATGCAGGCTTTACAGATTGTGGCTATCAATAAAAAAAAAATAAAAAAAAATGTACACTACACACTTATCCCTTTCAAGCCAGAGTTGTTAATGAAGTTAATTTTTCGTGTACAATAAGCTCTTTCAGTGCTTTCTATCCTTTGAATTTTTTTCAATTATGAAGACAGATATTCAGCATGATATGGGATAACCCTTTCCCACACAGTAAAATTTTAGACCAGTCCAAATTCAAAGAAGTTGCAGTCAACAATTTTAACTTGGTGAATTTTTTAAAAAAAAATTCTTTTGGCTAGAAAACATTGTGGAGAATGAAGAAATTGCTTGTAACAAGCAATTTCTTCATTTTCGACAATGTTTTCCAAAGCTTTCATATTGAGGGGGGTTTAAAGGAGTCACTGTGTGGGAATCGGTTAAAAGGATGAAAAATTGGTTGTTTCTAATTGTGTCTTATCCAGTAATCTGACCAAAGACTATCTATCATGAGGTCCAGGGTTAAATACTGTGTCGTGGCAAATACCCTTTCCGACATTCATCTCCCTCTAATGAATGGATAATCGTAAACCTAAGTGCGATGAGTGGCTGGAGGCTTTAGATGGATTTAGTGGATGCACTTGTGCTAGAAATACCAGGAATCCATGGTTAGGTGCTCCAGCCGACGCAATATGACTGAAATGCTAGTGGTGTTAAACGGCATTCAAACAAACAAGGACAGAAAATTGTTTAGCTTGCGCCAGCGTAATATTTCTATTCTATACTGTGTTAAGAGACTTTTTTTTGTTACTTTATTAAAACTCTCTTCAATTCAAATGTATGATTTTAACCCTTTCCCACTCAGTGACTCCAAGGAAAAAAATCTTCGGAAAACACTGTGTTTCAAGCAATTTCTTCATTTTCCACAATGTTTTCTACCCAGAAACTTGAAATATCCAAAATTTCAGCAAATTTCATTTGTCGGCTGCCACTTCTTTCAATTTGCGCCAGTCTAAAAATTTGCCATCTGGTAATGGGTTAAAGGTTTATGTTAGAGAAAAATCTATCGCTCAATATAAAGTTATTAAGATCACCAAGGCTTCCTAACTTTTCTATTCTAGGAACTGTTGAGCTCAGCTTGTCCCCAAAAAAATCTTGGGATGGATTCTAGATATCATTAACCCTTTCCTGGACAAACACGGGATTTTACGTTGCTATAATTTTATACTTGAGACAACATTGTGGAAAAAGAAGAAATTGCTTGTAACAAGCAATTTCTCCTTTTTACACAATATTTTCTACCACATAGGATGGTTTCGTTTCAAATTGTATCCAATATTAATTGTCGTCTGCAACCTCCTTCAATTTGGACCAGTCTAAAATTTCAAAAAACAGGAAAGGGTTAATTCTCGGTGAGGACTGCCTATATAGACATTTAGTGCTGTCTTGTTGTCATCCTTTTAAATCAATTTCATTTGAAAGAAAGGAAAAATACAAACTCTGATTTCTGTTTTTTAAGTGAAGTACAAATAGATGTTTTTGTTTTGTTTTGTTTTTCTATAGATATTTGTTTGTCCCTTACAAGGAAGGTTTTTCAAAGCATTGAAGTATGAATCCTTATTAAACTTACATGCCATAACCTTATACAAATGTACTTATCTGATGATAAGAGTATCTTTTTTATAAGAAAAATCTCTATTTTTACACTAAACCAAGAATTTCTGTATTATTCTTTTCATATATGCTAGTGCCTTACAAATATTTCATTCCTGACCATGCTTGATGGTTCATAAGTGTTGTGACTATACATAACTTTTGATTTATTTCACAGTTTTAGCTCCACTGGACAAATGTCAGTAAGCTATTGTCATGGCTTTGCCTCCATTGTTCTTATATCTTCCATAAACTTGCTTTTACTCATTAACAGATGGCAAAAATTTGGACTGGTCTAAATTGAAAGGAGCTGCAGACAACAATTTAAAGTTGATGAAATTTAAGAATTTTTCAAATTTTTGGGTAGAAAACATTGTGGAAAATGAAGAAATTGCTTGCTCAAAGAAATTTCTTCATTTTTCACAATGTTTTTCCAAGTTATTTTCCTTAGGAGTGTTAAAATTTGGTCCAGTCTAAAATTCTACCATCTGCTAATTGGTTAAATGAATAAGTCAGGTGTCTCTAGTTCCATATTCTGGAAGTAAATGGGAGCACTTGGTGCTAATCTGTTTAGGAAGCATAATTCTTTCTATACACTGTATGCTCATCTGAATTTAACATGAATATTTGTATGTTTAAGCCTTGTCATGCTGAACCCGGAATATTCCTGTTTTGGCAGGTGGTATAGACAAAGAACAGCCTGAACATAAGTGCATTCTAATCTTTGTCTACACCTCCTGCTTGTTCCATTTCATCCAGAGTTGTTTAAATAATCAATTTTCAAAAGGAATATTGACCCTCGTTAAGAACTTCCTGTGCTGTCAGTCCTTTGATTTTAAAGTGATTCTGTACAGGATTTTAATTCAATATGACAAGGGTTAACATAAACAAATATGTCGTATTGCAATTAGTTGCATCAATAATTTTATTTGTTTTCAAACATGCTGATACATGTAGTTATCTTTTGGGGCTAAATACATGTGAGGTGTTCAATAGAATTGTACTTCTATCATGTCTTCCATATTTCTTAGAGATGTTACAGGTTTAACCAATGACATGGTCATTAACCCTTTTCTGTTTTTAGAAGTTTTAGACTGGTCAAAATTTAAAGAGGTTGCAGACAACAATAAAAATTAAATGCAATTTTAAATTAAACCATCCGAAGTAAAAGGAAATATTGTGGTAAAAGAAGAAATTGCTTGTTACAAGCAATTACTTTTTTTATCACAATTTTTTCTCGAGTAAAAAATCACAACCACGTAAAATCCCGTTTGTACAGGAAAGGGTTAAAGAAGAATTTTTATTGTGCCTTATTTTTTGTAATATATGATACGGTAACTATAAGATTAACTCTTTCTTAACCCATTACCATATACCAATTTTTAGACTGGTCTAAATTGAAAGAAGTTGCAGATAGCAATTCAAAATGTTTTACAACTGAATGGTGAAGTTCAATGAGGTAGAAAAGAATTGTGTGCAAAGGATAAATGCCTTGTAACAAGAAATTTCAAAACATCTTAAAGGTTGAAGAAACTGCTTGTTATGAACAATTTCTCGCATTTTCTAGCTGTACTGGCTGAAATCAAGGGGACTTTTATGATTGTGTTGTGTCTGTTGTGCATCCGTTTGTGTCTGCTTCCTTCTGTGTGTCCTTCCACTTTTACTTTAAACATGTTTTCCTCAGAATGTACTCCACAGATCCTTTGGTGACCATTTATCAGATTCCTTCAAAAAATTTTGATCGGATAAGAATATGTATCATATGCGCAGGACTAGTTTCCATATATGGTGTAAAGTGAAAACATTTTCTCAGAGATTTCAATCAATTTCAGAGGAACTATCCTTAAGTGACCTTTTGTTATACCCCTTAAAGAATTTTTGATCAATTGGGAAGGGCAGGGCTAATTTCCTTGTATGGTATGTAGTGAAAACTTTGATAGTCTTCTCAGAAATCACTTAATGGATTTCAAATAAACTTTACAGGACGTAATCTTAATTGACTTTTTATTATATTCTTGTAATAAAATGATCAAATGAAAACCATATCTTTAATAGGCAGGGATACATTCCATATATGGTGGAATTACAACTTTGAAAATCATCTTAGAAACCAGATAAAGTTCAAAGTTGATTTCACAGCAATGATCCTTTGGTGGCCTTTTATCAGATTCCTTAGCAGTCTTGACTTGGTTAACCCTTTCCTGTTTTCCAAAATTATAGACCTGACCAATTCAAAGGTTTTTGACAAAAACTAAAGCTTATTTAATTTGAAATATAACCGTTTAGTAGGGTAAGAAATATTGTAGAAATAAAAGAAATTGCTTGTTACAAGCAATTTTTTTTTTTTCTACAATGTTTTTTTAAGTTACAGGGACTTTAAAACCAGGGATTGAACACGAAGGGATTAAAAACATGGCATTATTGGGCTGAGCTACTTTTCATTTATGGTATAAAGTGATAATTTTGAAATCTCTGTGGATTTTAACTTAATTTTATGGATTTGATCGTTTTGTGATCCTTTATTAGTTTTTGAAGAAATTTATTTGAATAAATAATTTTGCTTTGGAGTGGTATTAAGTTGGAATGATTAATTAAAGTTACTTTTAACAGACCAGCATAAATTACATACTTTATTGAAGAATGAATTCTATAGACTCTTTGCTGCTCCAAGACCCATGAAACCTTGGGTTAATACATTTACTTGCAAATAGCAAAAAAAGTCCCAGCTAGACAAGTCAAGCATTGAAATTTTACATCCCTGAATGAATGAATGAAATACCACAGCTTTTGTTGTACACTAAACCAAAAGAAAAATCCACTCTGAAACAATTATGCTCCATTTGATAGTTGTACACTTACTGAAAATTAAATCCATCTTACTATAGAACCATTGTGCTTTACTTGATAGACATCTCTTTTCCTTGGATTCAGTCTTACCTTAGTTACTCAAAGTGTAAAGAAAATGGTCACCTATATGAAGTAAATTTTCCTTATTTTGAGGTCAAAATATTGATTTTCAACTTGGCAAGATGAATTAAGAGCTTGATTCTTTTTCTTGATAATTTCTTCTAAAAAATAAACTTATTTATGTTTTGTCTTGTGTCACATATACTTTCAGTTATCTTTCTTTGCTTTTGCAAAATTACCTCACATCTTTCATTATTTTTTGCTGAAATTATATTTAAGTAAACTGAACAAGAACTAAGCTGACACTTTCAAAAATGATTATTTGTTACTTGATATGTGATAGAAACATCACCAGTACAACTAAACCTGTTCCCACATGACAAAATTTTAGACTGGTCCAAATTGAAAGAAGTTACAGACAACAATTTCCAGTTTATGGAATTTAGATTTTTCTCGTCTTTTTGGATAGAAAATATTGTAGATAATGAAGACATTGCTTGTATAAAGCAATGCCTCCGTCATAGTGCAGTTGGTAGCGCTTTGGACTGTCAATCTAGAGGTCCTGTGTTTGATCCCGACGGCGGCACTCATCGTTTCTGACTCTTTGTCTCTCACAAATTGGTTGATAATCGTAGACCTATGTGGGATAGCAGCTGGAGGCTAGGAGAGGATGTAATGGTAGTACTGGTGTGAGAAATACCAGGATTCCATTTTTAGGTGCTCCAGCCGCCGCGATATAACTGAAAGATTGTTGAAAGCGGCATAAATCACATTCAAACAAAAACAATTGTATAAAGCAATTCCTTCATTTTCCACAATGTTTTCCAAGGCTTTTGTCTTGAGGGGAGTAAGAAGGAGGGGTTGTGTGAGGATGGGTTTAACTAAGTTGTATATAATTATGTGTCTTGATCACCAAATTGCTATGTACTCTAATCAGTATTTTATTTAGGATTTTGACTAAGGTTAATATAAATCTTCTGTAGATCAATAAATACTTATGTATACTTTGTTATAAAAAATAGGGTTTTGGTTTAAGTTTATATTAGAGATAAGTAATTTATTTTATCATCTATGAAAGACCATTACTTTGTTCTATTCCAAACATTTTAATTACTGCTTAGATCGGGCTGCAATTGCCAGATCGCTGACCACGCAAATCGATCTCCATTAGGAAGTTCCACTTTAATGTTAAACAGCGTTATTTTACAAAACTTACAGCCAGTGTCATGATACAAATAAGTAAAATGGTTTGTTGGCAACCTAAACTTTGAAACCACAGCATGAGTAGGCTTTTGTTATGACTTTTTAATTGCCAAACCGACAAGATTGCTTCTTTTAAATGTCAGCCAATGTTGAAGTTCAAAGTTCACTTCAGGTCAAGATGAATGACTTGATTGGTTAATTGAATTTTGATTGACAGCCGCGAGTCATTAATTCTAAGGTGTATGTTGTAAACTGACAAATCAATGTTCACAATATTTTGTTAGAAATTTCCTCTACCTGGTTGTGTTAATGAAATCCTATTACTGTTTCTGTTTATGTAATTGTTTAGTTATGATGTTCAAGATTTTATACACTTTATCAATTCTATGAAGGTAGATGTTTTCTTTACAATAAATGTATTTATACTATGTTCTACAGCTACAGCACTCATTTCTATAGCAATTAATATACATGTAGTTTATTATTTCACTTTTTATTTTGTTAATAGGGGATGGAAATAAAGGTATTAAAACTAGTGTAGTCTGTATTTCATTTACATGTCGCCTGCATTAGAAAATATTATCTCATCTCTGTCAGTCCAAAGGATGGAACAAAGCCAGGCACACAAGAAGCAAGCTTTAGAAAAAAATGTAGACACTGTATAAATTGCTTGTAACAAGCAATTTATTCAGTGTCCACAATATTTTCTATACTAAAGCGCAGATTTTTTAATTCAACCGTCTTGAAATTGTCTGCGTAATCTTTCAATTTGGAGAGTCTAGAATTTTGTTGTGTGTCAATGGTTTAACATGTTCATCAAGTTAATGAAATAGAGAGAAAAAAAAAAGAATGAAAAGTAGAAAGAAATTTGGGTGAAACGACAGACAGAAAATATTTAGTACATGTCCTTGCTACCAAGATAGTAGTCTTCCAGATCAGAACTAACTTTTCTCCGACGGCGGCACTCATCCTTTCCGACTATTTGTTTCTCACCAATGGGTCGATAATCGTAGACCTATGTGGGATAGCAGCTGGAGACTATGAAAGTTTGTAATGGTAGAACTGGTGTGAGAAATACCAGGATTCCATTGTTAGGTGCTCCAGCCGCCGCGATATAACTGAAAGGTTGTTGAAAGCGGCGTTAAACCCCATTCAAACAATCAGAACTTACTTGGCTAAACTATTGACGACTTAGTAGAGTTGAGTTAAGATTCACGATTGCGTTCACAGGACTGCATATCCAGAACAACCCAATATTGCAACAAGTTGGCTTAACCCATTCCAAAACAACGATTTATGACGCCTCAAGGGAAAAAAAACCTTTTGAAAACATTCTGAATAATTGTTGCAAGTAATTTCTTTATTATCCCCAATCTTTTCAACCAAAAATGACAAAATAATGATAATAAGATTTCAACTTCAAATCGTATAGACACTTATGAAGTTTTTGCACTAAGCCACCGAGTCATTATGGTAATGAGCCGCCGCCATAGCGCAGTCGGTAGCGCGTCAGAATCCTAATCTTCAATCATGGGATGTCATTGGTTCGATCCCCGGTGGCGGCACATATCCTTTCCGACGTTTGTCTCTCACCAATGGGTGGATGATCGTAAACCTAAGTGGGATAGCAGCTGGAGGCTAGGAAAGGATGTAGTGGTTGTACTGGTGTGAGAAATACCAGGTATCCATTGTTAGGTGCTCCAGCCGCCGCGATATGACTGAAATACTGTTAAAAGAGGCGTTAAACCCCATTCAATCAATCAATCTATATGGTTAGGATTATAAAGAACTAAGTCGTTGTTTTGCACCTTTAAGCTTGTTGCTATAGCTTGAATAATGTGTAGTTCAACGTTTAAGTCGCCAACCCTAAAAAAATACTTAACACAAATGTCGGAGCTCAAAACGTTTACCCGATCTAAATGAATTATGATTGGACTATCGAGTTTTGATGGCACCAAATTGTCAACTGCTTCCGATTAAGTTTGGAAATAATTGAATTATACTCATTTATAGACATACTGGTCATGCCTTTTTGCATGAAATATGTCGTTAGCTTAGTGTAAAAATATCGTAAGTGTCTATACTTTGTATAGAGACTTATGATACTTTTGCACTAAGCCACCAATGTATATTGCAGGTACTGGTAGCCCACTGTCTGTGAGAGACGTCATAGTATCGATAGATCCAGGGGTAATAACCCAGTCAATGACAGGGCTTGAATGCTTGATAATAGAGTTGTCTTTCAAAACAACATTTAGAACAATATCCGGTGGAACAGGGACGAAGCTTTTTTTATCAGGCTCAACAAATATCTATTACATTGTATATACATGTATTATTATATTCAAAGACTGTCAACTGTGTGTGGATAACAGCACAAACCGAGCGATTTTGTCTTCGGGAATCTGAAACAAAAACATTATTTAGTCAAACATGGCACAAAACTTTTGGCGGGATGTTATCTTAAAACAATGTAGGAAGAAAAGTAGTCCGAGATTCGACGCGCAAATCTGAGCACAGAGTCCCGAAATGAATTTTTATGATAAAACAGTGTCCGTAGTCCGTTTACAGACGTGGTTCAGGACTCCAACTTGTCAATCTTGGAAACGACAAATACGGTCACAGTAGAAACAGTAACAGCTAACTACTATTGTAATCAAGAAATATAGAGATTTTTTGTGTGTGTTTTCATAGATGTATGATCCTTAGAACTTAATCACAATGTATAAATTAGAGTATGAGATTTTGACATTAGTTACAATCTGTTAAATTTTTTAGGTTCATACCTCCTTGAAAACAATAAAAAAAATTCTCTTTATCTCTTGTAATATGATGCTATCGAGCAAAACAAGGCAAATATTTTACTAGTTTCGAGTAAAATTGTCGGCGCGCCGTAAAACACCAATCAGTAGACCAATCTAGTAAAGTTTCATGGATACACTCTGTGCGCAAGCATATTCAATATAGATGCGCGCACGAATTTCTGTTCATGGAAGTATGAAAAAAAACTTCAACCAATCAAAACGCTTGAAAACTAAACTTAAATTAACCATGTACATACATGCTTGAAACAGAGGTGAATACAACTAAATGAGGATTGAATAAATTACTTCAAGCTTTCTGTTCATCAATTATTTGTGATTGACAAGTGAAACTTTCCCGAAACATATGTACTTACTGTAAGTAAAATTTTTCAGTATCGTGTATCCTTTGATTGTTGATGTAAAAACTTTTTGGTCCAAGTCTCTGTTGCTGAAAATGAAAAAAATGTAGTCGTCAGGTTCTTAATTAGCTATTTTATTCTAGTCCAATACATTGCACGAGAACGTTCGATGCAAATCAAAAACTCGACTTGAAGTGTAAAAAGTCTTAACCCGTTTCTGTTTTACAAAATTTTAAACATGTTTAATTTGAAACAGGTCGCAAACAATAATTAAAAGTGAGCACTTTCAAAATCTTACTATCCTGTAGGGTAAAAAATATTGTGTGAAAAGAAGAAATTGCTTGTGACAAGCAATTTCTTCTTTTCCCACAATATTTTCTCAAATATAAAATCAGGGGTACGTACAAATCAGAGATTGTACGAAAAAGTCATATGTAAGATGTGCTGTTGAATTAAAATAACTCGTAAGACTAAACTTTTTTTCCACCGTTTTATATTTATATCTCTGGACACCGACTTACTTACCATAAAAAGTTGTCGACAGGCTTGGTTATTACACGACCAGGCGTCCGCTGTAAATAAGTGAACAAAACGAAAATTAGGTTGCTGACAAACTTACGGACTTCAATAATACTCAATTATTAGTTCTGGATCACAATCAAACTCAGAAATTATCGTTTGTAAATCTTGAATCGCATACAAAATCGATCACTTTAATCCAATTCAAGATGACAAACTTTTACACTGGTCCAAATTCAAAGAAGTTGCAGACGGCAATTTTTGTTTAGTGAAACCTTAAAAATCTTGTTCTTTGGGATAGAAAAACGTGGATAATAAAAATATCGCATGTAAGAAGGAAGTTCATCATTTTACACAATGTTTTTAGATATTGGGGGGGGGGGGCAGGGGGGCCAAAAGCCGGATTGTGTGGTAATGAGTTAATACAGATCGAAACTTTTACATGGCCCTATAATGTTAGAATGATTTTGTGTCTATAACGTGGGGTGGTGCACTCTAGTATTACCAACGTACATTACGATTAACTAGTTACCATTCAATCTAGCATTTGATGCAATGAGAAAACCCTAATAAGAAAAACATTGAGGTAAACGGAGAAATTTGTAACAGGCAAATCATTAGCTTGTAACAAACTCATACAACTCGCCTTTCATTGTTAAACTTAAATTGAGCTAACACGTGCAACGTCTTTCAATTCTTACCACTCCAAAATTCTGCCGTCTGGTAATTAGCGATTTTCGGAGCAGAATCAAAATTCAAGGCTAAAACCATTCCCACTCGAAAGAAATTTAGACTGGTACAAATTGAAAGAAGTTGCAGACGACGATTCTAACTTAGCAAATTTAAAGAAAAGAAATAAACAAACTTGTCTCTTTGGGTAGAAAACCTTGTGAATAATGAAGAATTCGCTTATAACAAGCTATTTCTTCACTTCTAACAATGTGTCCAAAGCCCTTTTCTTTTGGTCGTAAAGAAGCTGTACTGTGTGGGAACGGGTTAATTAAACCACGGGTGACTTATGTTCATCTCGACGGCTAACTGAAATTTCACTAAGAATACTCACAGAGAACGGTCTTCGGTTTTCTACGATAACACGCGGGTTGATGATATTCCGGACATATAAACGATCTGGATCGGCGAAGTCGTTCTTCTGTCACTTTGGGATCCCATTCTTCCTGAAATAGATCATAATTCCATACAGAAGCCAAAAAACATAAAACAATGAGACCTATCGAGTATAGTCGATCGATAATAAATTCCGAGACAACTACATATGCAAAGACCGTACTTCGACAATGAACGCTCATTTAACGGAGGATGTCGGCGACCGTTTGACCAAGCTAATTATCACAAACCTACGTCCACATGCAAGGTGCATATAAACTGCATGACACAAAGACATGTGCACGCCCATCTGTTTTTATACTCGTGTGAAGGCCAACTGTAATTACTTTTGCACCGAGAAATTCTACAAAAGACTAAGAAATTTGAAGTATGCATAAAATTGCTACCCGCCGTATGGATTTATCTAGTATTTACTATTTGTATAATGAAAGAATAAAAGTGAAAAAAAATCACACTGAAAGATAAAAAAAAAGCACAACACCCAAATCAATACGTTTTATAATGTACGTTTTGTAACACCGCAGTCGAGATTACTGAATTTTCCTCAACGTTTATTTCTTTTTATGTTCGTAGATTTCCGACATGAACAAAATGCAATATATAGAACAATCCAACTTACAAATTTTCAATATCATTTTGCACTCTACCCTCCGAATTTTCGCCATTTTCGTGTGGACTACAGTCGTGACATTCAATTCACCCGTTTGTGGAGGTTAAGTACGAGAATCGCAATGTATGAATATGACGTTTAAGGCCCGCTCTTTATCTGCACGTCTCATCGTAAGAGATCAGTACAACAATGTCGTAAGTGCTTGTCTAGATAGCAATGATATACGATAGACCGTGAAAATTGAGACCAGTTGAATTAAACTACATTCAGGTGCGCCGGAAACACAGAACGGTACATATAATGTCTCTGTTCGCAAGAAGTACGGTCAAAATGTGTTTAATGACGTATGATAGTGAAATGTACAGCATCGGTATGGTATACGATAATAAAACTAAGCCCGTTTAGATAAATTAGCCATTTAGATATGCCAGAAAGTATACTTACAAACTCTTCCTTGGCCCCGATCTTCACAAGAAACTCGTTTTCCGTTTGAGATTTCACCAGACCT
This sequence comes from Fragum fragum, assembly GCA_946902895.1. Lineage (NCBI taxonomy): Eukaryota > Metazoa > Mollusca > Bivalvia > Cardiida > Cardiidae > Fragum > Fragum fragum. The sequence continues at coordinate 46,286,837 of OX336365.1, forward strand.
AAATCTGTACTCCTCTGTTGATTAATGTCCTCCATGGTTTCCATTTTACCCTATAAATGAACGAATTTCCAGACGGTAAAAATTAAGACTGGTCAAAATTCAAAGAAGCTGCCGACGACAATATTTAGTTGATGAAAGTCTATTGGATAATGAAGAAATCGCTTGTTACAAGCATGTCACCCAGTTTTCCATCTTTTTTTTTTTTTTTTTTTCTTTTTTTTTTTTTCAAACGTATTTTCTCAAGGGGCGATACAAGGCGGGATTGTACAGAAATTAATAAATAAAAGAAACCCGTTAGTGGAGGAGGAATCCACCGAAAAATAACCATTTTCTGTTTTGCAAAATGTTAGACTTGTCCAAATTCAAAGGTTTTGCAAACGAAAATTGAAAATGGGTTTAATTTGAAAAATAATCATTCGGTTGGGTAGAAAATATCTTGGTAAAAGTAGAAACAGCTTGTTACAAGCATTTTCTTCTTTTTTTCTACAATGTTTTCGCAATTATAACATTATAGTGACGTAAAAAACAGGGATTGGACTGGAAAAGGTTAAAGCGACATCGAATCAAACACATGAATTTAACCCATAACCGGACGACGAACTTTGAACTGGCCCAGCTTCAAGGATGTTTCAGAGGATAATTCGAATCGGATTGAAATTGAAAGACAAGAGCTAGATTTGGTAGAAATATTGTAAGGATGGGCGTAAATGCTTGCTTCGAACAATTTCTCCCTTTTTGGCGTTCTTTTTATATAAAAACTCATTGATAGTATCATAAGTCTGAATTGTGTGATAAAGGGTAAAAAACCGATAAGTTAATGTAAATTAGAATGACCTTTCTACATCAGAATATAACATAAAAAAGTGCGAAAAATTCCGACCCTGGCCAGACTGCACAGGATGAAGAGGATCTAAGTGTGTCACTTTTTGCAGTGTTCTGGCTCTAGAATAGTCAATAAACCTCATTATGTATTACTTTTTGAAATACCATTTCTGATTGACCTGTGCTAGATACTATTTCTTTTCTATATATTCGACGCTTAAGGAGTTTCTGGATCGTCCCCTTTTGCATGACGGATCACTTCTACAAGACTAAAATATAGACCAATGTACAGACTGCCGATGTATTCTTCGATTTATTTATTTAATTATTTATTTTCGTCTTAACACTACTGTATTGCAAAATTTTAGACCTGTCAAAATTCAAAGGTTTTGCAGATGACAATTTAAAGTCGACTTAAAAAAAAATACGATCATTCAGTTGGGTAGAAATATTGTCGAAAACTAAGAAATTGCCCATTACAGGCAATTTCTTTTTCCATGCTATTTTTTCTAGTATAATAACACAGGGACATTAAAACCTGGGACTGAACAGGAAAGGGTTGAAGTCTTAGAAAGCTCTCCCTTATTACGGAAATTGCCTGTTCTTCAATAGGTTCCAGACCTTGCATATAATTGCAAAATCAAAGTACTGTAAGCTAGCAAAGCATTGTTTTGTTATGCAATCTTCTTTGCCATTTGTGGGGTAGAAAACAATTTGGACAGTGCAGAAATTGCTTGTTACAAGTAATTTCTTCAATGCCCACAATGTTTTCCAAAGCCTTTTTTTGAGATACTTAAAAAGCGTGATTGAATGGGAATGGGTTGTATAGCATGCTCTGAAGATGTTCTCTCCAATTTGAATAAAGTTAATTCATGTGGCCAGTCATTTTGAACACAATATGCTCAGGTATACACAAGAACTACTTTTTGGCGTAGACTTTCAGTCGATTTAGTGGTTAAGCCTCTAGTGGCAGTTTGCACTCTTTTGAACTCTGAGAAGACCTCAAAATTTTTGTCTGTTAAGTTAAGCTATCAAAGCTGACGCTTTGCTGGCTAAAAATGCTAATTATCGTGTACTAACTAGCTATTTTTACGAGAAAGAAATAAACGTTGAATAAAATATCTGTAATTTATGTGAAATATGATGAGTATAAGATAAATTTAGAATTATGGCCTATCTATAACTAGAACACTTTCATCAATACTCGGGTCTGATCTACGTTCCAATTCTGCTTACGCCTTACATGTTCGTTTTGTAGGAAAAGGGTATTTTGTTGACTTTGGTCCAATATGTTCGATTTGTAATATTTGCTCGCTGTTATGTGTAACAATATTATCAGAACACCGAACAAATAGTGAACGTTTTCACTTTATTTCACCCATGCTGCGAACAAAAACGTAGACAACTTACTACCTGACTCAGGTTTCCAAGGATGAAGGGATTCTCTAAACCCATTACTAGACGAAAACATTTGATACTGGTCCGAATGAAGGGATTTGATGACGACAATTTAAAGTTTATGAAATTTTAGAATTTTTTTCAACTTTCTGGGTAGAATTTCTTCGTTTTCCTTAATGTTTTCTTAATATTATTTTTGTCGGGGCGCCAAAAAGCGCCATTGTGTGGAATGAGGTTAACCCTGTAACCGCAGCTTATGATACCGCCATACAAATACTAGCACCATGAAGAACCACATGGAAAAGACATTGCTGAAAAGATGAAATCCCCTTTATGATCAATTCTTCACTTTACTCCGATGTCTTCTTCCATGCTCATAGACGTGTTGGCGCCAAAAATTGACATTGTGTGGGAATGGGTTAATACTGTAACTACAGCTTGTTATAAAGTCATACAATGACCAGCAACATGAATAACCACAAAACACTGTCATAACCCTATCATGCCGAACAAAGACTTTTTCAGAATTGTATAAAAATCAAAGTGCTGAAAGCACTGGTATTAGTTATTGTTCAGTTTTCAATACTTCTTTTGAAAATTAATTTCATAAACAACTCTGGTTTCAAAAGGACAGTCAGGAGGTGTGGATTAAGATCAGACTGGACTTATGTGCAGCATGATCTTTGTCTATACCCCTGCTAAAACCGGAATATTCCGGGTTCAGCATGGCAAGGGGTAAATTTTCTGCTAAATTCCCAATTTTACCTCCTAGTAATTGCATACCAAAGAAAATATTGTGGGAAAAGAAGAATTTGTCTGTAACAAGCAAATTCTTCTTTTCCAACAATATTTTGTACCCAACGGGTTGGTTACTTATTGAATTACACTTACTTTTAACTGTCGTCTTCAACTTCTTTCAAATTTGACAGGACTTAAATTCTGGAAAACAGAAAAGGATTAAAACGCATAATGAAAGTTGTAATTAACGTTAAATAGATAATTACATGAAATATTCAACAAACAAGTTACAATAGACAACTCAGGTTACAGATTTGATAAAGAAATCACAAAAACTTCAATATTGCGTGTTTAAATCCCTATGATAATTCCATATCTAAACACGACCAGACACAATAAAAAGGGGACAATCTAGCAAAAAACCATACTAGCCAAATCGGTTTACCTCGACCACACCTACGAATATGATAAAACTGTTCTCACTATCCATTCTGCCTGACCGTTTGCCTGAGTTCAATTTATTTTCATTAATTATCTCAATATTGATCAAAGCACTAAAAGTACTGCGCAGGGAACGTTCTTCATATCGCTTGACATATCTAATCTTTCCTAGAATGGCTTTAACCCATTCCCACTCAATCCCTCCTTTTTACGCCCCTCAACGAAAAGGCTTTGGAAAACATTGTGGAAAATGAAGAAATTGCTTGGATCAAGCAATTTCTTCATTATCCACAATGTTTTCTATCCAAAAAGACGAAAAAATTTAAAATTCAATCAACTTGAAATTGTCGTCTGCAGCTCCTTTCAATTTGGACCGGTCTAAAATTCCACTGTGTTGGAATGGGTTAAGTCGGTTAAACACCGTTATTTAGTGTACGCAGGCATGAATCAGGCGAAGACGAAGGACGGAACAACCTTACCATTAATGCTCCTCTCATGTACTTTCCTTAAATGAGGCCGTCGGCCAATGTCTTCAAACCTTGACATACTGATCCTAGAATATGCCTGCTTTAACAATGAATTGGCAGGTGTATTGACTAAGACCAGCCTGCACAGACGTGCAGTCTGATCCAAGCCTATCCTACTTGCTTGTTTTTGTTGTATTGAGAAAAATCTTTGACCACAACTTCGATATAATTATGACATTTTTTAAAATATATTGAAAAGAGGATAAATATTCGGCAGGACAAAAAAACAAAAAACAACATCCTTACATCGAGACGTATACGAGGTACTTTATTTATTTCCGACTTTAGGTTGCAACTGAAAAGATGGCCCGTGGTGCATTTACTGCGGTTAACTCGAGCATCAACTTATAATTTCAGCATTCAACGCTCAGACATATTTAAACAAGTTAAACGTCTTTCGTAAACGGTGGCCCATGTTTAAATACAGAATACCCTTTATTGCGCTTTGTTGGAATCGACACGACGTCAGGATTCCCTGATGACATCGTAATGTTTCGGTTCTACTATGGTTACTATAATGACGTATTTACGACCATTCGGCAATCCTCGGGCGATCTCCGAAGTCTTCGACCAATGTAGATGTAGGTAAGGAATCGGCGAGTTGTGACATATGTATTTAGGACATCATTTTACTTTCTTCCGCTTGCAAATCAGGAGGTGCAAATATACTGGAAAAATTCCGATGTTCGAAAATGGCGCATTAAGGGTATTCTACCTCAACCGTTTTTTTCCTATCCTGGCGATTTCTAAAACACACAAATGACTCCGACAAAACTTTAGTGCGTATGATTTCGCTCTGGTGTTGCACGTCATGTCACTAAAACTGACGTAGACAAATTTATGCCAAACTTAACCCATTACTACACAATCCTAAGAAGCAAGATTCAGAAAACATTATTGAAAATGAAGAAATTGCTTGTTACAAGCAATTTCTTAATTATCCACAATGTTTTCAGCCAACAGAGACAATAATTTTTTTCAGATTTCATCAACTGGAAATTGTCGTCTGCATTTTTGAATTTGGAACAGTATAAAAAAAATTGTATGGTAATGGGTTTACATTAGCGGGCTTGTATGGGAAATATAGAAATGACATTGAAAACGTTAAATGGCCCTGCTTAAACATAATGTATATATATATAAAAAAAAACTTTTTTGTTCAGTATATTTGTTAATAAACAAAAATATTTTTGATCATGATCTAATACAAAAATTCGGCTACGAGAATGTTAAAACTAACCTACGTTACGTATTAACGGTCTATTCCACATCCACTGCAACTCTGTGCACAGTGATTTCTTCACGACGCAACTAATATTAATTTAACGTAAGATATACAAGATAAGCGCTAAACAATAGAAACTACTTGTTAACACCGATCTTCAATATCGATAGCCTATTTCATCGCCCGGCCTTCAAGCAAAACATAACCTGATCGGGGCTATTGAAATAATCAAAAATATTATGTTTTGACGGTAAGTAAAATATTCAGTCCGGATGGTCCAAGGTGTATTACGATTTCCGACCTGAGATCCGCCAACAGACAAGGGATCTCCCGGATGCTCTTTAACCCATTCCAACACAGCAAAATTTTAGACTGGTCCAAATTGAAAGAAGCTGCAGACGACAATTTCAAGTTGATGGAATTTTGAATTTTTCCGTCTTTTTGGATAGAAAACATTGTGGATAATGAAGAAATTGCTTGATACAAGCAATTTCTTCATTATCCACAATGTTTTCCAAAGCTTTATTCTCGAGGGGCGTAAAAAGGAGGGATTGAGTTGGAATGGGTTAAAACCAAGGGACCTCCCGAATGCTCTGTAAAACCAAGGGACCCCATCCGCACGCTTTTTTGACGCCACTTTAGGAAAACAATTGGAAAAACACTGTGTAAAATGAAGAAATTGCTTGCGATAAGCAATTTCTTCATTTTACACAATGTTTTCTACTCAGAAAATTGAAAAATCTAAGATTTAACAACTTTAAATTGTCGTCTGTAACTTCTTAAATTTTGGACCAGTCTAAATTTTTGCCGTTTGGTAATGGGTGAAAGAGAGACTGTATTGAGCAGGGGTCGTAACCGAAAATAACCATATTATGAAGTGGAAGGTCATTCTAAAGTCTAACGACCGCAAAAATTTTCGACCGTGGTCCTTCTGCAAAGTCCGATGAGAGTCAATACTTTTGGTACCAGCTATGATGTCCCCTTTCTCGACTGACGGGTTTCAAGTGATGGATTGCAGGTGTCAATCAAAGAATCAATCGACCAATCAAATGATTTATTTAGACAGGAAGAGATCTTTGAACTTAAACAATGGCGGACATTTATGTAAAATACATTTCTGTTGGTCTAGCGACTTAAAAGTCCTAACTATAGCTCATTCAAGCTGTAGTTACGTTGTTTAGACCGCTAATCGAGCATTTTACTTTTTTTGTTACATGTTGCAGCAAAATAACAGCGTCTAATGTCGAACATCAGTGGGCGGGGCCAGCGATTCGTCGATTACTCGTTTTTAGTTCAATTTCGAAAGAAATGAGCTATTTTCAGTGAAAAAAATGTAGGAGCTGGTATTTCTTACATTCACACAATCGTGTTTGATTCACTCAAACCTTTCCTTCACTGTGATTTTATACTTGAGAAAACCTTGTGGAAAAATGAGAAATTGCTTGTAACAAGCAATTTCTCCGTTTCCCACAATATTTTCTACCACATAGGATGGTCAGATTTCAAATTGCATGCATTTTTCATTGTCGTCTGCAACCTCTTTTAAATTGGACCAGTCTAAAATTTCATAAAACAGGAAAGAGTTAAACCCTCTTTACTAAAGTGGGGTATTACATCGTCAATATGACCGAATTCTTTTTTTCCATTTTGCTAATTCAAAACTATTTGATTTCTTTTAAGTTGTATAAAAATTGACATCGATCGGCTATTCCCAAAGGAGCAACCGACAATGAACCATTTGGAAGAAAGTATAAAGGGAAAAGGAGAAATTACAAAGGACATTCCTAACTTTCATCCTCTTTTTTTCAAAATACATTTCTCTCAAGTCAAAACACAGGATTTAATCGTAACTGTTTGAAACACTATTCAGCGAAAACTAGAATTGTCGCAAAGTGGGAGTTCATCCAAACAAGCATTTTGACAGTCGACTTGAAAACAACAACAATAACAACAACAACAACAACAAAAAAGAGGGGGACCATGATGGTCCTAATTCGCTCCCCTGAGTATGATGGCTCAAGGCTTTATGATATATACAGAATATATCAAAGCCCTACACCTTATTATTTTGGAGTAGATTTTCAAAAGATCTTCTCCTTTAATCCTAGGTATATTGAAGATACCATTTAGGTAAGGTACCATTTAGAGCTAATTTCCAGAGTACGGTAATTCTTTGAAGTAATTTGGTAGAGGGTCAATAGGCATTGATGCATACTTAATATCAAGCTCTAGGGCTAATGGTTTAGGAGAAGAAGATTTTCAAAAATACCCTTCTGTATTCCTATGTAAAATCAGAGATCGGACAGAAATTGGCTTATTTTCAGAAAACGATAATCCAATTAAGTATTTTGGTAAAGGGTCAATAGACAAAGATACATACAAATATTAAAGCTCTAGGCCTTATGGTTTAGGAGAAGATTTTCAAAGACTTCCTTTTTTATTTCTTTGCAATATCAGGGATCGCACAGAAAAGGGCTAATTTTCAAGATACGGTAATATTTTGAAGTATTTTGGTAGAAGGTCAATAATTGTTGATTTATACCAAATATCAAAGCTCTAGGCCTTATAGTTTGAGAGGAGAATATTTTTAAGTTTTTTCACTTGGTTTCCTTGGCAATTACAGTTCTTCGTGGATTTCGATTCTTCGACGATGACCGATCACAATAGCTCACCCAGAGTACTTCCTGCTCAGGTGAGCTAAAAATAGAGCACATCCTTTAATCATGGATAACATTTGTATGCAGTTTCATAGTCTTAAGTCAAGTGGCTTATGCGTTTGGGCACGGAAAAGGTTTGCAGTGAAGAGTATAATTGTAACATTTACCTTTGATAGGGATCACTGATAGCAATTGTATGCAGTTTCATATTAATATCAGTTGGTTCTAGAGTAAGAGCACTGAAACGAAAAAAGTCTGCGGACGGACAGGTATGGTGAAACCAATATAATCCTTTCTACTTCGTAGGTGAGATTGACCAATCGCTGACCCTACCCATTTACTCCTCTGGCCACGCCCACTGACTCCTACAGGAAGTCCCGCTTCGATTTTGCAAAGCTTATGGCAAGTAGCATGTAATAAAAGAGTAGAACGGTTAATTAGCGACCTAAACGTCGTAACTGCAGCTTGAATAAGCTGTAGTTACGACGTTTAAGTCAGAAATCAAACAGAAAAGAGTAACAACAAGAGGGTCGTTGGTCCTGGGGCGCTCACCTGAGATAAAGGCTCTTTTTCTTTCAACAGTCTAATTTCATGTTAAGGTTAGGATTATGAAACAAGTGGGCCACAATTACATATAAAGACTATGAACCTGGGGATCCAAAAGTCTAAATTACAAATTCCAAGGCTATAGTGCTGATTTGAAAGAAGGAAAAAACTTTTTCCATGGGTTATAATTACAGAAATAAGAAAGAAGTCTGTGAACTGATGCTTCATGCCTATACCCCCCTCCCCCCCCCCCCTGGAGACCCGAGGATCATGATTTTAGCTATTTTGTAAAAGATCAATATACTGATGCTTCATGCAAAATATCAAGGCTCTACGCCTTCTGGGTCAGGAGGAGAAATTCTTAAAGATTATTTTTAATTTCACTTTTGTTGCCATGGCAACCAGAGTTTGAAACAGATTTCAATTCTTTTAGCTTTTTTTGAAGGGGTACCACATAAGGAACATTTCTGCAAAATTTGGTTCAAATTGGCCCAGTGGTTTGGGAGGATATGTCTTTTAAACAATCATTCTTTATTTCTATATAACCCCCCGCCCTGGGGCTCCGCCCCTGGGGACCCGATGATCATGATCTTAGCTTTTTTGAAAGAGGTCAATATACTGATGCTTCATGCAAAATATCAAGGCTCTACGCTTTCCGGGTCAGGAGGAGAAGATTTTTAAAGATTATTTCAAAACTTGACTTTTGTTGCCATGGCAACCAGAGCTTTTAACGGATTTCAATTCTTTTAGCTATTTTTGAAGGGGACCACCTAAGCAACATTTCTGCCAACTTTGGTTCAAATCGGCCCAATGGTTTGGGAGGAGATGTCATTTAAAAAAATCGTTCTTTATTTCTATATAAACCCAACCCCCTGGGGCTCCGCCCCTGGGGACCCGATGATCATGATCTTAGCTTTTTTGAAAGAGGTCAATATACTGATGCTTCACGCAAAATATCAAGGCTCTACGCCTTCCGGGTCAGGAGGAGAAGATTTTTAAAGATTATTTTAAAGTTTGACTTTTGTTGCCATGGCAACCAGAGTTTTTAACGGATTTCAATTCTTTTAGCTTTTTTTGAAGGGGACCACCTAAGCAACATTTCTGCCAAATTTGGTTCAAATCGGCCCAGTGGTTTGGGAGGAGATGTTGTTTAAAGAAATTGTTGACGGACGACGCACGACGGACGGACGCCGGACAGAAGGGGATCACAATAGCTCACTGGAGCACTACGTGCTCAGGTGAGCTAAAAATGGCGCCCAATGTCCGAGTTGAAAGCTCAGGTCCGGGCTAAATAATCATTTTGATTTGTCGGTTGATTCCTTGATTGACAGTCGCGATTGGTCAATTGCCAAAAGGAAAACAGATAAACGGTTTGTTCTTTAGAATGAGTCCGCTTTGAACAATGTTTCAGTTATATTACGGCGAAGTTGAAGCATTCACATGCTTCCTGGGTATCACAAGTACAAAGATGTGGCTTTGAAATGTCTAGCCTAAGAACATACCAACGTAACCGCCCCCTTTGTATAGTATATTTTCATATATCTAGCCTTTTAGTTTTTACATGTAATTCTCTTACAAATAATTATCTTAATGCTGAAATACGGAAAAGTGATTCAAACAGCCTCTTTATTTTATGTATAACGATTTCAGAATATATTAATGAGAATCCCAAGATCTTCAAAGGCCTACACGATTATTTGTTGAAGCATCGAGTCTGTCGTCTACTTGTTGAACCTTTTGAATAGTAGTATCGGATTTGTTTGTTTTAGTTGAATTCAGTTCCAAAATTCTGTCATTAAATGTAAACAACTTTAAGCAGTTATCAAACAATTATATCATTCATGTCCATATCGGGTAACTTAGCAGCGACGTAAGACATTAGAGGCCCTTGAGTGCCATTATCGCTCTACAGGCCTGAATGTACTGGTTTAGAGAATAATTTCATCAGGAATTCAATATATCTAATTGCTATCGTGTGGGAATGAGATACACAGCCACTCAAAAATCGGTCACAAGATGGTAAGTCGTTACTACTAGATCGTCATCAAACCAGGTTTATTCCCTAACGCGACATTTACTTTTACTTTATAAAAAGCTCAAATAAATAAAGACCGACTTTGATTCTCACAAGATATGCCAGCAATTAAGAATCAGAACAAGAGGGTATTAGTCCTAGTACGCTCACCCGAGAAATATTTCAAGCAATTTCTTCACTTTCCACAATGTTTTACAAAACTTTATGCTTGGGGAACTTTAAAATGAATTGAGTGGTAATGTGCTAAGACCAACAATGAAGGCATCAAATTTCAACAATAAATAGCATCAATTAACTAAATACTCATAAAAATCGGAGAGCCTCATTTGATGGGTCCACTTCGACAAGGAAACAGGTGGCCTGATGGTTAAAAAGATAATGCAAACCAGCTTCAAACATTCGGTATTCCAATTTCAATCGAATGCCTCTGAGCACTTGTTGCCAAAAATAACCCATTACCAGAAGGCAAAGTTTTTGACCGGACCAAATTGAAAGGAGTTCAGACAACAATTTAAAGTTTATGAAATTATAGATTATTTTTAATTTCTGGGAAGAAGACATTGTGTAAAATGAAGAAATTGCTTGAAGAATAACTGTTTTTCCGAATGCTTTTCTTTGGGGGCATTCAAAAGCATCATCATGTGGGAATGAGTTAACCCATTACCAAACTGCAAAATTTAAGACTGGTCCAAATTGAAGGTAGTTGCAGACGACAATTTGAGGTTTGTGAAATCATGATTTTTCAACTTTCTGGGTAGAAAACATTGCGTAAAATAAAGAAATTGCTTGTAACAAGCAATTTCTTCATTTAACACAATGTTTTCCGAATTGTTTTCTTGAGGGTTGTTCAAAAGCATCACTATGTGGGAATGAATGAAGTCATTGGGGATCAAAGCATAGCAATTACAGTTTAAATAAGCTGCAGTTACCCCGCTCAGTGACAAAAGCCTATTTAGAAAAAATAACTTATGGCATTAAGTGGCCAGAAAAAAGTACTCAACTAGACATACGTTTTTCACTTTAATTAAAAAACAAAAATTGAAACTCTGAATCATGACTTGTAAAAAGGCCGATGATTCCAACATTTCATACTGATTATTATACAATATTGCACTGGTTGTTCCCGCACTGGAGAAGCGCACCTTTAAGTACATAGTTGAGCCCAATACTATTTTAAGCACAGTAATTCACAATTAAACTGTGATGTTACTTGAAATAGTTTTGCACTCACTTGTCAAAGTGTAAGCAACAACATATAAAAAGGACCAAAAGGCATTCTCCAGAGTGAATGAGTCACCCAAACCAAATATTGTTAGTTACAACTGGCTATGGTTTGACCCATTACCAGACGTCTAAGTTCTAGACTAGTCCAAATCCAAAGTTGCAGACGAGTATTTTAAGTTGATGATATTTTGAAAAGTTTTTGATTTTTTTTGGTTAGAAAACATTATTGATATTATAGATTGCTTGTAATGAGCAATTCTTCATTTTACACAATGTTTTCAAGGGCCTTTTTTAGCTTTTATGGAAAAGACTAAATTCCTTTTATGACTTATACACAATAACACAATATAAACTAGTGTATACTCATAGCTGTTTGCTGGATTGAATTGCCTTGTTCTCTCCTCTAACAGTGTTGCTTTTTAAAATTGTATAAGTGAAACAGTTGTCCCAACAGACAGTCATATTGACAACTGTTTTACTCATGATTACCCTTTCCCTCATACTCATATGTAAGATTTACAGACCTACTTTAACCCTCTCCCACACAATCCCCCTTTTTGGCGCCCCTCAGTTTCAGAAAAAAATTGCAAAATGAAGATTATAATTATCAGTTTCTTCTATATATAAAGATAACGATTTTTAAAATGTCATAAATTTGAAATTATAGCCTGCAACATCTTTCAATTTGAGCCAGTCTGGTAATGAGTTAACCCATTACCAGATGGCAAGATTATAGACTGGTCCAAATTATAAGGAGTTGCAGACGACTATTTAAAGTTTATGAAATTTCAGATTTTTTTCAACTCTCAGGGTTGAAAACATTGCGGTTCAAGCAATTTCTCTTATTTCCCAATGTTTTCTTGAGGGGCGTCAAAAAGCGTCATAGAGTGGAAATGGGTTAAGAGATTTTGAAAAAGTAAGTTTTTGAACATTGTGCCTAAGGAAAATAAAACAATCTAATTTCTCTCCTTCCAATAACCTGTTGCTTTTCTTTGGGTTGGAAGCCTTTATTCAAAATACATATATAATGCAGTCTGACAATGCTTTTGACTATCATGAAAAGTTCTAATATAGTAAGTAGATAACCCTGGTCATGCTGATCCTGAAATATTCCTGCTTTAGCAGGAGGTGAAGACTAAGACCAGCCTGCACATATGTGCAGTCTGATCTTAGTCCACACTTCCTGTTTGGTTTATTCAAGTCAGAGTTGTTTATCAAGTTATTTACAAAAAAATATAGACCCATAACTAGGCGCTTTCAGTGCTTTCAGTACTATTATTTTAATGCAGTTAACAAAAAAAAATATATACCGTATCTATTCTAATAATCGCCCATATTCTAATAAACGCCCATCCCCTAAAATACTGCATAAAATGCGGCCTTTTTTCGACGATTTTCAGTAACAATAGGTGATTCTAATAAATGCCCACCCCCATTCTACGATCGAAAATCAAGTGATGATTAATTGGCGTATTGAATGAAAGGAAATAATATTTGATTTGAAAGTAAGTAATGCATTCCTATAAAAACGTAAAGAGATCGTCGCCGCGACTCCATTATTCAACTTGAACTGCATAGACTTTACTTTTGATACGTCATTTTACTTAGTTGTTTCAACTTGCCAAGGTCAGTTAAAGACTGGCTGTGAACGGAAAGAAAAAATGGAGTTTGTCACTTGATCTAAAAAAACTAAAACAATCTTTTTCCGTATCATCTGGACATAGGAGTGATTTTAAACTTTGTTATGAGGCTCCCGTTGTCTCAGTGTCTGCGGGCGTGAAATTCTTAGATGGAATGTTATTTTAAATTGAAATAAACCTATTATTATTGAAAAAAGTTTAATTTTTATTATCCAATTAAATGGCTGAATCCAAAAATTCTACGTTTTTAGGTAAAAACTACCGAGATCGAACTACCAATAAAGATGAAATCATTTGCAAGCATCAACTTATTTCTGGTCTTGACAATTCTTACCTCAGTAATGAGCCAAGAAATCATTTAATCCGATCAGTTAGGATAAGGAGATACGGGTAAAAAAAAAAAAAAAAAAAGACACGAAAGTTTGAAATAGCAAAGAAAGACCTTTATCGTGGAGGCTCCTGTCTAGGGCCGTGGACAGGATGTTTATCGAATTTTTCAACGCTTATACGTTTAAATATCCGGTTATATTCAGTGAAACGCTAGAAAATAAGTATACGATTTAAATATCCGTAACAAAACACTTATTATCGTAATTTTCTTTAATTGAAATGAGATTGCTATTTTCAATAATGAAGGAAATGAAAGGAGTCGAGAAAGTTCCCGCGCTGTCATATCTTCTTGGTGACCGACGCGTCTCTACATTGTCGAGTTGAACACCTGGCATGCTTATACTCATGCGTTTAGATTATTACACGACCCTACTATAACTAATTCGTCGCAATGGACTCAGCCTTGATATTTGTTTCCGCTATGATTAAATGCCTTAAAAAACCGAGACGACAAGCCGGTACAACGGTCTAACGTTATCGCAACTAGCTTTACGTCGATTTTTTTTCAGGTCTTTCAAAAATGGATTATACTTTAAACAGGTACATCTTTATTGTCCTAGACATACAGAAATAACGATGATACGCGATGTTGCGAGGGTCAAATTATTAGACATTTTAAAATTCATTGTGACTATGATGCAGTGTTGCGGGATTTTCCAACTTTTAGCTGTTTAATTTCCGATGCAAATGCAGAACTAAATCGACCGCTGGCTTTTAAAAAGTCGTTAATACATCCTAAATAAAATGTCATTATGATTTTCGTACTATTTTGTATTCCCCGGTCATCTTTCATACCACACACCTCTCTAATCGCCTACCTCCGTACCAAAAAAAAACTCTAATAATCGCCCACCCCCAACTTTGCCGATGGTCACTATTCTTATAATCGCCCGGGCGATTTTTCGAATAAATACGGTATTCAGCATGGCAAGGGTTAAATAAATCTATAATACCATCATAACTTTTCAAATGTTATTGTGGTTTACCATGGCAATAAAACTTGTTTTGATTTTCAAACTACAAAATTCTTGTGGCCATAAATTTTTAAATCATTCCATTTCTACAAGTAACAGGGAAAAAGCATATAAACATAATTCTATAACTGTCTAACTCCAAAATACAGCAAGTCTAACTATTTTCAAAAAATAATTAAAAAACAAACTATTATCAAAATACATACAAAGCAAACACCTCAAAGCTTACAATCTAAGATTCACATTTTGATATTGAAGTGATTGACCCATTACCAGACAACAATATTTCAGACTGGTCAAAATTGCAAGAAGTTGCAGACGCTTTTTTTAAATTTATGAAATTTTGGATTTTTTAACCTTATGGTTAGAAAACATTGTGGAAAATGAAGAAATTGCTAGTGAACACAATGTTTTCCTAAGCTTTTTCCTTGAGGGGCGTTTAAAATCGTCATTGTGTGGGAATGGGTTAAAAGAAATTTTGCAGTGATTGAACGATCCAATTGCATAAAGTATTCAATTAAAGTTAAAGCGATCAGTATTCAATCACAATTATTCAATCAGGAGAAATAGCTAGGTACAAGCAATAACGCCTTTCCTTGGAATGTTTTCTTTTATCCTTTCCAATTCAATCCCTGGTTTTATCTCTCTGTGATTTATTAAATGAGAAAACATTGTGGAAAAAGAAGAAATTGCCTGTAACAAGCAATTTCTTCTTTACCTGTAACAAGCAATTTCTTCTTTTCCATAATATTTCTACCCTACTACATGATTATTTTTCAAATTTAATCCTTTTTTAAATTTTCGTCTGCAAAACCTTTGAATTTGGACTGGCCTAATTTTTTTCAAATCAGGAGAGGATTAATATCATTCTTCAGGAACATCGAAATGAGGAAAAAAAATTGTAATGCAATATTTACAAAGCATTAATAATGATCTGTTTTTTTAATTTCTGCTTACAAGAAGAAAGTCTTGAAAAAATGTACCTTTAACCTGTTACCACAGTCATTACTATTTATGCTCTAGAAGAATACTATTGTGGATAACATTGTGCGGAAAGGAGATACTGCTTGCAACAAGCATAACCTTCTTTTCCTCACAGTTTTATACCCAATTTTGGCCTTATATTAACCTTTAACCCACACTGAAGTGTGTTCTCTGCAACATCTTTGGCTAAGGATCTGTCTACAATACAAGGTTGTCCTTTGGTGATGGATTAGGTAACCAATAAGAATTGAGTTAGCCCATTACCAGACTGCAAAATTTTAGTCTGGTCCAAATCAAAAGGCAGACGACAATTTAAAGATGATGAAATTTTAGATTTTTTTTCATATTTCTGGGTAGAAAACATTGTGTAAAATGAAGAAATTACTTGTTATCTCTGTTGTTTTTCTTGGGCGGCGTCAAAAAGCGTCATTGTGTGGGAATGGTTAAAAAAGAGTTCATCTTTCAAATCATTCACAGCAAGATATCATGCACAAAATTTAATCTTATTCTGACAAACCTTACATAAACACAAGATAATGCTGAAAAAAGAATGCCTTATACAGGCATGGATATATCTTCTACCTAAAAGGTACAGAATTTTGAAATGTGAAAAACAAATTGAGACTCATAAAAAACGAATTGAGACTCATTAGAACAAGAACATCTATACATCACTTTTAACCTATTTGTACATAAAAAATTTGGATTGGTACAATGGACGAATTGCGACTGTCAATCAAATAACTGGTCTTCCAGTGAAATCATTCATTGCGACCAGAAATGAGTTTTGAACTGTGACATTTGCTGCCACTTAACATGTTTTGTTGGTTTGGTGACTTAAACGTCATAACTACGTTGTTTAGGTCACAAACCAACTATTCTACTCATTTGTTTCATGCTACTGGTCATAAATTTTGCAAAATAACGCTGTTTAAAATGAAAGCAGGACTTCCTGTCGGAGTCGATGGGTTGGGCTAATGAAGTTAGTGGGCGGGGCAAGCAATTGGTCAAATGAAAGGAGTGCAGACAACAAGCTATTTATCACAATTATATCACAACTAATTTTCTTGAATGCAGGATTAACAGAAATGGATGAATCCATTATATGAACATGAAAAAAACCCATAGCAATTCATATAACTTATCAAAGACCGTGTAAATTAAAATGAAATTAAAATTGACTGTAGAATAATCTATTGCAAAATATTTCTGCTATTCCATATTCATTCTATCAAACTATTTTCTATGGCAATTAACCTATTATCAGAACACAAAACTTTAGATTGGATTTGCAGAACTTAAAAATTAGATTAAAAATATAGAACCCAAAATCTAAAAACAATCTCTGAGACTCACAAAATAAAAGCAAGAAAGAAGTTTAAAAAACAAACAAAGACCAAATACAAATGTAAATGGTCAAATATATGAGCAAGAAAAGAGCTGGCAAAGAACTGATTTAACCCATTTCAACACAGCAAAATTTTAGACTGGTCCAAATTGAAAGAAGCTGCAGACGACAATTTCAAGTTGATGGAATTTTGAATTTTTTCATCTTTTTGGATAGAAAACATTGTGGATAATGAAGAAATTGTTGATACAAGCAATTTCTTCATTTTCCACAATGTTTTCCAAAGCTTTTTTCTCGAGGGGCGTAAAAAGGAGGGATTGAGTTGTTAACCACACAATAACACATTTTGACACCCCCACAATATCTTTTATAATAGTATAATAGCAGTTACAATAGTTTTGCTCTACTCCATTGATTTATTTTACATCCAATGGGAAACAAATTCTTACATTTTAGACTTGTTCCTCTACATTCTGATTCCAGGAAAATACACAAATGTGCCAATGTGGACCAAGTACCAAGATTGATACTCTTTAACCCATCACATCTTACACTGGTCCAAATTGTACAGAGTTGCGGAAAGCAATGCAACCTTATCCTGTTCAATCCCTATTTATAACCTCCCTATGTTTTTAAACTTGAGAAAACACTGGAGAAAGAAGAAATTGCTTGTACAAAGCATTTTTCTTTTTCCACAATACATGTATTTTCCACCCTACTGAATGATAATTTTTCAAATCAAAGCTACTTTAAATTGTCATCTACAGAACACTTCATTTTGCACAGGTCTAAAATTTTGCAATACAGTAAAGGGTTAAAGTTTATGAAAATTAAGATTTCTCAACTTTCTGGGTAGAAAAAATTATAGCAAGCAATTTCTTCATTTTACACTATGTTTTCCAAATTGTTTTTTCTTGGGGGCATCAAATCGTGTCATTGCATGGGAATAGGTTAAAATCCAACTCTCTACCTGGTTTGTTTAAAACTATTTATTTTTACATAGTTTGATAAACAAGTTCTTCCAACTTAGATAAATCTTGATTTTGCTTCAATACTTGAGTCGATTAAGTGGGCTTCTGACAGAACTAAGATCAATAGCTGCTGGGAATCGAACTCAGGACCTCTTCATCCAGAAGCCAATGTTCTACCTCATGTCCAAAGTTACAACACAAAGAATAAGTAACCCTGTATTTCTAAATTGTCATGCCTTGCTCAAACTTTTTTTATTGATCAAAAATATTGTGTAAAAGTGAAAAATTCTGTGACCTACCTAATACATCATTCGATTCACGTTTAACCTAATATGTGATGACAAAATTTTACACTGGTCCAAATCCAAAGAAGTTGCTGATGACAATTAAAAGTTTACGGAATTTTTCTTTAGTATATTAGTGTAAAATAATGTGGATAATGAAGAAATTGCTTGTAAAAAGCAATTTTCTCTTTTTTTTCCAAAGCACTTCTCTTGAGGGGTATAAAGGAGCAGGGGTTTAAATTCTCTTTATACAAAGGGAAGTAAGCCTGTCAAATAAAATTTGATAATGAATTATCCTATGTTTGGTCATTTAAGGGTACTTTAAAAATATTTCAGTTGGTCACATAATATAATTTGTGAAATTTCTACAAGAACAGAAAGAACAAGATGTGTTTGTGAAACCCAGTGCCCCCACAACAGGACTTAACTATGACAAGAGGGCCGTTGGCCCTGGGGTGCTCACCTGAGATAAGGGCTCTTTTTCTTTCAACAGTCTAATTTCATGTTAAGAATAGGATTGTGATACAAGTGGGCCACACTTACATATAAAGACTGTGAACCTTGGGATCCAAAAGTCTACATTACAAATTCCAAGGCTTCAGTGCTGATTTGATAAAAGACAAAAAACTTTTTCCTCTCTCTGGATCCATTGGTAATAATTTCAGAAATAAGAAAGAAGTCTGTGAACTGATGCTTCATGCCTATAACCCCTCCCCCCCCCCTTGACTCCACCCCTGGAGACCCGAGAATCATGATTTTAGCTATTTTGTAAGAGATCAATATACTGATACTTCATGCAAAATATCAAGGCTCTACACCTTCTGGGTCAGGAGGAGAAGAATATTAAAGATTATTTTAAAATTTCTTTTTTGTTGCCATGGCAACCAGAGTTTTGAACAGATTTCAATTCTTTTAGCTATTTTCAAAGTGGACGACCTACGGATTATATCTGCAAAATTTAGTTCAAATCGGCCCAGTGGTTTGGGAAGAAATGTCATTTAAAAAATCGTTCTTTATTTCTCTATAAACCCCACCCCCTGGGGCTCCGCCCCTAGGGTCCCGAGGATCATGATTTCAGCTATTTTGAAAGAGGTCAATATACTGATGCTTCATGCAAAATATCAAGGCTCTACCCCTTCTGGGTCAGGAGGAGAAGAATTTTAAAGATTATTTCAAAATTTCACTTTTGTTGCCATGGCAACCAGGTTTTTTAATGGATTTCAATACTTTTAGCTATTTTCAAAGGGAACATCTAAGGAATATATCTGCCAAATTTGGTTCAAATCGGCCCAGTGGTTTGGGAGAAAATGTCGTTTAAAGAAATTGATGACAGATGACGCACGCCGGACGAAAGGTGATCACAATAGCTCACTTGAGCACTTGTGCTCAGGTGAGCTAAAAAGTGTTCTTGACTTGTACATGAGTTTTAATAGAGTATTTTACTGAAAGCGGCAAGGAAATGTTTTTGGCATTTGATCATTTTATGTGACCTTGACTTTATCACATGATCTTGACATGAGAAGATGCATATTATGGAGATGTATCATCATGCCAATTATGAGCATTGTATCTTGAATAGGCTGGGAGTAATTGGCAATGTTAAGGTTTTTGGTTAACTTTTGCAGACAGACAGACAGACAGACAGACAGACAGACAGACAGACAGACAGACAACAATATGCCCCTGATCTTTCAATGCAAGGACATAAAAATCATCTTTTACGAGAAAAGAAGCTTAAAAAAAAGATTCTTAAGAAATTGCTGGTTACAATGTTTTCCAAATATTCTTTTCATTTATTGGTTGTAAAGTGAGACTCTTTTGGGTCTGGTCAACTTGTTTTTTTTGCTTTCTGTAATAAAAGCAATGTGGTTTTTATCACTATAACAAATATATACTAAACATTAAACAAGTTACTGTAATTAATCATTTATCATAATACATTTAACAATAACAATTAAATATACAGGTATTTCAAATAAACGAGATTATCACAGTCATTCTAAACCTTCTCGGTTTGAGCAATGAACAGTTTATGATTGATATCTATTAAATTCAAATATTAAAACAACCTATGTACAACAATTAACCCATTACAAGCAATATCTTCATTTTACACAAAGCTTTCCCGATTAGTTTCCTTGAGGGGCGTCAAAAAGCGTCATTGTATGGGAATGGTTTAATCACATAGAACAGAAAATATAAAAGGAAAATACAACACTGGTTACTAGCACTTTTCTTCAAATCATTTTCTAATGCCATGTCTCTTAACCCATTCCCATACAATGACGCCTTTAGACGCCCTCCCCAATTAAAAGTAATTGGGAAAACATAGTGAAAAATGAAGAAATTGCTTGTTACAAGCAATTTCTTCATTTTACACAATGTTTTCTATCCAGAAAGTTGAAGAAATCTAAAAGAAACCCATCTAAACATCTATTGCAACTCCTTTCGATTTTGATAAAAAAATGGCTGTCTGGTAATGGGTTAAGAGAAAATATAAAGACACAACATACAGAAATGTAATTATGATGACATTATTTCTAAGACTATGTTGCATGAGCTTTGACTCCGCCAATGGCATATCAAATTTAGTGCTACCAGAACATAATAATTGTAGACACTACTTATTTTGACAGAACCAAATTCAAAACATTTGCAAGTTTCATTTTAATCAAGACAAAAAGTTAGGAGGAGCTGCGTTCACAAGGCTGCAAGCCCCAGATACTAAGTTTTAAGGGGGCATAATTCAGGGAAATTAATGAACTATAAAATCCTTGATCCATGTACATCTACAAATTATGGTGATGACATTGACCAAGTTTCATTTAAATCAAGACAAAAAGTTAGGAGGAGTTGCGTTCACAAGGTAGCAATTTCAATAAGCCCAAGATACTAAGTTTGAAGGGGCATAATTCAGGGAAAAATTAATGAACCTTAAAACCCTTACTCCATGCACATCTACCAATTTAGGTTATAACATCCACCAAGTTTCATCATTTAGATCCAGCCAGGAACTTAGGAGGAGTTGCATTCACAAGGCTGCAATTTAAATAAGCCCCAGAGACTAAGTTTTAAGGAGGCATAACTGAGGCCAAAATCAATGAACCCTAAAATCCTTACTTCATGCACATCAACCAATTAAGGTGATAACATTGACCAAGTTTCAAAAAGATCAAACCATAAACTTAGGAGGAGTTGTGCTCACAAGAAAAGTGGACGTACTTATGTACGTACCGATGGATGGACAGACAGACGGAGAAGATGACGCCAATATACGACCGCCTCCTGTGGCGTAAGAAAAACAAGTTAACAGTATGACAATAGAACCTTCTTAAGTTATTTTTGACATAATATAGAAGCCTCTGAAGGAAAGATGTCACAGTCAAATGGCTTGTATAAAAGTAGTAACGCAACATCCAAATTCATATTACCCTTGCCATGCTGATCCCAGAATATTCCTGTTTTAAAAATAGTTGTGGTAAGTATATAGTCTAAGATCAAACTTCACAGACACGCAGTTTGATCTTCATCTAAACTACCTGGTTGTTCTTTTAATGTTAAAGAAATATGTGTAAACATGGTAGATCTAAATTTGACACCATCAACAATTTTGTGAAGAAAGGGTAAATATTCAGTATGACAGGGTTAACCCTTTCCTGTTTAAACCCGGTATTTTACATTGCTGTGATTTTATAGTTGAAAAAATATTGTGGAAAAAGGAGAAATTGCTTATTACAAGCAATTTCTCCTTTTTCCACAATATTTTCTACCACATAGGATGGTTTCTTTTCAAATTGCAGAAATTTTTATTGTCGTATGCAACTTCTTTCAATTTGGACCAGTCTAAGATTTGGAAAAACAGGAAAGGGTTAAGCACAAATAGAACCTCATCTTTTAACCACTACCAAAATAATGAACAATTCGGTATCAATGGTAAAAGTACATATCAATATATCAAACACAAGTTAATAATGTAATGTGATAGCAAAGAAGCAGCAAAAATGCATGAACAAACATTATTTACAGCACATTCACAAAATGCATAACATTATAAATTTGAGATTGAAACCTAGATAATTTCAACGAAGCACTTATTTTCAGCTAAGCACATTATTTATTATACTCTCATAGAATTGAAATTTAACTTACTCATTTGAGATTTAGAGATGGTAAATTTTGGAATACTGACTCACTAATAATTAACCCATCACCAGACAACAAAATTTCAGACTTGTCAAGATTGAAAGAAGTAGCAAATGACATTTTAAATTGTGCTAAAAATTGGAAAACAAGTGCCAAAAATGGTAGAAAACAATGTGAGAAAAGATTCTCCATGATTGTATCTCTTCAGTGTCAGAAAGTGTCTTTATGTGCCAATATTTTAACCTGACTACAGATGGCAAAATTCTAGACTGGTCTCAATTGAAAAGAGTTGCAGACAACTGTTACAAGCTTATCAAATTTCTGAATTTTTCACTTTTGTGAGTTGAAAATATTGTGTAAAAAAAGTAATTTCTTCATTTGACAGTTGGGCCATGATGTATACAATGCTGATAGAGTTCATAAGAAGATGCTACATACTAAATATCAAAGCTCTAGGCCCTCCAGTTTTGGAGAAGACAACTTTTACAATTGTCACTATGTAAAGCTATGTTAAACTTGTGACATCCTTAAATGGGCTAATTCAGACCCCGGAACCATAGTTAATACAATCTTGACAGAGGTCTACCAGATGATGCCTCATATCAAATATCAGAGCTCTAGGTCTTCTGGTCTGGCAGAAAAAGTTTGTCTGATGTAAGCTTTTGCCCCCCCCCCACCTTCCCCCCCCCCCTACAGCCTTTTCATAATTTTTTTTTTCTTGTACAAACTTTATTGTTTTAGCCTAAAGGATCTAAATACCAAATGTTTTTGGCCCTTATGGGGGCGCCAGGGGAGATATACAAAATCTGAAGTGCCTTCCCAAAGGGGAATGTTTCCTGCCAAGTTTGTTTGAAATCTGTCTGAGGGTTCTTAAGAAGAAGTCAAAAATTTAAAAAGCTAACGAATGACAACTGACAAAACACAGTCGCAGTAGGTCACTATGACCTTTGGTCAGGTGACCTAAAAATTCAATCAACTGAAAATTGATGTCTGCAACTTCTGTCTTTAAGGGTTTTAAGAATCTACGCAATAAAGAGTCAGTTACAATCTTTTAAGCTCTTTAATGTCCATTTGTCATCACCTAGAATTTTATCACCTCATCTGCTTTCCATTGTTGTTTGTATACCTGTGTTCAACAAAGCTAAGTGGACTTATTTGAAAGGTTAAAGATTCGTCCTGTTCTCACAACTGATTTATTCAGTTAAAATGCAGAGGTGATAATCCCCATATGAATGAAATATTGAAATCATTTGATCTTCATCCACAGCCTCTTCATATTTTTCTTTAAACAAGAGCAGCCAGTGACGGGTTATGCTCCCCGAATAAGTGCTTTCTAATTAAGTATGCTTTAAATCAACAGTCAAAATTTACTTAAACAGTTTACCATGACTCTTTTGTATGTAGGTTATAAAAGCATGTGCTGAAGGGTTCCCAGGGTTGTGGAGAAAAAGTTTAGGACCGATTAATGGAAGAAATGTAAAGATATTACATCAAGCACCTTTTAATATTTATTGGACATATATTTCAAACTAGTGTTTGTCACTAGTGAATTAAGTAACGGTAGCTCATACTTAGGCAAATTATACATTTTCTTTAATGCTTTTTGGTGGATAAACAAAAAATAATGGTAGATTATCACTTGATAAACTCTATGCCAAACCAGTGAATTTTCAAGTGCTTTTGTTCACACAATGCATGTGTGAAATGTGAAGATTAAATCTCAATCAAATCAAAAGTTATCGCCAATTTAGAGATTTTATGGTGGAATTATTGACCTTGACAATTTGACCTTGAATTTGACAGAGAACCTTGTCTTAAATATCTACTGAATGGTCTTGTCAAAAGTAATAAACATATGAAATATGAAGGTTATATAACTTACCATTGCAAAATTATGGCCAATTTTTAAGTTTTAATTTTCCTTTTTTCACTTTGAGAAATGACTTTGACTTTGACAGATGACCTTGGACTTGGTAACAACAAAAGATCTTTTCACAAACAACAAACATGTGAAATATGAAGATTAAATCCAATTAAAAGCTATGGCCAACTTTGAGTTTTTGACAGAAATTATTGACCTTGACAATTAGACCTTGACTTTGGGTGAGATCCTTGCCCTAGTTTTCTTAGTTTTCTAATAAAAAGTCTTGTCACAAGTAATAATCATTTGAAGTATGAAGGCTATATCACTTACCCTTGCAAAATTTATAGCCAATTAAAGTTTTGATTTTCTAAATTCTGACCTTGACACATGACCTTGACTGATGACCTTGAACATAGTACCAACAAAAAAACTTTTGTCACAACCAATGCACATGTGAAATATGAAGACTATATCTGTAACCAATCAAAAGTTATGGCCAATATAAGTTTTTGCGGGACAAAAAGAGAGCTTACGTAAAGCTACTAACATCAAGGCCCCTTTTCCCATGACCCATTTTTTTAAACGTAAATTTTCGATAGTTTCAGGTCAAGAGGATCTAACTTGCTACTCAAGTATGAAATTTCATAAAATTCTGCCTATTAGACTAGAAGAAATTGCCAAAAAAACTAATTTTTACATTAAGGTCCCTTTTTCCATGATGCAATCTTGAATTGAGAAAATTAAAAAAATGTGTCCTAGGAAGATTATATATTAAGTTTCATCCAATTAGGACCAGGGGTTTCCTGAGATATGATGCCGGATGGAAGGACAGACGCGCACACAAGGTGGCTACTATATGCTCCCCCGAAAATTTTCGGGGAGCATAAAAATGGTCCAATCAAAGGGAGATTCTTGAATTGGCAAGCTCATTGTCTCACAAATATAAGCGAAAAATAAACCCTTATAATAAAACCTGATTTACAGTAATGGGTAACAAGAGGCCCAAAGGGCCTTATCAGTCACCTGAGTCCAAAGAGCACAAAAAGTGATAAAAGTCCATCAGATTATGCTGCATACCAAATATCAAAGCTTTAGGCCATTTTGTTTGGGAGAAAAAGTTTTTTTAACAGTTTTCACAAAACAAGCCAATGTTAAACTTGTGATGTCCGTGATGGGCTAATGATGACCCTGGGGCCACAATAAATACTGTTTTGACAGAGTTCCACTAGATGATGTTACATAACAATCATCAAAGCTCTAGGCTCTCCTGTTTGGGAGAAGAGTTTTAAAACTTTCACTATATAAGCCCTTTGTTAAACTTGTGACGTCTGGTATGGGCTAATTATGACCCTGGGGCCATAATTTATATAATCCTGATATAGATCCACCTGAAGATGCTACATACCAAATATCAAAGCTTTAGGCCATTTTGTTTGGGAGAAAAAGGTTTTTTAACAGTTTTCACAAAACAAGCAAATTTTAAACTTGTGATGTGCGTGATGGGCTAATTATGACCCTGGGGCCATAATAAATACTGTTTTGATAGAGTTCCACTAGATGATGATACATAACAAACATCGAAGCTCTTGGCCCTCCTCTTTGGGAGAAGAAGACTTTTAAAGCTATCACCATATAAACCCTTTGTTAATCTTGTGATGTCTGGGGATGGGCTAATTATTACCCTAGGGCCATAATTTATACAATCTTGATAGAGATCCACCAGATGATGCCATCAGATGATGCTTTATACCAAAAATCAAAGCTATATGCCCTCTCTTTGGCAGAAGAAGATTTTTGAAATTTTCACTGTATAAAACCTTTATTAAACTTGTGAAGTCTGGGAACAGGCTAATTTTGACCCGACAAAATTGATAGTAGTCCACTAGATGATGCCACATACCAAATATCAGAGCTGTAGGTCTTTTGGTCTGGTAGAATAAGATACTTGTCACTATAAAAGCTTAAGCTTCCCCCCCCCCCAGCACAGCCATTTCTCGACAGATTTTTTTTCCTGTAAAAACTTTATTGTCCTTGCACAAAAGACTCCAAATATCTAATGTGAACCCAATCCCACAGCCTGTTCATAACAAGAAGATTTTTTAAAGATGTATACTTTTTTGCCATTTATGGGGTCCCAAGGGGTGATAACTCCATAAGGTGTACAAATCTGAAGTGCTTTCCCATGAGGATGCTTCCTGCCAAGTTTGGTTGAAATCCATCCAAAGGTTCTTCAGAAAAAGTCAAAAATGCAAAAAAATTAACACACAATGCCAAACAGAACACGATCGCAATAGGTCACCATGACCTTTAGTCAGGTGACCTAAAAAACACATGTATTGCTTTATTATATATCAGCATGTCTTTATCATTTGCCAGCTGGTGATGCATCAATTTTACTCTACTTTTTATTAAAACCACAAGTATTGTTATTATATATCAGCATGTCATTATCATTTTCCAGTGGGTAATGCATCAATTTTACTCTACTTTTTAACAATATAACAGTATTTCACGATTCAACTGGTACCATGATATTCTGCTGAGTAACATTATAATGTAATCCTATCTCACCGAATTATCAGTCACAGATCATTAATTGCTGTCTGATATTAAAAGTACATTTTATGGATTGGTGAAAATGTAGATTAACCCATTACCAGAAGGCAAAATTTTAGACTGGACCAAGTTGAAAGGAGTTGCAGACGACAAATTGAAGTTTATGAACTTTTAGATTTTTTCAACTATCTGGATAGAAAACATTGTGTAAAATTTCTTCACAAAATGTTTTTCATACTGCTTTTCCTGATGGACGCCAAAAAGCGTCGTTGTGTGGGAATGGGTTATCAAAATCACAGATTGTTAATTGCTGTCTGATATTAAGAGTACAACATGTTGTGGATTGGTGTAAATGTAGATTAATGTTACAATAATCTTATAAGAGATTAACAAATAACCTAATGTATCGTTGTATCATTTTATTTTGACATATTAAAATATATTTTAACTTTTCTAAAAGATACTTCTGAATACAATGCAAAAATGAGACCTGGAGGTCTTGTTTTTAATCCAATTTTCTTAGGGATAATTCTGTCAAATGGTAATTTAAATTCTGTTTTGCTTTCATCTTATTGTGAACAATTTCTTGTAAAAATCATTTAACCCATTACCAGACGACAAAAAATCTAGACTGGTCCAAATTAAAAAAATTGATACATGCTTGTTTCTTGTTCTACTGAGAATAATCTTACTTAATAATAATTTTGAAAACTATTCTTATAAATGTAGTTCAATTATTGAAAAAAAGATGATTTTAGACAGTAGATAAAGAATGTAACAGTCATTTTAAGGTATGTTTTTCTTTCATTTCTGAAGATAGACTTAAACATTGTTATGTAGAATAAAAAACGCATTAACCAATTACCAGACAATGAATTTTTAGGCTGATCCAAATTCAAAGAGGTTTCAAACGACAGTTTTCTGATGATGAAAATTTAAAAACCACTGCTTTTGGGGGGTAGAGAACTGTTGAAAATGGATAAATTGCTTGCAACAAGCAAATAATTGAAAATGGATAAAGTGTTTTCAACAAGCTTTTTTTTCATTTCCACAATCTTTTTGCAAAGCCCTTTACTTGAGGGGTTTCAAAAAGTGGGATTGTGTAGGAAAATAAAAGGACTGAAAGGACTTCATGAATGTTCAAAACCTTTTTTGATAATCTATTTCATAAATATTTCTGGCTTTAAACAGAGGAACAGGGGGTGAAGACTAAGATCAGACTGCACATTAGTGCAGGCTGATATATTTCTATGCCTCCTGCCTAAAACAGAATACATTTATCCCAGATCCTGCATGATAAGGGTTTAAGAGAGAGGACAATGACATAGATTTACATCTTATCTTCCCTGATCAATTTCAATAAAATTACTATCAAAATTGCAATCTATTATAACCATGTTTCAACATAGGAATATAAAAGAAAGTGAATGAAAAGGAAAACAAATGCTGAATTCAACATGCCTAAGTTGTCCATAAAAATTACTAAGGAAATGACTGATGAAACTTGGAAATGACTAATGAAATTTAATCTGTAACCCAAGTTCATTAAATTGCTGACAATCAAAGAGTCAATTGACCTTTCGAATCATTCATGTAGACCCAAAGTAAACTTTGAACTCTGACATTGGCTAACATTTGTTATGTTAGAAACATTTTGTTGATTTGAGAATTAAAATGTTGAAACTACAGCCTTTTCAAGTGGAACTTCCTTCCAAGCCCAGCGGGGAGAATCAGATCAGCCTGATTAGAATATTCAATAAGCACTCTGTACACAGATATTGAATCAAAGCTTTCTTACACAATCAGAAAAATATTCTGCACTGTGTTGTTCCCAGGCCCTTTGAATGTATGCTATTCACAGCCAAATGTAAATGTTGAAAATATCATGCACCAGCTCAGATTGGGGATCAGTGCAAAACAGTATTCAATAAGGATCTTCCTTATGATAAAATACACATTTCAAGCAAGTTTGAAATATATTGAGCAAAAGTTGTGACCTTTTGTGCAATGTAAAGTAAATTTTCATTAAGGCCCCATTTCCTGTGATATGAGACAGAATGTCACCAAATTCAATAGAGATCTTCCTCATGACAACAAACATTTCAATTAAGTTTCAGAAAGATTGAGCCAAAATTGTGAGCTATAGAGTGGAAACAAGAAAATTGTCATTTGACTCATTAGGCCCATTTTTCCTTGATATTGAACAGAATATCACCAAAATCATTAATGCAACAAGAACATTTACAGTAATTTGATGAAGATGGTGCCAAAGTTGTGACCTATAGAATGGGAGACCCAAAATTGTGACCTGTAGAATTGTAACACTGAATTATTGACGGCGGCCAACATACATCTCACTACGGTCAATTAACATATTCCCACTCAGTGACACTTTTAGACACCCCAAAGAACAAATTCTTCATTTTCTGCAATGTTTTGTACCCAGAAAGTTGAAAAATATCCAAATTTCATCAACTTTATATTGTCATCTGCAATTCCTTTCAATTTGGACCAGTCTAAAATTTTGCCGTCTGGTAATGGGTTAAGTATCAACAAGAGGTTACATGGCTCACCTGAGATACTGCAAAAGTCCATGTATTGGCAATGGTTCAACTTTTTTTCAAATTATCTTTTTTCCTGTATTGTTTTCTATCTTATTTAACTTAACTTCATTCTAAATTTATTGGTCTCTCTTAAATTCTCAAATTGGGCACAGTGGACAACAACCTTTCTAAAAGAACTTATGTCAGTATCTATTCAGCAAGATTTCCTTGATAACCACATTGGTGCTCACAATATAGGGCTAATATAAATCACATCATCATATCCTCAAGTATTTGGGCAGATGACAATAAGGTATTGTTTCATGCAGACTTGAAAGCTCTAGGCCTTACGGTTTCAGAGATTTTTCTTTAGAATTTGTAATAAATTACATTTTGTTGCAATAGCAACCAGGTTTATTCATGGATTCCTATTATCATAAGCTTTTTGAAATACCATGTTCCAAGAATCTTTTTGTAAAGTTCAACAACAATTACATGGTAAGTTTTGGAGGAGATGATTTTTTCAAAGGATTTGTTCCTTTGTAAATTTTAAGTACATGTACTCACAACATAAGTAAATAACTCATATCATCAAATCCTAAAGTATTTTGGTAGAGGACCAAAGATGACACTACATACAACATTTGAAAGATCTATGCCTAATAGTTAGGAGAAGATTTTTGCAGTATTCCTTAGAAATTCCTTTTGGTTGCAATACCCACAATATTTATCAACCTATTACAATTCTTTGAAGTACATGTAATTGGGTAGGTCATACCCAAGGATCATTTCAGTAAAAATTTCATTGAAATCTTACATTTACTTTAGGAGGGGCCCCTTTTAATTCTTTATTTCTATGTAAATTTCAGATACCCACAATATAGGACTTATATAAATTTTTTGTCTTCAGGGGGAAGAAAACAATGTGAAGAATAAAGAAATTGCTAATAATAAGCGAATTCTTCAATATTTACAATGTTTTCCAAAGTTTTTATCTTGGGGGATGGGGGGGGGTGCGTCGTGTAAAAAAGCAGGATTGTGTGGGAATGGGTTAAATACTTTATGTATGTCCCTTTTTGCATATCAGTACACAGTTGATGCATTTCTATGCAATTTTATGAACAAACTGCTTCATACCAAGGCTCTAGATATTTCTGGATCAAAGAATTTTTTTTTTCTAATTTTTCACATCTGTTGCCATGGAAGAAAAGGAATGGCAATGCTATTGATATGTATACATTTTATTTTTTACTTATCAATAAATATCATAAGTAGTGACAAGATTTTTTACATTAGATAAGAGTTTGTCATACCATTCTTGCCCATAGTTGTACCAAATTGGTTATTATAATACCTACGTTGCTGTCCTCAAAGGCTCAAAACTAAAATTGATTGTTTACAAATGAGTACACTAAATTACAACTTGGTTGATACCAACTTATGTCTCCTAGTTGTTTAGACATAAATTATAACCATAAAAATTTAACATGTACTTATAAACAATAACAAGCAACCATTGTAGACCAGGCATTTGTAGACCAGGCATTAAGATTAGATATGTAAAATCACACTAGTATTGTGTGATATTATTTGGAAAGCAGTTGAAATTAGTGCATATGATAGGTAGTCAATTATCCCATTACCCCCCCCCCTTTTTGACACCCATCTAAGAAAGAGCTTTGGAAATTGAAGAAATTTGTTACAAGCACATGCCTTATTAAGTTAAAGGTTAAAGGCACATGTTCACAGAGTCAAGATTATCCCCTTATGAATGTATGAATGATCACACTAGGATGAAAAATATCTTAGATATATAAAGTAAAAGTTTTGGGTTAAAATTTCATAAAGGGTAAAGGGTCATGGTCACATTGTCAAAGGTTAATGTCTCAAATAAAATCCTATCTCCCGAAGAATAAATATGTGAAATATGAGTAGCCTATGTAGAAAATTGACCACAAAAGAAATCGTTAAAGTTTTAGATTTAATTTTTTATAACAGGATAAAGGTCAAGATCATCTCGGACAAAAAGCCCTCTCCTGATGAGTGCGAGTGTGAATTAAGAGAATCCTAGGATGAAAAATGACCAAGATATAAAGTTAAAGTTTTTGTTTAAATTTTTTTTAGTAACAGATTAAAGGTCAAGGTCACAGGGTCAAGATCATTGTTTAAAATGAAAGTCCACCTCCTGATAAGTGCATGTGTGAAAAATGAGTACATCAATTTCAGCAATTTCTTTTCTCATGTTTTCTACCTACTTTATTCGATGTGGACCAGTGTAATATTTGTCGTCTGGTAACAGGTTAAAGCAAGGAACTGACTGGTAATGAGATAGTCTCTTAGTTCTGTCTAGCGCTCATCCTTAGTTGCATGTATGTTGATCGACATCGCTACAGTTTACAGACAGATATTTTAGTAATTTCATGTGAATTTTATTGACAATTAAAACTGCCATAAGCTTAGACTTGTTCTTCTACGAAAATTGATACATCAAGTTATGATATCATGATGAAATAGTGCACAACAATACTGTCTCAAATTGCGCTCAAACTTCATGATTTAAATCATCTGCGAATATTTTAGCAATTAAAGTACACCATGCACCTATAAATCTTCCCTTTATGTATCAAACTGAAAGTTACAAATTTAACCCTTTCCTGGTTTGAACAATTTTATACCTGTCTAAATTCAAAAGTTTCACAGAAGAATATTGAAAGTTGATTTCATTTGAAAAACAACCATTCAGTAGGGTAGAATATATTGTGGGAAAAGAAGAAATCTCTTGTTACACGCAATATCTTCTTTTTTTACAATGTTTTCTCAGTTGTAAATCACCAGGTATTGAACAGGAAAGGGTTAAAAGCTAAAAGCTTACCATACAAATAAGCAATATGGAGAGGTATGCTGAACAACTGCATTACTCATTCATCAACATAGAAACTTTCCAGCTGTGGTTAACAAATCGATGGGTCAGGATAAAACAGTCGTAACTGCTAGTATGGTTATAGGCAGTTACATCTATTTTGCACTGACCCATTGAAATATATGCTGCTAACAATCTTCCTATCAAGAATTAACCCATTCCCACTCAATGTCACTTTTAGACTCAAACAAAAAAGGCTTTTGAAAAAATTGTTGTTACAACCAGTGAATCGGGCCAAGATGTTGTTTACAGAGATTGTTGATAGACAAATCAAGACATTTAACTTAAAGGCATAGGGGGATCACATTAGGTCATGTCACTATTGTCAGCTAAGGCAAGCAAATAGTAAAGTGAAGCTTTCAAAGGCATGAAATTAAGAAAGCTTGATTTTTTTTTTCTTAAACGCCTATGTATGACAAACTAAAATTGAACACAAAAAGCTATAAACAGTTTATCAGCATAAACAGAAATAAATACATTTGATGCAGAATTTATATCAGTTATAACGCTGAACATGTAGCATCACAAAAATTCATGTTGTCAAAACAAAAACATTAAATGATTAATGCATTAAATCCTTTCTTAACCCTTGCTGTTTTTTCAAAATTTTAGATCTGTCCAAATTCAAAGATTTGGCAGACAACAATATGAAATCGATTTTACTTGAAAAAAAAGCATTTAGTAGGGTAGAAAATATTTTGCTACAAGCAATTTCTTCTTTTTCCAAAATGTTTCTCTAGTTTCAAAAGGCAGTGACAAAAAAAAAAACAGGGATTGAACAAGAAAGGATAAAATGAATAGTGGATATTAGATTTATTAAATCAGTTATTTACAAGCATATGAAAACAAGCCTTTGCCTAGGTTTTATCTGTTAAAGGGGACAAGTTTAATAAAATCAGTATTTTATAGATATGAATTTGATATTCTTTGTATAATATGACCTTAACTAATTAAAGGGGACAAGTTTAATGAATTCAGTATTTCATAGATATGAATTTGATATTCTATGTATAATATGACCTTAACCCATTATCACTTATTCAAACATTTTTACGCACTGAGGAAAAAAATTCCAAAGAAATCATTGTGGAAAAAAAAGAGAATGATGAAAAAGAATGATGATAACCAGCATTTTCTTCTTTCCAACAGCAGTTTCTATCTTATTGGATACAAAATCTAAAAAGCTGCCATATTCACAATGTAGGCAGCCACATTAAGCCTCCTTTTTCTGTGATGCAGCCTAGAATGGAAAAACACTGATAATATGCACACCATCAGGTGACTAAGAACATTCTGCAAAAACTTCATGCAAATCTGTACAGAAATGGAGGAGGAGTTGCATTAACAAGAAATTTGGCATTAAGCCCCCTTTTTCTAAGATGTAGCCTAAAATGGCAACCCCAACAATGTGCGCAAGGTCATGTGACTAGAAACATTCTATGAAAATTTATTTTGAATTCGACCATAAATGGAGGAGATGTGATAACAAATTTTGGACGCAAGCCTGGACAGACTGTCAGATGGGTGTCAGGACGAAAGGACGGACAGATGGAGAAGATGATACCAGTATATGTCTACCTTGGT
The DNA here is from genome assembly GCA_946902895.1 of Fragum fragum. Taxonomy (NCBI): domain Eukaryota; kingdom Metazoa; phylum Mollusca; class Bivalvia; order Cardiida; family Cardiidae; genus Fragum; species Fragum fragum. The sequence goes on from OX336365.1 coordinate 46,320,651, forward strand.
GGCATATAATAACCTTACCAAATTTAAAATGTCATCTACAACTTCTTTTAATTTGGACCAATCTATTTTTTTTTCCGCAATGAGTTAAAATTGTGCAATAAATCAGTAACATTCTTAGAATTTATCCAGTTGCCATTTACTCCAAAGCATGTGACACTGTTTGTAAAATGAAATCTCTTCATTAACAGCTTAGAGCAATGATATAGTCTTTGTCTATACCATGTTTTTGCTCTGCCCTTAAATCATACATTTTGATGTTATTTTCAAGGTTGTGGAATGCATTACCAAAGGCTTTAGCCCATTTGCAGTTATTTCATGGCTGTAGTATCAAAAATATTTAACAGGTTTATTTCACACCTTGACTTAGGTCATATTATAAAACATGTAAAAAAATCATAGGCAAGCGTAAATTGAGGACTTAGATAAAACTAATAAAAAAGCCTATCTTTCAATTGTTTTCACTTTTATCAATTCAATAATTGATTCAGAATTTTCGAAAATCCTGGGAAAATATAAGTGAAAACTCCTACAATAATAGAGTAAAACTAATAGTAAATCATAACGATTTTATTCATTGACAAAAACTGATTATGAGATAAGATAAAACACAGCCTGGCAAGAAACAAAACTCTGTGTAACAAACGGATATGATAAAGGGAGCAAAATATGCAACAATTATGATTTACACCTAGCAAACTTCTGAATATTTCTCTCCTAAGATGAGGAGAGATGTTTCGAAACTTTTCATTGAGCAAAGACCATTCTCCAAATCCTGACAACCAATCACTTGGTTTGTTACATCTTCTCCATTGAAAAGTACTCTAAGAAAAAGGCTCCCTCCACCAGGCTGGTTCTGGTTCTTCTGCAATATCTCAAACACCATTCTGAAAAAGAAACAGAATTGAATAGTATCATATTGCAGTACAAATTCCCCTTCAGATCATTAAGTTATTTTTTCTGTGATATGTCCAAGTCCAGCATCTGTATTTTCATAACAAGAGTGCCAAAGTCACAATATATACTGTCAACTGTCAACTGTCACCTGCCAGTAATACCCGAAAGGGGAGTTGGGCAGTATATATAGATAGAGATAACTAGCAAAGAAACAAACTTTTACATTAAGCCCCTTTTTCTATGACATACCCTAACAAGAGCTTCGCAGAGCAGTGCATATATGCCCGAAGGGGCTTGTCAGTAACCTTGGCTTTTCAGTAACCTGAGTTGAAGAATGATAGCTAATGCTTTTTGTCAATAGAAAGATCTAATCACCCGAATAATACTGTTTACACTTGAGAAACAAGACAGGTTTATAATAACTTATCATTCAACATTATGTACAATAGTTAAATTCTATAATTTGAATACAATTAACATAAAAAAATGACCTTGACCAATGACCTTGAAAAAAGTTTCAACAGAAAGTAATCACCACAAGCAATAAAAATATGACCTTGAAATCTGATCTTGACAAATAAATTACAATGGTTCAGTTTAGGTTTTTCAGAGCTCAAAATGACCTTGACATTTGAATTCAATCAATTCCAGGGCAGATAATTCAAGAAAGACCCAAGCTTTTTGAATTTCTGAAGTGAGTCTTATGCTCAACTAAATATCAGGGATACATTATGACAAAATACAGTTCAATCCAATAGAATTTTTAGGAGTTGTGCACACACACACAAAAAAAAACCCCTGTAATTTTAGGCTATATTGTTAAGTAAAGGGCAAACAATTCAGTAACAACTTGACATATCAAACAAATTTTAGTCATAAGCACAACTAAAAATCAAACAGAGTCATTGTGGCAAGTTTCAGTTCATTCCCATTCAAAATGTAGGAGAAATAAAGCTCACAAGAAATAAAAGTTTTTTTTGTTCAATACAAGGGCAGAATATTCAAGATAACTCAAGATGGACTGGAGGGATTTGAATTTCAAAGGTCTAATGCACAACTAGACATCATAGGGAGTAATTGTGGCAAGTTTCAGTTCATTCCCATTGATAGTTTAGAAGGAGTTGCGCCCACAATAAACAGTGATTTCCATTCAAAATCAAGGGCAGATAATTCAAGATGACTCAAGAATGACTGAAACAATTTGAATTTCAAAGGTCTTATGCACAACTAGACATCATAAGGAGTAATTGGGCCAAGTTTCAGTTCATTCCCATTGATAGTTTAGAAGGAGTTGCGCCCACAATAAACAGTGATTATCGTTCAATTCAAGGGGAGATAATTCAAGATAACTCATGAATGACTGGAGCAATTTGAATTCCAAAGGTCTTATGCACAACAAGACATCATGGGGAGTGATTGTGCCAAGTTTCAGCTTATTCCCATTGATAGTTTAGGAGGAGTTGCGCACACAAAAAATTGCTAACGGACAGACAGAGGGGCAGACAGATGGACGGACGACCGGGGCCATAACATAATACGACCCTTCAGGCATATAAAAATGGCAAAACCCATACAATAAGTGTAAGGTCCAGTGACTAGGAACATTTTGTGAAAATTTCATTCACATTAGTCTATAAATGTAGGAGGGGACGTGTTAACAAGCACTTTTGAATTAAGCCCCCTTTTTCTGTGACACAGCTTAAATGGGGAAAACCGAACAATATGCCCAATGTCAGGTGACTATATTCTACAAACATTTCATTTAATTTCATCCAAAAAATGTAGGAGGAGATGTGTTTACAAGATATCTGACAGATGGACATTGGGATGGATGGACAGACAGAGGAGAAGATGGTACCAATATTCAAGCACCTTTTGCCATCTATAAAAAATCAACTAATCAAAACTAATTGGAATTTGATCTGCTACTTATTCTTTGTCCAACAACAGTATTTTTGTCAAAAAGTCAGTGCACCAAAAAGTAACTCTAGCTAAAAACTAAATCTGTAACTCATGATTGCGGACTCACACATCAATCTACAGTGCTAGCAGGAAAATGTGTGGTGGAAAGGAACTAGAGGCCCATGAGGGCCTGAGACGCTCTGCTGGGAATCAAGTAATCCAATGAAGTAATCTGATTTTAAAGGCAGTTAATTGCTTAAAGAAGAATGCATAAAATGAAAATTACAAATTGGACTTTATCTCCTTTCTTATTTTGAATAAAAATCCTTGAGGCCCCTTTTCCCTTGTTTCATGATGTATCCACTCCTTTTCTAAAAGGAAGTTTCCTTATGACCCTAAAATCATCCTGTGAAATCTTCAACAGAATCCAATGATAAATAGGACTTTATCATGTAAACAGGATTGTTTTGAGTGAAAACCATAAGGCAAAATTTCCTGTGTTTTCTAATGGACCCACTTCATTTCCAAAATGAACTTTCCTTGCCACCCTACAATAGTCCTGTGAAATTTAAAAGATAATCTGATAATAATTGTGAACTTCATCACATAAACAAGAATGTTTTGAATTATAATCTGTAACGAAATTTTCATACAGCCCCTTTTCCCATGTTTCTTGACAGTTCAGATCCCATTTTGAAAAAAATAATCCTTTTGACCTTACAATTTTTCTCTGAAACTTTCAACAAAATTTGATCAAAGCTATGGATTTACTTGCATAAATGGGGATTTCTTAATTAAATTTTCATACAGCCCCTTTTCCCATGTTTCTTGGTGGATCAGACACAATTTCTTTAAGGAACAATCTTTACAACACTAGAACAATTCTGTGAGAGCATGAAAACAATCTGATGAATTCTTTGGACTTTTTTCAATTAAATTTTCATACAGCCCCTTTCCCTGTGTTTCTTGTCGGATCAGACCCAATTTTGAAAGGAACAATCCTTATGATGTTACAATCATTCTGTGAAAGTTTGAAATGAACCCAATGAAATCTGGGGACATCATATTGTTAACAAGGATTTTTTAAATCAAACTTTCATTAGGTCCCTTTCCTGTGATACTTGAGGGATCAGAACCAATTTCAAAAGGAATGATCCTTATGATGGTACATTCATTCTGATAAAGTTTGAAGAGAAAACTGATGATAACTGTGGACTCTCGAGTGTTAACAAAGATTTTTAATAGAATTTTCAATTAAATTTTCATAAGGCCCATTTTCCCATGTTTATTGACAGATTGGACCCAATTTATGGATGGTAGGATATAATGGGATATAATAATTTCATTTGGTCTCCTTTGAAGACTCTATAATTCAGTCTAAATTGTTTGTCATTTAAAATGGACATTCACAACATAAATAAGAGAGTAAGCAATCATCCCAAAGTAACATCCTCCCATTGACTGAGACAGTGTTTATGAGAACAATTTTTCATACATTAGAGATCTGGATGGTAAAATGGGATGAGGATCTAGTTTCAGCCTTCAAGTGACCCATTTTCATAATTGTCCAAGATTTCATCATTACAAAGATTCTGACTAGTGTTCAGGTTGGTTGAGCAAAGACTTTGACCTCTAGAGTGTCTACATGGTAAATATTGACAAAGGAAAATGGAAACTAGATTTCACACAATCATTAAAGCTAGAAAAAACAAGAGCCGTGTCAGACATGGCCATCCCCTGCCTTTAAAGCTTGATAGTGAACTGAAGCCAGTAAGATTTAGGCTTCTTGTGCACTGCATTTCTTCTCAATGAGTTCGGTAATAGCTATTATACTTTCAGAGATATGCTCTGGACAAAATCTAAGTCTTAAAAACAACAAAGGGCAATAACTCCAAAATTATGCAAGCAAGAGTTGTGGGTCTTGTGCACTGCACTTCTCTTCAACAAGATCTATCCACCTATGAAGTTTAAAGTTAATAGCTATTATACTTTCAGAGATATGCTCCAGATAAAATCTTAGTCTTTAAAACAACAAAGGGCAATAACTCCAAAATTATGCAAGAAAGAGTTGTGGTTTTTGTGCACTGCACTTCTCCTCAATGAGATCTATCCACCTATGCAGTTTCATGTTGATAGCATTTATACTTAAAGAGATATGCTTAGTGATGGAATGACAGAATGACAGAATGACAGATGGAGACCATTACTATATCCCCTACATGGGGGAATAAAAAAAACAACTTCTTCCTCTCTTCCTTTATTTCTTCACTTTCTTAACCCTTGTCATGCTGATCCTGAAATATTCCTGCTTTGACAATGGCATTGGCAGATGTAAAGACTAAGATCAGCCTTCACAGACGTACAGTCTGATCTTAGCCTACACTACCTGCTCATTGCTGTTGTTTTGAGAGAATTTTTTAACACAAGATTGATCCAACTATGTCAAACTTTTCAAATATTGTGAAAAGAGGAAAAATATTCAGCAGGACAAGGGTTAAGAGTTACAGTAATTAAATACATGTATATCTAAGTATTAAAAATACCATACCTTGATCCTAATGACAGTAAATCCTGTTGAATTAAACCAAGACTGGTTATCACATACTGCAAAAATGGTCTGGTTCCCATAAAAATATTCAATTTATCTTCATGATTTGTGAAAGACCTGTTGATTAGTCGAAACAGGAAAGGAAATGCCTTCAATTCAGAAAAAGTTTTGAAGACTGGTTCGCTGTTGAGATGTTCCAGATATTTGTTTGCAATACCATAGAGCTGTTTGATTTGCTGGACTGTAGGACAAACACATGAAGTACTATTGTCACATAGTGAAGACATGTTACATTTGTACAGCATGAGATATTCAAACAATTCTATTCCACCATATTGTCCATCCAAACATCCGTCCATAATACTATTGACTAGTGTAGATTCGTGTATACCATCTTTAAACATGTAAAGACCTTGCTCTAATGCCCTTGATATGTATGGTTGAAGCTCCTCTGTGTAAGGACATACACAACTTCCTGATAACAAATTTGAAAGGGAACAAAAATTATCTAGGGATTTAACTACCTTCATTTTTGTAAACTGTTTCTCTGGTAACAACCCATGAAGGAATGGCAAAATACTTTGATATGTGGAATGCATAGGTATAGATTCAACATGAATATTTGAAGCTTGGGGGACTAGTTTGATGTCAGATCTGTTAGTAAAATAAGCTTTACTTAAGTGCTGTCCCAGCGAGATCATCTGCTTCACACCGTATGAGGTAACATGGTGATTGGCACATGCTGGATTCAAAGAGGGCTGAAATTCTTTAAAACCATGATGCTCTCTATTCACAACTCTGTAAGCATCAGAAACCTCTGAGTAGGAGTTGAATTTGGCAGAGGAACTTTCATCATATTTGAGGTCACAGGAAACACTTTGACCTCTAACATTGACATTCATTGGGAGATTGACTTGTCCTGGAGTCAATACTATATCTGTGTGCTTTAAGTTATAGCCTGGAACTGACTCTCCTACAATAACATAGAACATGCTTCTAGACTAAAAAATCTTAGACTGGTCAAAGTTGGAAAAAGTTGCAGACAATCATTCAAATCATTCTAGTTGAACAGAAAAGAATAACTTATGCTGTAAAATACATCTATCTTTCTTAAGTATTTTCCTATATATCTTTCTTTCATGGGCATTGAATAAAACGATTAAATGGTAATTGGATATATAAATGCCAAGAAAATCTTTGAATAAAGGAATAAAGTTTGTTGTAAACCATATCAGAACAACTTTGATTTTTTTCACCTAATTCAAATACTTATTCCTAGTAAGAGGCACTTGACTTCATGTATTGTTCTTAAGACTTGAATTTACAGACATGGAGAGCAAATCTTTTAAAATTTGCATCAAATACCAAGTATGGAAATAAGGCCCTCCAAAGAAATTCATGTTCTTAATCTCATCCAAATTTCTTTCAGAAATCTGGTAAAGGGTCCTCAAAAAGTCATTCCTGTAAGATTTGGTTGAAACCCAGTCAATAGTTCCTGAGAATATTTTCTAAGTTTTCACTATAGGCCATAAATGGACTTTAACAAACTCCATAAAAGCAATGCCTTTTATCTGACCAAAATTCCTTGAAGTAATCAGCTAAAATTTAATGATCATACCTGTGAAATATGTTTGAATTCCAGCAAATAGCTTCTGAGAAGAATTGTATGTTTACATTATATTTAGAAATAGATCTGCCAATAGCCATATTTTTGTATCAAATCAAAATTTCCTGAAGGAATCTGGAAAAGGTCATCCAAAGATCAATTGTATGGATTTCGGTTTACTTTATACTAATTTATTTTAGTTCTATTGCGACGAAAGCTTTAAGCTTATAGAATCGCTCTCGAACACACAAACCAGATGTTTTTACGTCCCTGAAAGAGAGACAGTGGCTTAACCCCACTGCTACCAACTTCTACAGCTGGGTAGGCTGGGGCTGGCTATTACATGTCTTGCCCATGAACACACCTCGGTGACGATGGGGCATGAACCCGTGACCTTTTGATCACGAGTCAAGCACCTATACCACTCGGCCATCGAGGCAGACAGGAATTTGGTTTAATACAATCTTAGAGTTTCTAAGAAGAAGATTGTAAATGTTTTCACTATATACCATGTCTATAGATAAGCTAATTTCATAATGTTTTCATCTAATCAAAATTGGTTGAAGTAATCTGGTACAGGGTCACAGAAGGATCATACCTGTGAAATAAGTTTGAATTCCAGCTTATAGTTTCTGAGAAGATTTTAAAAGGTTTTACTATAAACTATACCAGCCCATAGCCATTCTTTTCATCCAATTGAAATTTATTACAGGAAGCTTCTAAAGGATCACACAATAATTATTTCTGCACAAGTTAATTAAATTCCATCATGCAGTTTCTGAAGACAAGTTTTCCTATTTTCATTACATGCCATATACTGCAATCAGTGTAGCTCATTAAAGCCATGGGTTTTCTATGCGACCACAATTCCTTAAGAATTGGATAGTGGGTCACCAAAGGATCATTCTTCTGAAATTCAATGAGAAGGTTTTAAAAAATTACGTAATATATGGAATATGCCCCACCCATTAATTTGTGTTTTTAATCTAATCTGAAGGCATCTAATAGAAGATCATCCAAGAATCATTCCTGTGAAATTTAGCCCAAGAAATATCAAAAGTTCAGTTTCTTAAGCTTTCAAGAAAGACAGACAGATCAACAGACAGACAGACACTGTAAAACAACGTGCCCCTGTGTTATCAATGCAGGGGCATAAAAAAGGACCAATGTTACCTTCGCTGCCACTAACAGAACCTGGAATGTTACAGTAACCATGTAGATGACTGTCATGTTCAAGACTGGAGATATGTGTTGATGGGGAAGGATGACCACCCTGAACAAGGTTTGTGATGACACATCCAAGGATAATACCTGAAATATAATGACAAATAAACTGACTAATTTGTGCAAAACTTTTTTAACCCATTCCAACACAATAAAACTTTAGAGTGGCAAAAATTGAAAAAAGCTGCAGACAACAATTTCAAGTTGATGGATGTGAAACATTGTGGATAATGAAGAAATTGCTTGATCCAGGAAAATCTTTGAATAAAGTTTGTCATAAACCATATCAGAACAACTTTGATTTTTTCCTAATTCAAACACTTATTCCTTCATTTTCCACAATGTTTTTTAGAGCTTTTTCCTTGAGGGCGTAAAAAGGAGGATTGTGTTGGAATGGGTTAAAGCACATTTGCACATTGTAACAAAAGGCCTAGGGAGATATGGGAAAAAATGTACTTTGAATCTTTATTTTGTAGCTAATCTAAATAGCACTAATTCTATTAAATGAATATTTCTGATTGACATTTCCTCCAATTGGAGAAAATGTCTTCACAATCAAATAATCAATATATTGGAGGAAAATCTTAGTTAAAGTGACAGGAAGAGCACTTATTAGCAATAACATATTATATACTTTTTTAACCCATTCCCACACAATGATGCCTTTGGACGCCCCTCAAGAAAAACAATTGGGAAAACATTGTGTAAAATGAAGAAATTGCTTGTAACACAATATTTTCTACCCAAAAGTTTAACAAATTTAAAATTTTATAAACCATTTATTGTCGTCTGCAACTCCTTTCAAATTGGACCAGTCTTAAATGTTCCTGTCTGATAATGGGTTAAACAAGAGAGTTATTGGCCCTAAAGTGCTTACCTGAGTTGATCACTACAAAAGCCTGAGTGAACTAGTTTTTTGCAAAACAAGACCTCTTATCAATCATGTATTGAAAAAAGAGTAAACATTCTAACAAAGTTTCAAAATTTTTTGTGCCAGAAAAGTAGCATGTAAATAACATAGAAGATTATTGAAAAAAGAGTAAACATTCTAACAAAGTTTCAAAATTTTTTGTGCCAGAAAAGTAGCATGTAAATAACATAGAAGATTTCTTTAGATTACACCTAGTTACCTAGTTTTTGACCCTATGTGACCCAATATATTCATTGATAGATATCTGTATGCAGAGAAACATTCTGAAAAATATCAATTCAATTGAGCCAAAAAAAGCAGCCTCTAGATTGCAAATCATTTCAGTAAAACTTGTGGCTTCTGGAGTGTAAAAGAGATTTATCCACACTGAAAAATATCAAGTCGATATCAAGCAGTTTCTTCTTTTCTCATAATACTTTCTACGCTGTTTGGCTCTTATTTTCAAATTATAGCACTATCTGAAATACTGTCTGCACTTTGTCATACTGAACCTGGAATATTCTTGTTAAAAAGTAAGTTAACCTATAACCAGATAGCAAAATTTAGACTGGTCTAAATTGACAGAAGTTGCACACAACAATTTAAAGTTTATCAAATTTTGGATTTTTTCAATTTTCTGGGTAGAAAACATTGTGGAAAATGAAGAAATTGCTTGCAACAAGCAATTTCTTCATTTTCTACAGTGCTCTCTAAAGTATTTTTCTTGAGGGGCGTCCAAAAGCACCACTGTGTGGGAATGGGTTAGAATGTATCTCTCAAATCATATGTTACTTTATTTATGCAATATGAGTGATGTATTTATAAGATTTATAGGATTCACATCATTTAGCATCATTTAATCATAACTGGTAGTAATTTCAGTTTATTCATACCAAGATTATTATTTTTAGACACCATCCCTGCAAAATTTGATTTCAAAATGGCGTCTTAATAATAATTCAAGGGTAAATTGTGATACCTTTCTAAGTGTCTCTACATTGTAAAGGCACTCAGAACAGCATTGCAATTAACCCTTGTTATGACCCCAATACTTGCATCCCTCTAATATGCTAAGTCAGGCTAGAACGTAAACAAGAGCACCACCCACAGGTGCTAACGCTCGGCTGCAGGTGCTGGATAATGCAAAAATTCTAAGTTGAAAAAGGGGCATAACTCTTACAAAAACTCTCACAGGGTTATCCCCCATGATAGTCTAGATAGCTCTTGTGATGATCAATACACATGCCAAGTTTCATGAGGATATCTTCAATAACAACAGAGATATGACCAGGGTTAAAGTTTGTCAAGCCAACGCCAATGCCAATGCCAACACCAACTCGAACGACGCCAAGGTGATCACAATACCTCAGGTTTTCTCCAAAAACAGCCAAGCTAAAAATGATTAAGGCGGTTGCCAATTAAATGCTTGGCTGCTAGATACAGCAGAGTTTCTGTCACTAAAGCTTTTACTAACAATGATTACACCAAGAACCTTGTAACAAAACAGAAATCACCCCTTTCCTGTTTTGAAAAATTTGAGACCTGTTCTAATTCAGAGGTTTTGCAGACAAAAATTTAAAGTGGATTGAATTTTACAAATAATTATTGAGTAGGGTAGAAAATATTGTGGAAAAAGAAGATATTGCTAGTGATAAACCCTTTCATGTTTTGTATAATTTTAGACCCGTCCAAATGGAAAGGTTTTGCAGACGATAATTTAAAGCTGATTTAATTTGAAAAGTGACCATTTAGCAGGGTGGAAAAGACTTTGGAAAAATAAGAAGTTGCTTGTCACTAGCAATTTCTTCTTTTTCTACAATGTTTTCTCTATTATAAAATCACAGTGCCATAAAAACCAGGGATTGTATAGGAAAGGGTTAAATAAATGCTTGGACTTTTTAACAATAGGAACAAATGTACCAACTTGTTTTGAAACCCATTCTTATTCATCAAAGGCACTTACAATAGTATTTACTCCTTGAAATGCTCTTCTACCATATCACATGTAATATTAGTCTAAATTGAAAGAAATGATTGTTTCACATAATGTTCTTAAAGCCTATCTTCTCAACTTTTCTTCAATAACCCTGGTCATGCTTAACCTGGAATATTGCTCTTCTGGCAGGATGTGTAGACAAAGATCAGCCTGCACTGCCTGATTGTCAACTTAAAGCCAGAGTTGTTTAAATCATGAATTTTCAAAAGGAGTATGGACCTCCATGAAGATCTGCCAGTGCCGTCAGTCCTTTTATTTTAAAGAAATTCTTTATCCGATTTTAATTCAGCATGACAGGGGTTAAGGCTTATGAAGGTCCAAATGTTTGAAAGTGTAAATATACATTACTGTCGACATTTGAAAATATTTTTGACATTTTACATTGTATACAATGCCAATAACATTCTGTCCATCCCTTTTCTCCCATACTGATTTCTTCGTTTAAATTGGTTTAATGCCGCTTTTAACAATTTTTCAGTCATATCAGGGCGGCTGGAGCACCCAACAATGGATTCCGTGAATATCTCGCCCCAGTACCACCATTAAATCCCTTCCTAGCCTCCACCTGCTATCCCACTTAGGTTTACCATTATCTGCTCAGTGGTGAGAGACAAATGTCGGAAAGGATATGTGACCCTCGGGGGATCCAATCCATGACACCCAATGATTGAAGATGCGCTACCAGCTGCACTATGACAGTGACTTCTCTCATTCTGAAAGATCAGAATTATTAAAAAATGACATTTTATTGATGTCCAAACTCATTCCCAAACTATCACACTTTCTGACAGCCCTTAAGGAAAAAGCTTTGGAAAACATTGTAACAAACAATTTCTCATCAAATGCAGTCACTGAGCAACCTGGCTAGCAGCCGTGAGAGTAATTGCTGATTTAATAGACAAACTTTGAGTAGTATCTATCTTTACAGTGCTTAGTGAGGACCATGATCAGACTGGGCAGATATATAAGGCAGTCAATGCAAAACAAACATCATTTAAAAATAAGAGGGCGATTATGACCCTACAGCGCTCCCCCGAGTCTGTGACTTTATAAGTAGAATAGCACAAGTGACCTTTTTAACCTAACCAGACATGTAATCAAAGTCTAGGAAATGAAAACTGGAAAGACATTTTCATCATGATTCATGACATTTATGCCAGGAGTGTAGTGTCTGAATAACAAGAAAGGTTATCTAAGACTTACTTTCTTATTGCTTTTGACTCAATAATAAACTTGACAGAAGTTCTGACCAAATTTCAGTACCTTTGAGAAAAAGAAGAGAGGCCTCTATACTCTATAGTGCACACAAGATTTTTGTAAGATTCAACCTCATGACCTAGTTTGTAACCCCATGTGACACTGTAACAACCTTGAATGAGATATGGAGACAAGTATTCTGACAAACTATCATGACATTCAAGCCAAAAATGTCCTCTCTAGAGTTAACACAAGGTTTTAACAAGAGGACCATGATGGTCCTAAATCCCTCACCTGAATCATTTGCTATTAAAAAATGCAACTGGAGCCAAATAATGTAAACAAAAAATTTTCATAAGGCCCCTTTTCCTCTGTTTTCCAATACAAACCTTACCATAATCAATAGGAATCTTTCTTATGAACTAACAACTATTCTGGTCAAGTTTCATGAAGATTGAGCCAAAATTGTGGTCTCTTGAATGTATACAATGAAATTGTCATTAAGGCCCCTTTTCCTCTGTTTTCCAATAGAATCTTCCCATAATCAATAGGGTTCATCCTTATGACCTAACAATAATTCTGGCCAAGTTTCATGAATATTGAGTCAAAATTGTGGCCTCTAGAAGGTAAGCAAAGAAATTGTCATTAAGGCCCCTTTTCCTGTGTTTTCTGATAGAACCTTCCAATACTAAATAGGGTTCATCCTATTGATCTAACAATTATTCTGACAAAGTTTCATGAAGATCTAGCCAAAATTGTGGCCACTAAGGTGTTTACAAAGAAATTGTCATTCAGGCCCCTTTTCCTGTGTTTTCCAAATAAAACCTTCCCATAATCAATAGGGTGCATCCTTATGGCCTAGCAATAATTCTGGTCAAGTTTCATGAAGATTGAGCAATTACGGCCTCTAGAGTGTAAACAAAGAAATTTTCATTAAGGCCCCTTTTCAAGAACGATCCCATAATCAATAGGGTTCATCCTTATGACCTAACAATTATTCTGGCCAAGTTTTTTGGAGATTGAGCCAAAATAGTGGCCTCTAGAGTGTAAACAAAGACATTGTCATTTAGGCCCCTTTCCCTGTGTTTTCCAAATACCTTCCCATAATCAATAGGGTTCATCCTTAAGACTTAACAAATATTCTGGTCAAATTCCTTCATGAAGATTGGGTCAAAACTGTGGCCTCTAGAGTGTAAACACTTCAATTGTTGACGCAGGACGACTGATGACAGACATTCAACGACCACAAAAGCTCACCATGAGCACTTCTTGCTCAGGTGAGCTTAAATGATTTGCCCAACAAAACCCAATATCAAACTTGACTGAGGGGTCAAGGAGACAAACATTCTGACCATGTTTCAAGAGATTTGAGTCAAAGTTATGGCCTCTAAAGTACACACAAAGTTTTTCTAAGATTTGACCTAGTGACCTAGTTGTTTACCCTGCATAACCTTATATCTAACCTGACCAAGATAATCATGCAGACAAACATTCTGACCAACTATCAAGACAATCAAGCCAAAAAATGTGGCCTCTTAGGAGGACACAAAATTTGACCTAGTGACCTAGTTTTTGACCCCACATTTAACTTGAGTGAGGGCTTGTAGTGGGAAATCAGTTGAAAATCATAGTCGATCATCAGATTTGCAAATGTTATTCTGATGATTATAATCAGTTGACATTTTAGGGATATGTTGCATTTATGTTACTATGAGAATTGTGATAGCTGATACCAAAATATGGAAAAATCAGGTAATGTATAAAAAAAATCTGGTACTCAGTCAAGTAACATTTCTGCAATAGGCATGTGAAATCAAATGAAAAGTTTGAGAGAAAACTTACTTTAGAAGGGTTTTTATTTTGGTTGTCATAGCAACCAGAGTTCTACAAAATGGAACATAACTGTATGAAGGAAGAGAACCATCTGGGGGAAAAAGTTTCAATTGAAATCAATAGTCCTGATGACAAGATTTTCTAAGAAATAGTTTACGCAATAACAGATGGATGGACGGACTGATGCATGATGGATAAAAGCCATTACAATAGCTTGCTGGCCTTCTGTCAGTCAAGCTTAAACCTTTTTCAATACATAATCAGTGATTTATCTACCTCTGCGTCATGCGTAATTTACGCAAAATAAATCAGCATGACGCACGATAAATATCGCCCAGCGTATTTCTGACGCACATATTTCTGGTCCCAGTTTATAAGTCTCAAGGTTTTTGCATTAAAACTTTCGATCGTATCTATGGAGGCTGTAGACCGGTAGCGCCGTCGACATTAAAAAAAGCCTCTAAAGTCGACAGTGGTACCAGTCTATGGAGACAGGTAACCAGTAATGATTTTGTATGGTGGTCACCGATTGGTTGAATAGTATCTCATAATCCAATCATCGATCGCGATTAATATCATTTTCGGTGCGAGTTTCAAAATGGCGTCGGAAAGGAAAAGACGATTAATAGACCCGTAAAAATGAACGCTTTTCGGGGTTCTCGGGCTAGGTTACGAAAATCAAAATGTTTAAATGGATAAAAACAATAATTCTGAAGTGCCCTTTAGCAGTGACAACGAAAAAAGCCAGTTAAAATTGTTCTCAACTGGAACGACAAATGGTTGAAGTGTTACAGCTGGCTGAGGTCGGAGATTGAGAGTGATTAGATGAAAAACATTTACTTTACTCTTAACCTGCTAGATTTAAATTTTGATTAAAAAGGGCATTTTTTTTACATTTCAACAACTCTTGTACAAGTTTATGCCACAATAGTTAAGTAGAAAGCTGTCTGCAGATAGTGTAGGCTAAGATCAGACTGTCATTTGTGCACTCTGTTCTCAGTCTATACTATCTGTCAAAGCTTTGTGTACAGCAGGAATATGAGCTGAGGCTGTATCTTTAGAAATCTTAGTAGTTGCTTACTGATATCTATATTGTAATTGATAATAATATGAGTATAGCAGTTTCTAAACATTTTAGTTATTGTAACATAAAGCCTACCATAATATCAAACCTTTCTCTGTATGTTGCATTTTGTTTTGCTGTCAGCCTGAGATGATCCACATAAATGAAAAATGTCTGTTTTGAATTCAAGGGTTTGAATATTGTTGAGGATTAAATGAAGATAAAACAACAAACAATTTATATTAGTTTATTACATTCATTCACATCAATAACTAAGCAGAAATACTAAAAGCTAAACTTGAAAGCATATTTCTATAAGTTCGATATTTTTGACTCACTGTTTTTAAATTTGACTCAGAGTGTCAAGATCAGTGAGTCAGATTGACTCAGTGACCCAGAAAGGTAGATTAATCACTGCATAATTCCTCATTATGTACAATATTATATAAATTAATCACATACACTGCAACTCCTCTATAATGCTACCTAGCACAGCGCTGATTCCATTATAACGCGGGGGCCGCTTGGCTCCCAAAATTTGGGAGGGGGGGGGGGGCATTTTGGGTTGCAGAAGCTGAGATACGACTTTAATGCTGATTTGGCCACGTCTTCGGCCCGCTCAAAGAAAAAGGGTTGCACATAAAAATCGATAATTACCCGAAGCCAGGTAAGTTTTTAACACCTTATGTGGACAGTCCTTGCCATTAATGCATTAGTTCAGAGGTAATTGCTTTGTTTGATTGATGATACGTAACCTTCTCCTGTGACAAACACTTTACATGATAATATCAGTAACTTGGCTGTAATTCAAAGAACCAATCAACTAATAAAATCATTCATTCAGACCTGAAGTGAACTTTGAACTCCGAACTCTGAATTTTGAACTCCGATGTTGACAACATTTGTTATAAGCCTTTTTGTTGGTTTGTTAACTTAAAAGTTGTAACTGCAGCTTATGACAGCTGTAGTTATGACATTTAGATCATCAACCAACCATTTCACTTTCTTTTAAGATGTTACTGGCCATATATTTTGCAAGATAATGCTGTTTAATATCAAAGGGGTAGTTCCTGTCTGAGTTCAGAGTGTGTGGCCAGCGATCTGTCAGTGATAAGTTTTGTATGACACTACCAGAAGCCTCTACCAGAAGCCACTGACCAAAATAAAGGGCATAAAGATACTTTGAATCTATTGACAAAATCCAAGATTGTCTGTCAAAGATAAGTTTTACATGACACTACCAGAAGCCACTGACCAACATAAAGGGCATAAAGATACTTTGAATCTATTGACAAAATCCAAGATTGTCTGTCAAAGACAAGTTTTACATGACACTACCAGAAGCCACTGACCAACATGAAGGACATAAAGATACTTTGAATCTATTGACAAAATCCAAGATTGTCTGTCAAAGACAAGTTTTACATGACACTACCAGAAGCCACTGACCAACATGAAGGACATAAAGATACTTTGAATCTATTGACAAAATCCAAGATTGTCTGTCAAAGACAAGTTTTACATGACACTACCAGGAGCCACTGACCAACATAAAGGGCATAAAGATACTTTGAATCTATTGACAAAA
Organism: Fragum fragum; assembly: GCA_946902895.1. NCBI lineage: Eukaryota > Metazoa > Mollusca > Bivalvia > Cardiida > Cardiidae > Fragum > Fragum fragum. Next base: position 46,337,412 of record OX336365.1, read on the forward strand.
TCAAAGATTGTCTGTCAAAGACAAGTTTTATATGACACTACCAGGAGCCACTGACCAACATGAAGGAAATAAAGAAACGTTGAATCTATCGACAAAATCAAAGATAGGCTCTTGACAAAGCTAGCCTTAACATTTGACCTTCAACTGTGACCTTGACTATAGGGCATACCATAATTGAATTAACTTTTGTATGACATCTTATTAACCCTTGTCATGCTGAACACGGAATATTTTGGTTTTGGCAGGAGGTGTAAACTAAGATCAGATTGCACTTATGTGCAGGCTGATCTTAGTCTATACCTCCTGCTTGTACTTTTCCTGCCAGAGTTGTTTATGAACTTGATTTCTAAAAAAATATAGATTTTTTAACAACAAGTTTTATCAGTGCTTTCAGCCCTTTGATTTGACAGCAAATTCAGTAAGGTAATCTATATAGCATGACAAGGGTTAACTTTATACAAGTTCACAACTCATCAATAAATGTTGAAAAACAGCTGTGAACAAAGGCCTTAATGCGAGGTAACTCTGTATACAAGTTCTGTGCCAAAAAATTATCAAAATTATAGTTTTTACCAAAAGAACTATGACAATTCCTTTGTTCACAAATAGATAGTTTACTACACCTTTTCTGAAATTCAGTCTTAACCATTGCAGTTTATATGAGTAGAATATGATTAAAATGGGTTAAAAGGTAGTCTTGGCGCTTTAATACTAGTGTTTAAAGATAAAACATTCATCCCATTACTAAGACAGGGAATGCCCAGTTTGTCAATCATTGGCTACTTTACTTGTGGACAAGTGCATTTTTCGAGGCCATTTGTCTGGTGACAAGTACATACTAGGGCTAAGTCTGGATTGGTACAAAATAAGTCCAAAAAATATCTCAATATATATAGAAAAATTACTATAATGGAAGAAAATATAATGGTTTAACCCATTCCCAAACAATCCTGCTTTTTGTCATAAGCAATCTTTTCATTATCCATGCTGTTTTCTAACCCAAAATACATACTTTTAAAGTTTAATCACTTAGAAATTGTTGACTGCAATTTCTTTTAATTTGGGCAAGTCTAGAACTTTGTTGTCTGGTAATGGGTTAAATGAAGAATATGCACTAAAAATACTTATGAAATCTAAGTGGAAAAGGAGAAGTTGCTTATAACAAAGATTTATACATATGACAAAGTCCTTACTTTTTCAAAGTACTTTGAAATGATGCGGACAACTTGATTCAAAATAGACCATTCATGTGATTTTCTCAGATGATGGTTTCAATGGTCCTCATTGAAGTTTAATAGAGTTTCACAATCATAAGAAATGATTCATATATTTATATACCATCCATTTCCTCAGTTAGGAACAACAACTAGCTGTTGCTGTTGGGCTACGAAATAGCGTTTAATTAAGCTTAACCCAATACCAACCTGCAAAATTCTATACTGGTCCAAATTGAAAGGAGTTATAGACAAAATCCCAAAGTTTATGAAATTTTAGATTTTTTCAACTTTCGTGGTAGAAAGCATTGAGCAAAATGAAGAAATTGCTTGTCATTCTTGAGGGCAGCCAAAAGCTTCATTGTATGGGAATGGGTTAACCCTTTACAAGAAAATGACGCTTTTAAACGCCCCCCCCCCCTCCCTATGAAAGCTTTAGTAAACATTGTGAAAAATGAAGAAATTGCTTGTAACAATGTTTTCTACCCCAAAAGACAAAGATTTTAAAGATTTCATTAACTTGAAATTGTTGTCTGCAACTTCTTTGAATTTGGACTGGTCTAAAATCCTATAGTGTGGAAAAGGGTTAATCCATTACCACACAATTCCACTTTTTTACATACCTCAAGAATAAAGTATTGAAAAACATTGAAGAAAATGAAGAAATTACTTTATACAAACAATATCTACATTTACCGCAATGTTTCTACCACATTGGACAAAGAATTTTCAATAACTAACATTGTTGTCTGCAACTTCTGTAAATTTGGACCAGTCTAAAATCTTTTGACCGAAAATTGATCAAGCAATGAGTGCCCGCAGTTGTTTTAAAATAAACCATTTTTCTTCAAGGTTTCTCTTAAATCCTAATAAATGTATATATTCCTAGCTAGTGCTGAAAAATAACTTCTTTTCAGAGACTTGATTGATATCCTTGTCTAACATTGAAAAGATTTAATTCCCTTCAAAGAAGAGTCTGACAGCAAGAAAACCGAACCCATTTCCAGACAAAATTTAGACTGGATCAAATTGAAAGAAGTAGTAAATAATTGTTTATAGTTCGTGAAATTGTAAAAAAAAATGTCTTTCATGGGAAAACCCTGGGGGTCTTTCCATCAATGACCAATTTTCTGTTATCAATGTCAAACCACATGTAATTTGTATGGTTGATTTAAGGACAAGTGATAGAGCAATTTTTTTTTGCATATCTAGTTGTAAAATATGAGGAAAGTGTGATTGTATGTTTCAGTTAACCCATTTCCACACAATGACGCTTTTTGACATCAAGCAATTTTTTCATTTACACAATGTTTTCTACTCGAAGAGTTGGAAAAAATCTAAAATTTCATTAATTTGAATTGTTGTCTGCAACCCCTTTTAATTTGGACAGGTCTCAAATTTTGTCTTCTGGTAGTAGGTTAACCCATTCTCACACAATCTCACCTTTTTACACCGCTTAACCCATTACAACTCAATCCCTCCTTTTTACACCCCTAAGAAAAAAGCTTTTGAAAACATTGTGGAAAATGAAGAAATTGCTTGTATCAAGCAATTTCTTCATTATCCACAATGTTTTCTACCCAAAATGACGAAAAAGTTCAAAATTCCATCAACTTGAAATTGTCGTCTGCAGCTTCTTTCAAATTGGACCGGTCTAAAATTTTGCTGTGTGGGAATGGGTTAAGAAAATAGTTCAGAAAAACAATATGGAAAATGAATAAATTGCTTGTCTTTCAAATTCTTTCAATTTGGGCCAGTCTAATTTTTTTTTTAATCCTTTGACTCTAGGTTAGAAATCTGAACTTGATCTTGATCTAATAATCCTCATTAGACATGCATCTGTTTTATGAGATTCAGAAATAACTTCCTACCAAATATGTGCATTTAATTTCAAATAGTTTTAAAATTCCAGGCAAATGTTTAGTTTGGACCTCAAGATTTAAAATTAGATTAATGGATAAGGGATACAAATTTGTCCTTGAATTTGCTAATATGACCTTCAATAGCTGCATATTATCTTTTGCAAACATCACACCAAATATGAATATTGTACCTACACCCATTACCACAGGATAAAAAGTTGCAGACAAAAGTTTCTAGTTGATGAAATTTAATTTTTTTGTCATTGGGGAAGAAAACATTGTGGATAATGAAGAAAAGGTTTTGTCAAGAGCAATCCAGTGAAGCTGATCATTTTGCACAAGATTTTCCAAAGTATTTATCTTGGGGTGCAAAGAAAATTGGCATTGTGTGGAAATAGGTTAAATAGTTTTGAAGTGCAGAAAAATGTTCGGTTAGAAGGTTTTAAGATTTCAAGTTTAATTCTAGGAGGGACAGAAAGACGGATGAGCAGAAGCACCTGGAAAACAATATGCCAACATCTTATCAATGGGAAGATTCATAGGAATTAGGTCAAAGAGGTAATATATCTCATGTTTAGCTGGAAGTATCTCTCACTCAAGGTCAAAAGGACAGAAGGGAACAAACCTAAAACTCTTTGACGAAAAATCCTTCCAAGACAGTAGTCTGGGATACAGATCCATCTATATACCATTTCTAGCAGGCACTAGCACATAATCTAATTAATAACTTTAACCACACAATCAGATAATCTCCCATAAAATTTGGACAATTTCAATAGTATCCCTTTGATAAGAATAGATAAGACTGGTTCTTAAAGCTATCTTTAGAATAACTAGAGGAGTGTATCCTTCTAGTACTTTGAATGAGTGATGAATAATGAAAATGATGAACTTTGCATTTAGCCCATTATCAGACGAAAAACTTTAGACTGGTCGAAATTGAAAGGAGTTGCAGATGACAATTTAAAGTTTACAAAGTTTTAGAATTTTTTACCTTTCTGGATAGAAAATATTCAGAAAATCGAAAGACATTGCTTGTTGGGTTAACAACATTGTTCATTTCTTATTTCCACAATAACATTTTATTCTCTTGTACAAATTCTTCATATAATTAGCCCATTCCCTCTCAATCCTGATTTCATAACCGAAGATTATCATATTAGTGTCAGAAATTGTGAAATTAATTGTCACAAGCAATTTCTTATTTCCCTACACTGCTATCTAACTAAAAAAAGTCCTAAAGGTGAGAGACTATGTGACTTTGCTGGCAATAAATGAAGTATATTCAGTGGCTCCCATTATTCAAACAGGGGGATACTTCATAGTAAATCTGAGACTTAGGAACAGGGAATATGTCAAAGTAAAACTGATACTTTGAACTGATGCAGTGACATCAAATCCCAAAAGGACATGAAACTTTCTGCTTAATCCATTAACAGACGGCAAAAAATTTAAGACTGGCCCAAAATGAGGGAGTTTCAGAAGACAATTTGAAGTTTATGAAATTTTAGATTTGTTCAACTTCCTGAGTAGAAAATATTGTGGAAAGGGAAACAAGAGGCCCATGAGAGCCTGAGACGCTCTACTGGTTATCAAGTTTTCCGTTAAAGAAATCTGATATTTAAGGAAGTTAATTGCTCAAAGAAGAATGCATAAAGAAAAAAAAGGGGGCTTTATCTCCTTTATCATTTTAAGCAAAATCCTCAAGGCCCCTTTTCCCATGTTTCATGACGGATCCACTCCATTTCCAAAAGAAAGTTACCTTATGACCCTACAATCATTCTGTGAATATTTCATCAGAATCTGACAATAATTGTGGACTTAATCACATAAACAGGATTGTTTTGAATGAAAACCAATAAGGCCCCTTATCCTGTGTTTTCTGATGGATCAATTTCATTTCAAAAGGAACTTTCCTTACAACCTGACAAATGTCCTGTGAAATTTAAAAGACAACTTGATAATGATTGTGATCTTCATCACATACACAAGAATGTTTTGAATGATAATCTGTAAGGCCCCTTTTCCTGTGTTTCAAATGCCACAATTATTCCATGCATCTTTGAAGAGAATCCAATAAAACTGTTGACTTTATTGTGTTTACAAATATATTAAATTCAAGTTCTCATAGGGCCCCTTTTCCCGTGATATTTTACTGTTGGTTTTATCATTCTATGAAAGTTAAAAGTGAATCCGATGAAATATTGGAAATTCATTATGTTTACTAGAATATTTAAAAAAAAATCATATGGCCCCTTTTTACATGATACTTGATGGATTGTACCCAGTTCTGAAAAGAACCATCTAAGTATTTGTACAATCATTCTGTGAAATTTTGAAGTGAATCCGGTGAAATCAAGAGACATCATTGTGTTAACCAGAATATTTAACAGAGTTTTTCATAAGGCCCCTTTTTATGTGACCCTTGCTATAGTCAGATCCACTGTCAAAATCAACAATTAGAATGATGGTACAATCAATCTGTTTAATCTGTGGAATTTATTGTGTTAATGAGTTTATAGTGAAATATTCATAGGGCCCCTTTTCTCATGATACTTTACAGAACAAACCAAATTTCAAAAGGAACATTTCTAATGAAGGTAGAATCATTCTTTAAAAGTTAAAGAGAATCAATGAAAACAGTGGACTGAATTGTGTCAAGAATTTTTGTAACTAAATTTTCATAAGGCCCCTTTTTCTGTGAAACTTAACAAATCAGACCCAATGTACAAAGGAACAATCCTAATAATAGTTTGAAGAAAATGATAAAGACTGAGGACTTAATTGTAATAATGATGTTTTGTAATAAAATTTTCATAAGGTCCCTTTTCTTGTGTCACTTAACCAATCAGACCTAATTTACAAAGGAACAATCCAAATGATGGTACAATCATTCTATTAAAGTTTGAAGAGATTCTGATAAAGACTGAGGGCATTGTTGTATTTATGAGGATTTGGTAATACTTTTTCATACAGCCCCTTTTCCTATGATACTAGACAGATCAGGCCCAATTTGGAAAGAAACAATCCTTATGATGGTACAAACATTCTGTGAAAATTGAACAGAATCTGATGAAAACTGCAGACTTTATCTTGGTGTAAAAGTTTTAAAATAAAATTTTCATAAGGCTCCTTTTCCTGTGATACTTGAAGGATCAGGTCTCATGTCAGCATCAACAATCGTGATTATTGTACAATGATTCTGTGAAGGTTTGAATAAAATCCAATGAAAGCTCTGGACTTGGTTACAAGGATTATAGATAAAATTCTCTAAAGGCCCCTTTTCCCATGATACTAGACAGATCACGCCTAATTTGAAAAGAAAGAATCCTTATGATGGAATAATCATTCTGTGAAAGTTTTAACAGAATCTGATGAAAACTCTTGACTTTATTGTGGTACAATTATTTCAAAATTAAATTTCATAATGCTCCTTTTCCTGTGATACTTGACGGATCAGGTCTAATGCAAACATCAACAATCATTATTATTGTACAATTATTCTGTGAATGTTTGAAGAAAATCCGATGAAAGCTCTGGACTTGGTAACAAGGATTTATAAATGAAATTTTCATAAGGCCCCTTTTCCTGTGCTTCTTGACAGTTCAAATCCTGTTATGAAAAGAATGATAGTTATGACCTTCCAATCATTCTGTGAAAGTTTCAACAAAATCTGATCAAAGCTGTGGGCTTTATTGTGTTAACAGGGTTTTATTAATTGAATTTTCATATAGCCCCTTTTCCCATGTTACTTGGTGGATCTGAACCAATTCCAAAGGGAACTCTTCTTACAAAAGTATAATTATTCTGTTTGAGTATAAAGACAACCCCATCTCATCTGTGGACTTACAAGCATTAATTAAGATTTTTTTAATTGAATTTTCCTAAGGCCCCTTTTCCTATGTTTCTCAATGGATCAGACCCAATTTGAAAGGAACAATCCTTATGATGGTACAATCATTATGTGAAAGTTTGAAGTCAATCAGGTGAAATCTAGGGCTATTTAGTGTTAACAAAGATTTTTTTTATTAAATTTTCATAGGGCCCCTTTTCCCATGAAACTTGATGGATCAAACCTGCTTCCGAAAGGAACAATCCATTTCATGTAATAATCATTCTGGGAATGTTTGAAGAGAATTTGTTGAAAACTATGGACTCTATTGTGTTTACGAGGACTTTTTCAATCCAGTTTTAATCTGGCCCCTTTTTCCCGTGGTCCTTGACTGATCATACCAAATTTTGAAAGGAACAATTCTTATGATGGTACAATCATTCCGTGAAAGTTTGAAGTCAATCAGATGAAAACTGTGGACTCTAGAGTGTTAACAAAGATCTTTGAATTAAATTTTAATAAGGCCCCTTTTCCTATGTTTCTTGAGGAATCATATCCGATTCTAAAAGGTACAATCCTTATGATGGTACAATCATTCTGTGAAAGTTTGAAGAGAATCCAATGAGAACTGTGGACTCTATCGTGTAAACGAGGATTTTTAATTGAATTTTAATAAGGCCCCTTTTCCTGTGTTTCTTGACGGATCATACCCATTTTCGAAAGGAACGATCCTAATGATGGTACAATCATTCTGAGAAAGTTTGAAGAGAATCCGATGAAAACTGTTGACTCTATCGCGTAAACGAGAATTTTTAATTGAATTTTTAATTAAATTTTCATAAGGCCCCTTTTCCTGTGTTTCTTGACGGATCATACCCATTTTCGAAAGGAACGATCCTTATGTTGGTACAATCATTCTGTGAAAGTTTGAAGAGATTCCAATGAAAACTGTGGACTCTATCGCGTAAACGAGGATTTTTAATTGAATTTTTAATGAATTTTCATAAGGCCCCTTTTCCAGTGTTTCTTGACGGATCATACCCATTTTCGAAAGGAACAATCCTTATCTTGGTACAATCATTCTGTGAAAGTTTGAAGAGAATCTGATGAGAACTGTGGACTCTATAGCGTAAACGAAGATTTTTTAATTAAGTTTTAATTAGGCCCCTTTTCCCGTGTTTCTTGACAGATCTGACCCAATTTCAAAAGGAACGATCCTTATGATGGTACAATCATTCTGTGAAAGTTTGAAGAGAATCCGATGAAAATGTGGACTTTATCGCGTAAACAAGGAAAAGTTTAACGGACGGACGCCGGACGGACGCATGGACGCTGGCTGGGAAAAAGCCATCGCTATAGCTCTAGTGGCCTTCGGCCAGTAGAGCTAAAATTTGCTTGTTGCAAGCAATTTCTTCATTTCACACAATATTTTCTCAATTGTTTTTCTTGAGGGGCGCCCAAAGCATCACTATGTGGAAAGAGGTTAACAACTTCATGACATCATCATATAGTATTGATGTCATTAATGTGTAAAAAACATACATTCAGTGCACTTTATGCTAAAATGTGACAAAGAATCATAGTGAATGATGATTTACTAAAGTAATACAATCTAGAAATGATTTTAACATTTAAAAGGTCAAAGCACAAGGGCATATTCAGTTGAACTCTTCTTTATTCACATAATACTTCAAATTAGTGGATTAAAAATATAAATATTGTTAGAAAGACATATTATAATATACTTTCACTGCAGCATCATAATTTAGAAACCTCCATAAGACAAGAGGGCTATTGGCCCTGGTGCATTCACCCGAGATAAAAGGCTTTTTTTCTTTCAATAATCAAATTTGATGGCTAGGATTATGATACCAGAGTTTTCAACTGATTTCAATTCTTTTAGCTATTTTTGGAGGGGGCCACCTAAAGAATATTTCTGCCAAATTCAGTTATGGTTTGGGAGGAGATATTGTTTAAAATTCCTTCTTTGTTGCTATATAGAACCCCCCAAGGGGCTGGGCCCCTTAGGAACCGAGGGTAAAGATTTAAGCTATTTTGAAAGAGGTCAATATGCTGATGTTTCGTGTAAAATATCAAGGCTCTATGCCTTCTGAGTCAGAAGAAAATTTTAAAGATTCTTTTAAATTTCACTGGCAACCAGAGTCTTTAACACATTTCAATTCTTTTAGCTACTTTAAAAAGGGGACCAACTAAGGAATAATTTTTACCACATTTGGTTGAAATTGGCCCAATGGTCAGGGAGGAGATGTATTAACCCTTATCATGCTGAATAAATAACCTTGCCGAATTACTGTAAAATCAAAGGACTGAAATCACTGATAGAACTTGTTCAAAAATCAATATTTCTTTTAGAAATAAATTTCATAATTAAGTCTGGCAGGAAAAGTACAGGCAGGAGGTGTAGACCAAGATCAGACTGCACTTATGTGCAGGCTGATCTTGGTCTACACCTCCTGTCAAAACCGGAATATTCCGGGGTCAGCATGACAAGGGTTAAGAAATTATTGACAGGCAACAGACGGACGCTGGAAGAAGGGTGATCACAATAGCTCTCATGAACACTTTTTGCTCAGATGAGCTAAAAATACAATAAAAATACTTTTAACCCTATTTTGAAAGGGTAGGGTAAGATGATATATAAAATTGTCCCTTATTTGCATGGAAAGGTTCCCTGATTTTTACAGGGGAAAGTCTAAACTTGAGGTGCTTGAGCGCCTGTATTCCTCCACAGACCTGAATGTGATGATCAAGCAAAGGTTGTTTTCAGGAATTCAATATAAAATTAATCATCTTTGCCATATCTGGCAAATATATCTGTTCACTGAGATCTTTGCTATAGTTCTAGAGAAACATTTTCAAAGTTTCAAAGTATTCACTGTTTTACAACAGTCAAGCTTATTTTTTCATTTTCCACGATGTACTTTTAAAGTTTTTTCTTGAGGGCTGTTAAAAGTATGAAAAAAGGTTTAACACATTCCAAAACAATCCGGCTTTTTTATACTCCTGAAGAAAAAGGTTTGAGACAACATTGTGAATATGTAGAAATTGCCTTAGATAACGTTTATCTTTTCTATTGTTTTCAAGTTTTCTATTGAGGAAGGCCAAAATTAAAAAAAAACAAAAAAAACTAAAATTGTCCTCTGCCACTTCTTTCAATTTGGAAAAGTCTTGAATACTGCCAACTGGTAATAGGTTTAAGCTCAGGAAAACATTGTGGAAAGAAATTGCGCGTCAAAAGCAATTTCTCTATTGTCCATAATGTTTTCTTCCCAAAAGACACAGATTTTTAAAACTTATTATTGTCCATTGCAGCTTTTTTTTTTAGAAAAAGAAAAAATACTAAAAATACTATTCTCCAATTCAAACAATGCTTACCAGCAAGCCAAACAAAAGATCTCATACTTGGAAGATCCTTTATTTGCTTAAATTTGGCCTCAAATTTTCCAAAAGCATACAACACTTACAGTAGAAATTCATAAACTGAGCTGCCTGTAACACCATTTTGCTGATAATGCTCCACGTGTGTTTCAACCCACTGACACCACATTTCTTTTACCCTGGGTACGGAAGATTGGCACATCCCCTAAAAAATAAAATTCAGTGTAGGTAAGATACCAGCCAATCAAAACTTGGGTTTAAAATCTTGACATTCAGAGGGTGTAACCTTTTTGGGTATTGAATTGATTTAGTAGTTTTCATCCAGACGAAAGATCCATGTTCTGTGAAATAAATTTTTAATACATTTCCAGATAAAATGATGGTTTTAACCCATTCCCTCACAATGACGCTTTTTGACACCCATCAAGAAAAACTATTGGGAAAACATTGTGAAAAATGAAGAAATTGCTTGTCACAAGCAATTTCTTCATTTTACACAATTTTTTCTACCAATAAAGTTGAAAAAAAAAATGTTATAAACTTTAAATTATAGTTTGAAACTCCTTTCAATTTTGACCAGTCTAAAGTATTGTCCAGTTGTAATGGGTTAATAGTTTCAACAACTTGCACACTTTTCATGGTATAGTTTACTGGCTTTCTGCAAGTCTTCTGGGTGTCTTTGTTCCAATCCCATAGTCATACAAAACAAAGGCTGCTCAAATGGGTCTAATTCTTTGACCCCAAGCACTTTGCATTGACAACAACCCTACAATAATAAGGATGAGAACCCAATATCAAGCCAGCCATTGGCTCTAAATTGCTCACCTGAGCTGGTAACAACCAATAGCCAAACCAGAGGCGCTTGAGCGCCTGTATAGCTCCACAGGCTTGAATGTACTGATTAAGCACATTTTTGCATGAATTCAAAATAAACTGAATATAAGGAAAATATATCTAAGTCATTGAAATCTTTTGAATAGTTTCTAGAGAACCATTTCAAATTTTTCATTGTTTTTTTACAAAAGTCAAGTTATGTAAAATTCAGTCTGAAATATTTTCACTGTATACCATATATGGACATAACCCACCAACATAATAGGCATGTTTTTCAACCGATCAAAATATGTGAAGGAATCTGACAAACAGTCATCTGAGAATCATTCCTGTGAAATTTGGTTGAAATCCATCAACAGGTTTCTGAGGAATTTACAAAGTTTTCAGAATATATCATATATAGAAATTAGCTCTGACCATTAAAGCCATATTTTTCATCCAATCAAAATTCTTTTTTATAATTTGATAAAAGGTCATCCAAGGATTGATCTGATCAAATTCGGATGAAATCCATCCAATGTTTTTGAGAAGAAAGAATTTCAAAGCTTTTACTACATATGGAAATTAGTCTTGCCCATTAAAGCCACATTATTCATCCGATCAAAATAATTTGAAGCAATTCAGTAAATGTTCACCCAAGGATCATTTCTGTGAAATTTGGTTGAAATCCATCAACTGGTTTATGAGAAGAAGATTTTCAAAGCTTTTACAATATATGGAAATAAGCCCCTCCCATTAAAGCCATATTTTTCATCCGATCAAATTCTTTGAAGGAATCTGATAGAGGGTCACCCAGGGATCATTTCTGTCAAATTTGGTTGAAATCTGTTCAATACTTTCTGAGGAGATGATTTTCAAATGGAAAGTTTACAAACGGACTGATGGATGACGGGACGGACAGACGCAAACATGCACGACGGACACAATGCCATTACAATAGCTCTCTGGCTTTCAGCCAGTGGAGCTAAAAAGCACAATTGACCTAATTCTTTATATCCAAATTGAGACTATATCTAAATTCTGTCTTGCACACACCATGAAGAAATTACTTTTAAACCAATTTTTAAGATATCTAACTTAAGTCGTAAATGTAACCTCTATGCTTAGTGCAGAGTTATATAAAGGTTTGACCTCATGACTTACTGTTTGACTCGGAATAACCAAAATTTGAGCTTGTCCTAAATATCAAGGAAACAAAAATTTTGATCAAATATCAATTTCAAGAAGAAAAACTTCTAGAGTGAATACAAAGTATTCCAAGTCTTGACCTAGTGACCTATTTTTTTACTCCATGTGACCTAATATCAAACTTGACCAGAAATATCATTTAGACAAACATTCTGATCAAACATCAAGACATTTTAGGCACAGAAATCGCCTCTAGAGTCAACATAAGGCATTTCTATGCTTTGACCTAGTTTTTAAGGCCACATGACCAAATTTCAAAAATGACCTAGATCTTATGAAACAAACTGTCTGACAAAATATCAAAACTAAAGGTGCTTGATCGCCTGTATTGCTCCACAGGCATGAATGCACTGATTAAGCAATTTTATTCATTAATTCAAAATAAACTGAATATGAGGAAAAAAAATCTATGTCACTCAAATCTTTGAAATAGTTCTAGAGAAGCAATTTAAACTTTTCATTGTTTTAACAAAAGACAAGTTAAGTTATGTATAATTCATTTACTCGGTCAGATGAAAAGGTATTAACAAAATTTCACTGTAAACCATATATGGACATAAGCCACCACCATAATAGCCAAGCTTTTCAACCAAGCAAAATCATATGAAGGAATCCCACAAACAGTCATCTGGGGATCATTCCTGTTGAATTTGGTTGAAATCCATTAACAGTCCATTTTCAGTAAATACCGTATTTATTCTAATAATCGCCCATATTCTAATAAACGCCCATCCCCTAAAGTACTGCATAAAATGCGGCCTTTTTTCGCCGATTTTCAGTAACAATAGGTAATTCTAGTAAACGCCCATCCCCGTTCTACGATCGAAAATCAAGTGATGATTAATTGGCGTATTTGAATGAAATGAAATAATATTTGATTTGAATCTATAAGGTAAGTAATTTATTCCTATAAAAACGTAAAGAGATCGTCGCCGCTACTCCATAATTATCCATTATTCAACTTGAACTGCCAAGACTTAACTTTTGATACGTCATTTAACTTAGTTGTTTCAACTTGCCAAGGTCAGTTAAAGACTGACTGTGAACGGAAAGAAAAAATGAAGTTTGTCACTTGATCTAAAAAAAAACTAAAACAATATATTTCCGTATCATCTGGACATAGGAGTGATTTTAAACTTTGTTATGAGGCTCCCATTGTCTCGGTGTCTGCGGGCGTGAAATTCTTAGATGGACTGTTATTTTAAATTGAAATAAACATATCAATATTGAAAAAAGTTTAATGTTATTATCCAATATTAAATGGCTGAATCCAAAGAGTCTACGTTTTTAGGTAAAAACTACCGAGAACTACCAATAACAATGAAATCATTTGCAAGCATTAACTTATTTCTAGTCTTGACAATTCTCAAAAAATACCTCAGTAATGAGCCAAGAAATCATTTATATTAAATCCGATCAGTTAGGATAAGGAGATACGGGTAAAAGAAAAAAAGACATGAAAGAGAAAGACCTTTACCGTGGACGTCCCTGTCTAGGGCCGTGGACAGGATGTATATCAAATTTTTCAAAGCTTATACGTTTAAATATCCGGTTATATTAAGTGAAACGCTAGAAATTAAGTAAATGATTTAAATATCCATAACAAAACACTTATTATCGTGATTTTATTTAATTGAAATGAGATTGCTATTTTCAATAATGAAGGAAATGAAAAGAGTCGGGAAAGTTCCCGCGCGGCCACATCTCCTTGGTGACCGACGCGTCTCTACATTGTCGCGTTGAACACCTGGCACGATTACTCATGCGTTAAGATTATTACACGACCCTACTATAACTAATTCGTCGTAATGGACCCAGCCTTGATTTTTGTTTCCGTTATGATTGAATGCCTTACACAAAACCGGGACTAAGACGACAGGGGTACAAGTCTTAGCTTGACGTCGAATTTTTTCAGGTCTTTCAAAAATGGATTATTCTTTAAACAGGTAAATCTTCATTGTCCTACAAATACAGGAATAACGACGATACGGGATGTCAAGTTGCGAGGGTCAAATTATTAGACATTTTAAAATTCATTGTGACTATGATGCAGTGTTGCGGGATTTCCCAACTTTTAGCTGTTTAATTTCCGATGCAAATGCAGAACTAAATATACCGTTGGCTTTTAAAAAGTCGTTAATACATCCTAAATAAAATGTCATTATGATTTTCGTACTATTTGTATTCACCGATCATCTTTCATACCACACACCTCTCTAATCGCCTACCTCCGTACCAAAAAAAACCTCTAATAATCGCCCACCCCCAACTTTGCTGATGGTCACTATTCTAATAATCGCCCGGGCGATTTTTCGAATAAATACGGTACTATATTTGGAAATAAGCCGTGCCCACTAAAGCCATATTTTTCATCCAATCAAATTCTTTTTAATAATCTCATAAAGGGTCACCAAAAAATAAATCTGGTAAAATTTGGTTGAAATCCATCCACTGGTTTCTGGGAAGAATTTCAAAGCTTTTACCAAATATGGAAACTAGCCCTGCCGAATATAGGCATGTTTTTCATCCGATCAATATTCTCTGAAGGAATCCGATAAAGGGTCACCCAAGGATCAATTCTGTGAAATTTGGTTGAAATCCATCCATTGGTTCATAAGAAGAAGATTTTCAAAGCTTTCACCGTCTATGGAAATTAGCCCAGCCAGATTAAGCCAAGTTTTTCATTCGATCAAAACCATTTGAAGGAATCTGATAGGGGGTCACAAAAGAATCATTTCAGGGAAATTTGGTTGAAATCTGTTCAGTACTTTCTGAGGAGAGGGTTTTAAAGGAAAAGTTTATGGATGGACGGAAAGATGCACGCATGATGGACACCACACCATGACAACAGTCCTCTGGCTTTCAGCCAGTGCAGCTAATAATTGAAGCAAAAATGTGCTGACAGGTGGGGTGTTTTTTTTTTAAGATTGAACCTATTGACCTACTTTTTGACCCACATGACCCAATATTGAACTTGATTAACCCATTCCCACACAGTGAAGCTTTTTGGCGACGCTCAAGGAAAGAAATTAGAAAAACATTGTGTAAAATGAAGAAATTGCTTGTTACAAGCAATTTCTTCATTTTACACAATGTTTTTTAACCAGAAAGATGAAAAAAAAAGATACATAAACTTTAAATTGTCTTTTGCAACTCCTTTCAATTTGGATCAGTCTAAAATTTTGCCATCTGGTAATGGGTTAAGATATCATAAAGACAAATTTCTGCCCAAATATTAGTTCATTTGAGGCAGAAATAAACCCTCTTCAGTGCACACACTTGGTTTGGGAGGAGCTTTTAAAGATTTCCTTCTTTACTTCTATGTAAATCAAAGATCTCACACCATAGAGCTAATTTTTCAAGTAAGGGCAGTAATATGAAGTACTTAACTAGGGGCAATTAGGCAATGTCACTTGCTAAGTATCAAAACGTTAGGTCTTTCTGTTTGAGAGCAGAAGATTTTTAAAGATTTCCTTCAGTTCTTCATTTCTATGTAAAAACAGTGATCACACAACACAGGGCTAATTCCCAAGTAAGAGCAGTATTTTGATATATGAACATTAGACAAGTTCACATGCCACTTTTCAAAGCTCTTATAGGACTTAGGGTAGAAGATTTTTAAGTTTTTCATTCCATTGCCATGGAAACCAAGGCTTTAAATGGATTTCAATTCTGTGAAGTAGTTTGAAAGAGCATCACCCATGGAACATTTTTTTTTGTAATTTTGAACAGACAGACAGATAGAGAGACATACGGATGTCGGATAATTGGTCATTCAGAATACCTCACCTCAGGCACTTTGTGTTCATAGCTAAAAAATTTGGCCACTAGTGTCAAGGTAAATGTCGACAACGGACAACACAAAGGCAGGTGAGCTAAAATGAACATTCCTATCCCAGAATAATTCAGCTATAGCAAATTAATTTTCCTTAACCCAATCCCACACAATGACTCTTTTGGACGCCCCTGAAGAAAAAAAAATGGGAAAACATTGTGTTAAATGGAGAAATTGCTTGTTACAAGCAATTTCTTCATTTTACACTATGTTTTCTATACAAAAAGTTGAAAAAATCTAAAATTTCACCAACTTTAAATTGTCATCTGCAACTCCTTTAATTTGAACCAGTCTAATGTTATGCTATCTGGTAATTAGGCCAAATATAAAAGTGTTTTACTAATTTTTATCAGTGTTCTGTTTAATGATATTAAAAAAAAGTACAAGGTCACAATCATTTTAAACAGGAAACACCATGTCCTCTCCCTACGGGGATATGTACATGTATTAAATGATGTAATAATCTATCTATCCTTACAGGAAGACGCCTTCTTATCTACTTCCTACATTTTGTCAATTTTCTATCAATAAACCATATATTACAAAATATTTCATTAAAATTTCATAACATTCAACTGCATTCTATTTTTCTTTATAATATAGAATTTATTCTTAACCCAAAATTAAAAGAAGTTGCACGGCAACTGGAATCCCAAAAACCCTGAAAACTTTTTAGGGTAGAAAATATTGAGAAGATAATAACACGCTTGTTACAAGCAATTTCTCCTTTTCCATAATGCTTCCATAGCTATCTTTCATCTGTATGTACTATGCAGGATAGTGTGGTAATAGATCCATTTATGTTTACACACAATTCCAACTTCAGTGGAACTTCTTAACATTTTCATATCACTGAATATAATTAACCCATTACCAGATGACAAAATCAAAACTAGTCAAATTTTTAAATGTTGCAGATGACAATTTCCAATAGAAATTTTAAATGGTTTTGTCTTTTGAAGTAGAAAACATTGTAGATAAAGAAGAAATTGGTTATTTATAACATGCAATTTCATCATTTTTCAGAGTGATTCGGAAGCTTTTTTTAATTTGGAATGTCTAAAAGAGATGAAGAGAATATTTTTTGTTTTCATGGAGGTATGAACCGAAAAACCTAATCACACTGTATGAATACGCGAAGCGGATTCATACATTGTGTGATTAGGTTTTTTCGGTTCATACCTCCATGAAAACAAAAAATATTCTCTTCATTTCTTATAATTTAATAGCATCGAGCAAAAAAAACAAAAGCTTTACAAATTATTATACCGTTTTGTATGGGACTATTTTATGCGGAAGCCTACAAAATGGCATGAATTAAATTTTTCGACCAATCAGAACACTCGTTTTTGATAGACAAAACTAACAATTAAATTATAAGCGTTTCTGCTTTGGAATGGGTTAATACCCCCAAAGGCTCCTTGTCAAAGGGAGAAAAAAATATCACTGGAATATTACACTTTTCCATCTAAGAAATATAAATTGAAGAAAAGTGATCACAACCAATATAGGGCATGCACATCTTTGGTGATACAGAGTGGGCACGTACATTTTGAGTAAATTCCAATCCATAGTAGAAGAGAAATTGAGCAGACAAGATTTTCCATCCAAGGGGCATAGCTCTATTTAAAGTAAATGGACCACAACCTAGTTACAATATGCAAATTTCCACTTGATACCTACTCTGTTTGTAAAGTTTGAAAAAAATCCATACAGCAGTTGAAGAGAAAATGATCGGACAATATTTCCATCAAATGGCAATAACTCTCTTTAAAGAAAACTGACTGCAAATGAGTTACAATATGCACATCTCTACTTGACACTGGGTATCTATGTAAAGTTTGAATAAAATCCATACAGTAGTAGATGAGAAAATGAGCTGACAAGATTTTTTATCAAAGGGTCATATAACCTTGTTAAGAGTACTTGGACTGTCACTGCAACCCAATTACAATATCTCTTCTTGATAACAAGTCTGTCTTTAAAATCTGAATCAATGGTTTAGAAAGAGAATATTTTCTATGATATCCTTCATTTCTCCATTCTGGGATTGCACAGAAAAGGGCTTATTATCAGAATACAGTAATTCTATGAAGTATTTTAGTACAGGGTCAATAAGTATTATTACACAACAAATATTAAAACCCTTGACCTTATGGTTTGGGAGAAGATTTTTAAAGATTTCCTTCTTTATATCTAGGTAAAATCAGGGATAATAAAGAAAAGGGCTGATTTTCAGAGAACGGTAATTCTATGAAGTATTTCGGTAGATGGTCAACATATGATGATTGATACAAAATATCACAGCTCTAGGCCTTATGGTTTGGGAGAAGAAGATTTTTAAAGTTTTCCTTCTTATTTCCATGTAAAACAAGAGCCATGTCGGACATGGCCATCCCTCGCCGTAAAAGCTTGATAGTAAACTGAAGCCAGTTACATTTAGGCTTCTTGTGCACTGCATTTCTTCTCAATGAGTTCGATAATAGCTATTATACTTTCAGAGATATGCTCAGGACAAAATCTAAGTCTTTAAAACAACAAAGGGCAATAACTCCAAAATTATGCAAGCAAGAGTTGTGGTTCTTGTGCACTGCACTTCTCCTTAAGTAGATCTATCCATCTATGAAGTTTTAAGTTAATAGCTATTATACTTTCAGAGCAAGAGTTGTGGTTCTTGTGCACTGATGGACGGAGACCTTTACTATAGCCCCCAAAATGGCGGTGGATGATAAGCCCTAGACACTAAATTTTAAGGGGGCATAACTGAGGCAAAAAACAATGAACCATAAATTCCTTGCTTCATGCGCATCTACCAATTAAGGTGATAACATCCACCAAGTTTAATTTAGATCAAGCCAGAAACTTAGGAGTTGAATTCACAAGGCTGCAATTTCAATAAGCCCCAGACACTAAGTTTTAAGGGGGCATAACTCAGAGGCAAAAATCAATGAATCATAAAATCCTTAATTCATGCACATCTACCAGTTAAGGCGATATCATTGACCAAGACTCAAAAAGATCCAGTCAGAAACTTAGGAGGAGTTGCATTCACAAGGCTGCAATTTCAATAAGCCCCAGAGATTAAGTTTTATGGGAGCATTACTGAGGCAAAAATCAATGAACCATAAAATCCTTACTTCATGTACCTCTACCAATTAAGGTGATAATATTGACCAAGTTTCAAAAAGATCCAGCTTGAAACTTAGGAGAAGTTTGGCTCACGAGAAAATTGGATGTACGTACGTACGTACAATGGGAGAAGATGACGCCAATATACGACAGCCTCCGGCGGCGTATAAAAACTAAAAAATTTACATAGTGACCAAAATACAAGTAGGGCACTCTTTTAATCCAGCTTTTCATTTTTGGGGACCCTTTTGACCCAAAGTGTTATATCTAACCCATTACCACTTGGCAAAATTTATACTGGTCCAATTTGAAAGGAGATGCAGAAATCAATTCAAAGTTTATGAAATTTAAAATTTTTTCAACTTTCTGGGTAGAAAACAGTTTGTAAAATTTTACACTTTCCCAATCATTTTTCTTGAGGGGCGTCCAATTGTGTCATTGCGTCAAAATGGGTTAAGAGGTCTTTTTACCAAACAAAGGACCATTCAATGCACTGTACTTGATTAAACAAGAGGGCCATTGGCCCTAATGGGCTCAGTTGAGTCGATGACTAAAGAGGTAAAATGACACAAGTGACCTTAACTCGTCCAAACAAGACTTGTTACTGAAGTCTTGTCTCAGAAACTAAACTAGAAAGACATTCTTATCATGTTTAAGATATCTACGCCAGAAGTATAGTGACTTCATAAAAAGGATGGTTATAATAAGATCTGACCTAGTGACCTACTTTATAAACCCTTGGCTGTTTTGCAAAATTTTAGACCAGTCAAAATTCAAAGGTTTGCGGACAACATTTTCAAATTCGATTAATTTTGAAAAATAACCATTCAATAGGGTAGAAAATATTGTTGAAAAGGAAGAAATTTCTTGTAACAAGCAATTTCATCTTTTTCTACAATGTTTTCTCAATTATAAAATCAAAGGGACATAAAAAGTAGGGATTAAACAGGAAAGAGATAACCATGTGCCCAACATCGAACATGAAAGAGTTCATGGAAACAAACATTCTGAAAAATTATAAAATCCTTTGACACAAAAAAAGGGCCTCTACAGCGAACACAAGGTTTTCATAAGATTTGACCTGGTGACCTAGTTTTTGACCCAACAAGACCGATTTTTGAACTCCTCCAAGATATCATGTAGACAAACATTTTGACATAAATTCAAGACATTTGAGCCAAATATGTGACCTCTTAAGTGCACACAAAGTTTTTCTCTTGTTTGACCTGGTGACCTAGTTTTTGACTGTGCATGACCAATTTTTGATTCATCTGAGATATCATGTAGACAAACTTTCTGACCAAGTTTCAAGACAGTTGAGCTAAAAAATGTGACCTCTAGAGTGCACACAAGGTTTTTCTAAGATAAGACCTGGAGAACTAATTTTGACCCCATGTGCCCTGTTTTCAAAGTCAATCAAAATTTTACGTAGACAAACATTCTTACCAAAATTCAAGATATTGGAGCCAAAATATGAGACCTCTAGAGTGCACACAAGGTTTATCTAAGATAAGACCTGGTGACCTAGTTTTTGACCAAACATGCCCTGTTTTCAAAGTCCATCAAAATATTATGTAGACAAACATTCTGACCAAAATTCAAGACATTTGAGCCAAAAAATATGACCTCTAGAGGCACACAAGGTTTTTCTAAGATAAGACCTGGTGACCTACTTTTTGACCCCACATGCCCAATTATCAAAGTCCATCAAAATATTATGTAGACAAACATTCTGACCAAATTCATGACAAAAATGTGACCTCTAGAGTGCACACGAGGTTTTTCTAAGATTGGACATCCAGACCTAGTTTTGGCCCTATGTGACCTATTTTCAAATAACCAATTTTTGCATTTATCAGAGGTATTATGTAGACGAACATTCTGACCTAGTTTCCATGCATTTGAGCAAAAAAGTTACCTCTAGAATGCACACAAGGTTTTTCTAAGATTTGACTTGGTGAAATAGTTCTTGACCCTGCATGACTGATTTAAGAACGAAACCATGACATGATATAGTCAAACATTCAGAAAAAGTTCAAGGCATTCGAGCCAAAAATGTGAACTCTAGAATGCACACAAGGGTTTCATAATATTTGACCCTGTGGCCTAGTTTATGACCCAACATGACTAATTTTTAAACTCTTTAGAGGTATCATGTAGACAAACATTCTAACCCAGTTTAAAGACATTTGAGCCAAAAATGAGACCCCTACAGTGCACACTAGGTTTTTCTAAAATTAGACCTGGTAAATTAGTTTTTGACATTGCAAGACCCACTTTCGAACTCAACCATGATATCAAATAGGTGAACATTCTGACCAAAATTCAAGACATTTGAGGCAAAAATGTGATCTCTAGAGTGCACACAAGGTTTTTCTAAAATTTGACCTGTTGACCTAGTTTTTGACCCACAAAGACCCAATTTTGCACTCATTCATGGTATCATACAGACAAATGTTGTGACCAAAATTTAAGGCATTTGAACAAAAAAATGTGAACTCTAGAATGCGCACAAGGTTTTTCTAAGATTTGACATGCAGACCTAGTCTTTGACCTAAAAAAAAAACAACAAATTGTTGCAATCGTTCATGGTATCAAACAGACAAACGTTGTGACCAAAATGTAAGGCATTTGAACCAAAAATGTGAACTCTAGAATGCACACAAAGTTTTTCTTAGATTTGACATGCAGACCTAGTCTTTGACCCCCAAAAAACAAAATCTTGCACTCTTTCGTGGTATCAAACAGAGAAACGTTGTGACCAAAATGTAAGGAATTTGAACCAAAAATGTTAACACTAGAATGCACACACGGTTTTTCTAAGATTTGATTTGGTGACCTTGTTTTTGACCCTGCACTACCAATTTTAGAACTAAACCATGATATGATATAGACACACATTCTGAAATAAATTCAAGGCATTTCAACCAAAAATGTGAACTCTAGAATGCACACAAGGTTTTTCTTAGATTTGACATGCAGACCCGTCTTTGACCCTGCACTACAGATTTTCGAAATTAACCATGATATGATATATACAAAATATAAAGTCCTTTGGCCTCGTAGTCTATGCAAAAAACAACAACAAAGATTTACTAAAAACTTCCATTCCGTTTTCATATGCCGCGGCAACCAGAGTTTTTGATTAAATTAAACTCTTTTAACAACTTTTGAAGAGCTTCACCCAATAAACATCCCTGCAAAGTTTCAGCTTGATTGGCCTACTGGTTTAGGAGGAGAAGATTTTTTAAGACATTTAAAGAATTACTAAAGATTCCCATTTTAAAATGCCGCGGCAACAAGAGTTTTTGATTAAATTAAACTCTTTTTACAACTTTTGAAGAGCTTCACCCAATAAACATCCCTGCAAAGTTTCAGCTTGATTGGCCTACTGGTTTAGGAGGAGAAGATTTTTTAAGACATTTAAAGAATTACTAAAGATTCCCATTTTCAAATGCTGCAACAACCAGATTTTTTTTATGGAATTAAATTCTTTTCACAACTTTTGTAAAACTTCACCCAAGGAACATCTCTGCAAAGTTTCAGCTTGATTGGCCTACAGGTTAAGGAGGAGAAGATTTTCAAAGAAATTGTGGACGGACAGACGGATGGACAGACATACGGACGGATGACATACAACGACCGATCACAATAGCTCACCTTGCACTTTGTGCTCAGGTGAGCTAAAAATGTATATGTTTAACAAGATTAGACTTGAGAATGAGAAAAGACAGCACCCAATTAGACCTAGACTTTGTTCCAAAAGGGGCCATTTTGAATTACAGCAGGCTAATGGTGCAATGACTACCTATTCATCGAACACTGATAGGATTTTTTTCCTTTCAGGAGGAACATTGTGGATAATGAAGAAATTGCTTGTTACAAGCAATTTCTTCATTTTACACAATGTTTTCAAAAGCTTTTTTTCTAGGGGGTGTCTAAAAGCGTCAATGAGTTGGAATGGTTTAAAATGACCACCTTGAAAGAAATTTCTATGGGTCAAAACAGACAATTATTCCTCAATGTTTAAATGATGTATCTTATAATATATATCATTGAAAACTCTATTAATTAATTGTTTACATCATATCTTTACAGAAAAAGGTCAGTAGGTACTTAAACCTTCAAATTTCCTGTTTTGTGGTATCAAACAGAGAAACGTTGTGACCAAAATGTAAGGCATTTGAACCAAAAATGTTAACTCTAGAATGCACACACGGTTTTTCTAAGATTTGATTTGGTGACCTAGTTTTTGACCCTGCACTACCAATTTTAGAACTAAACCATGATATGATATAGACACACATTCTGAAATAAATTCAAGGCATTTCAACCAAAAATGTGAACTCTAGAATGCACACAAGGTTTTTCTTAGATTTGACATGCAGACCCGTCTTTGACCCTGCACTACAGATTTTAGAAATTAACCATGATATGATATAGACAAACATTCTGAAATAAATTCAAGGCATTAAAGCCAAAAATGTAAACTCTAGAATGCACACAGGTTTTTCTAAGTTTTGACTTGGTGACCCAGTTTTTGACCCTGCACTTCCAATTTTAGAACTTAAACATGATATGATATAGACACACATTCTGAAATAAATTAAAGGCATTTAAACCAAAAATGTGAACTCTAGAATGCACACACGTTTTTTCTAAGATTTGACATGCAGACCTAGTCTTTGACCCTGCACTTCCAATTTTAGAACTAAACCATGATATGATATAGAAAAACAGTCTGAAATAAATTCAAGGCATTTCAACCAAAAATGTGAACTCCAGAATGCACACACGGTTTTTCTAAGATTTGATTTGGTGACCTTGTTTTTGACCCTGCACTACCAATTTAAGAACTAAACCATGATATGATATAGACAAACAGTCTGAAATAAATTCAAGGCATTTGAACCAAAAATGTGAACTCTAGAATGCACACAAGGTTTTTCTAAGTTTTGACTTGGTGACCTAGTTTTTACCCTGCACTACCAATTTTAAAACCAAACCATGATACGATATAGACAATCAGTCTGAAATAAATTCAAGGCATTCAAGCCAAAAATGTTAACTCTAGAATGCACACAAGGTTTTTTCTAAGAATTGACTAAGTGACCTAGTTTTTGACCCTTCACTACCAATATTAAAACTAAACCATGATATGATATAGACAAACATTCTGAAATAAATTCAAGGCATTTGAACCAAAAATGTGAAGTCTAGAATGCGCACAAGGTTTTTCTAAGATTAGACCTGGTGTCCTAGTTCTTGACGAAAAATGTCCCATTTTTGAACTTGTTCCAGTTATCATGTAGACAAAATTATGACCCAGTTACAAGACATTTGAGCCAAAAATGAGACCCCTACAGTGCACACAAGGTTTTTCTGAGATTTGATCTGATGAACTATTTTTGGCATTGCATGACCTACATTCGAACTCAACCATGAGGCAAAAACGTGACCTCTAGAGTGCACACAAGATTTTTTTTGAAGATTTGATCTGGTGACCTAGTTTTTAACCCCACATGACCCATTTTCAAACTCGTCTGAGCGTTCATGTAGTCAAATATTCCGACCAAAGTTTATCAAAATTGATAGATAACAGCCAGGCTACACTCAAAATATAAATGCCCTCCTCCTTAAAATGAAGATTTTTCTTTTCTTAACATACTCAGACTTTGTGTTTATCCAAATTTTTGGACCCCTAGTGCAGGGCCGTTTTAGACCCTAGGAGGGCAACTTTTAGTGATAAAGTACAAAACCATCTAGTTATGCTACATACCAAATATGAATACCAAATATGAATATCCTAGACCTTGTAGTTTAAGAGGAGAAGTCTTTTGAAAATGATCTAATTAAGCATTTTTCCAAACTTTAGACCTCAGGGACGAGGCCATTTTTGACCCCAGATATTAAATATTTAAAAACTTGGTAGAGAACCACATGATTAAGATCTATACAAAATATAAAGTCCTTTGGCCTTGTAGTCTATGCAAAAAACAACAACAAAGATTTACTAAAAAAATCCATTTATCAAATATTCCGACCAAATTTCTAGACATTTGAGCCAAAAATGTGACCTCTACAGTACACACAAGGTAAAAGTTGACAACAGACGCCGGACACAGCCCCATCAAAATAGCTTACAATGACCACTATGTGGTCAGATGAGCTAACAAGAGGACCATGATGGTCCTAAATCGCTCACCTGAGGCATCTGCAAATAACAGTACTTTTTTGTATAAAAAAGACACAATTTGAGCACAATAAATAAAACAAATATAAGATTTTGGGCTTGGTACCAAACAATCCAGTAATGCTTTACAATTACAAGATGTTTCTGTGAAACACTATGCCCCCGAAACAGGAATTCTTAAGAAACAGGGAAAAGGGTTGGACTTTGACCTTGACCTTGATGAGATGACATTCTCCTGTTGCGTCTTGTTGAGACCTATCTACATACCAAATATTAGCATTGTAACTTAATCAGGGTTGAAGTTATAGGAAAATGTTTAGTTGGCAGGTTAAGTTTTGCAGACAGACGGACAGACAGACAGATGGACACTGGTAAAACAATATGCACCCAATCTTATCGATGCGGGGGCATAAAAATGAATGCCTTTGGCTTTATAGTTTAATCCATTACCAAATTATCGATTTCTCCATTTCTATAAAAGAAGAATTCTTTCAATGCAATTTAGGCAATTTTCGACCTCAGGAGCAGAGACTTTTTTATCCTAAGAGCATATTTTCCTGTAACAAAGTACAAAATTATTTAATCATGCTACATGCCAAATATGAATGCCCTTCACCTTATATTTCAGAAGGAGAAGACTTTTGACGTTGCTTCAATTGGGTGTTTTCCAAAAGTTTGGACCTCTGGGGCTGTGCCATGTTTTATCCCGGGCCTAGATTTTAGCTATCATGGTAGAGAACCATCTGGTTATGCTATATACCAAATATGAATGCCTTAAACTTTGTAGATTGGGAGGAGAAGACTGTTGAACATGGTCTAATTGAGCATTTTTACAAACTTTGGACACCCAGGGAGGGGTGTTTTTTAACCTACAGGCATTATTTTATCAAAATTGATAGATAACAGCCAGGCTACACTCAAAATATAAATGCCCTCCTCCTTAAAATGAAGAATTTTTTTTCTTAACATACTCAGACTTTGTGTTTATCCAAATTTTTGGACCCCTAGTGCAGGGCCGTTTTTTGACCCTAGGAGGGCAACTTTTAGTGATAAAGTACAAAACCATCTAGTTATGCTACATACCAAATATGAATACCAAATATGAATATCCTAGACCTTGTAGTTTAAGAGGAGAAGTCTTTTGAAAATGATCTAATTAAGCATTTTTCCAAACTTTAGACCTCAGGGACGAGGCCATTTTTGACCCCAGATATTAAATATTTAAAAACTTGGTAGAGAACCACATGATTAAGATCTATACAAAATATAAAGTCCTTTGGCCTCGTAGTCTATGCAAAAAACAACAACAAAGATTTACTAAAAAATTCCATTCCGTTTTCATATGCCGCGGCAACCAGAGTTTTTGATGAAATTAAACTCTTTTAACAACTTTTGAAGAGCTTCACCCAATGAGCATCACTGCAAAGTTCCAGCTTGATTGGCCTACTGGTTTAGGAGGAGAAGATTCTTAAAGATATTTAAAGAATTACTTAAGATTCCCATTTTGAAATGCCGTGGCAACCAGAGTTTTTGACGGAATTAAATTCTTTTTACAACTTTTGAAGAGCTTCACCCAATAAACATCCCTCCAAAGTTTCAGCTTGATTGGCCTACTGGTTTAGGAGGAGAAGATTTTTTAAGACATTTAAAGAATTACTAAAGATTCCCATTTTCAAATGTTGTAACAACCAGATTTTTTTTATGGAATTAAATTCTTTTAACAACTTTTGTAAAACTTCACCCAAGGAACATCTCTGCAAAGTTTCAGCTTGATTGGCCTACTGGTTTAGGAGGAGAAGATTTTCAAAGAAATTGTGGACGGACAGACAGATGGACAGACATACGGACGGATGACAGACAACGACCGATCACAATAGCTCACCTTGCACATTGTGCTCAGGTGAGCTAAAAATGTATATGTTTAACAAGATTAGACTTGAGAATGAGAAAAGACAGCACCCAATTAGACCTAGACTTTGTTCCAAAAGGGGCCATTTTGAATTACAGCAGGCTAATGGTGCAATGACTACCTAATCATCGAACACTGATAGGATTTTTTTTCCTTTCAGGAGGAAAACATTGTGGATAATGAAGAAATTGCTTGTTACAAGCAATTTCTTCATTTTACACAATGTTTTCAAAAGCTTTTTTTCTAGGGGGTGTCTAAAAGCGTCAATGAGTGGGAATGGTTTAAAATGACCACCTTGAATGGGTCAAAACAGACAATTATCCCTCAATGTTTAAATGATGTATCTTATAATATATATCATTGAAAACTCTATTAATTAATTGTTTACATCATATCTTTACAGAAAAAGGTAAGTAGGTACTTAAACCTTCAAATTTCCTCTCACGATTCACTCTTTTTGTTGTTTTGACATCTTAAAATCGTTTTGACCCCTAGAATTTCATGGTCAAGTATTTAAAAAGTGAAAATCTGAGCCCTGGAGCCTAAATAAGATCCTAGTACAGGGCTCTGCAGACTCCCAGAATTTGGGGAGAAGTCACTTCTCACTAGTCTGAGAATTGGGAGAAGTTTTCCAAAATGGGGAGAAGTGGTGAGACTTTCAGGAGAAGTGGATCGCGTTAGAAATTAAGTTTTTGCGCATATTCCTCATTTCTATCAGAAAATAAAATAGCTTTACAACCAAGTAGTTGCATTTTATATTATGTATTATGCAATAAACATAGAAAATACTGCTTATTCTTTCAGTCCTCAATAAAGATCTTATTCCTCTGAACAAATCCTTTATTTTACTTTTTTTAGGTTTGAGAATTCAAGAGTTTGTTTCTGATTTTTTTTTTTTTTTTAATATTTCATAATAGATTCATATATGATAAGAAAGTCAACTAATAAAAAAAATGGAAAAAGTGTATAGGCAGTCTGGATGAAATTAGTAGTGTTCCTATTTGAAGCAGAAAATGAGAAAAGATTTTATTGTAACAACATGTATTTAATCAAACCATTACCAGAAGAAAAAATTCAGACTGATACAAATTGAAAGAAGCTAAATAAGACATTTCAAACTGAGCTTAGATAAGAAAGAATGTGCCAAAGAGGGTAGAAACATGTGGGGAAAGGATAAATTGCTTGCTGCAATAATTTCCTCCTTTTTCCACAGTTTCCAATAAAAACATTTCAAGATGTCAAAATTGGGGATTGTGTGGTAATGAGTTAAAGACTGTCCACTTTACCTGATATCATATAGGGCCTAAAATTGTCATTAATTAGTCAAAAAAGGTCCTCTGTGATTAAGTCAGTTATAATGTGTAAAGGGTAAGGGTTACTGCTGAGTACAAAAAACCACACTGTGTACATGCAGAGGTTTAAAGTTAACACTGGATAATTTGCTCCATTTTATAGGATTACATGTTATTTAAAGGAATTATTTACAACACAAGTAAGTAGAATTTAGTTTTGGGAAGAATGTATCATAACAAGAAACTCAGGAAAAGATCGTAGCAGCCTTTAAATTGTTTGCCATAATTTTCTTCACTTGTTACAATTAAAGTAGATAATTCAAATTGAAGGACTCTAATGAAAAATGAATTTAATCTACGTAGATTTTCGGCAGAATTATTTTTCATCAAGATTTCAATTTTTTAAACAAAATTTCGACTTCTGGTAAATGACACGGCGTCCGTAAATGTCGGCCATTATTCTCATTATGTGAAAGTAAGCAACAAATCTCGTAGACTGATGATAACCTAATTTACAGAAATAATTAAAATTTAAGAAGGGAAAGGATTTTAAATAAAGATTTCTAGTGCCGATAGTATACAAAGCATTGCCGAAACCAATCAGCGTAGGTGTGAATAAAGCAAGCATGCTGACTATTAGCTGCCAGAACATAAACCTCTTTCTGATGATCTGCTGGCCTCGCGACTATCGATACACGCTTGAATTACGATCAAAGGGCTTCCGACCGGCAGTTGTATAATTGCACACTGTCCCCTACTTTTATAGCCACTGGGCCAGATTTGGTTATCACCTATCGTATCCAGGCGACTTCCCGAAAATTCCGGGCGACTTCGACTTCGCTTTGATCAGCAAATCAGGCGAAGTTTTATGAAACCAGGCGACTTTTTCGCCTAAGTCGCCCACTCTGCAGAGCCCTGTTAAGTAGCATTATTTTCACTTGACCCATTCCCACACAGTGATGCCTTTTGACGCCCCTAGAGAAAACATTGTGTAAAATGGAGAAATAGTTTGTAACATACAATTTCTTAATTTTAATCAATGTTTTCTGCCCAGAGAGATGAAAAAATCTAAAATTTCATAAACTTTAAATTGTCTTCTGTAACTCATTTCAATTTGAACCAGTCTAAAACTTTGCTATCTGGTAATGGGTTGAGCAGTTCTCCTATATGCCAAAAATGTAATGTCAAGAGGATTTGTAAAGGTTTCCTTTGTTGTTTCTATATAATCAAAGTACTGAAAGTACTGTAAGCTTTCAAAAAGCATTTTTTGTAACTACATTGTATAATCTTCTTTGTCAAAGGTTATCCTGGTAAATAAATGCGGTTAACCCATTCCCAAACAATTCCCCTTTCTACGCCGCTTAAGAAAATTGTTCTTGAAAACAATCTGGAAAATGAAGAAATTGCTTGTTACACACAATTTCTTCAATTTACACATTGTTTTCTGCCCAAAGAGATAATTTTTTCACAATTGCCGTCTGCAACTTCTTAAAAGACTTTGATCACAATCATTATCAGGTGAGCTAAAAATACCTAGGACATGAACTTGCAGGCAGAGTTTGCAATATTCCTGAAATACATAAGAACTACTTTTGATGCATTCAATGGATTTAGTGGTTAAGCCTCCAGTGGCAGTTTGCACTCATTGAACTCTGAGAAGACCTTAAAATTTTGTCTGTTCACTTAAGCTATCAAAGCTGACGCTTTGCTAGCTAAAAAGAGTGTCCCTGGGAATGGGTCATGGCGGTGGAGGACGGACATGTTGGCCACGGACATTTTGGCCAGGACGTTTTGGCCAGGACGTTTTGGCCACCACTATTGGAAAAACGGACGTTTTGGCCAAATTCATTTTAAATGTACTTATTATAGATTTTGAGCATTTTTTTCATCTTTTATAAATGTTTTCTCTTCTCCTATGGATCATAGTGGTTGTTTTATTTCTTAGTAAAGACATGTATATAGATAACCAGCATTTTCCCATCTATCATTCCCATTGAATAACAGTTTCATGATAATTTAGTTTTGACAACCCTGGTACTAGAAACTTTGGAAAACATCAAAGAAAAAGAAGGAAAAGAACATTTTTCCACCAATTTCTCATCAATTTGGAAATGGTCAATTAATAAGAAGAAACAAAGAGAATATATAAATGAAACTTTAAATTTTCTTAGTCAGATATGAAGATGCAAAGCTATGTTAATAACATTTAAATCTGTACTCAAAATAGCTACCATTAGACAATCCAAGCCTTGACTCTGATGAAGTGAGGCGACATATAAACTCTTCTTTATTGAAAGCTTCTGCTGTGGACAATTTCAAAGATTTATTATTTGATAGTTAGAAAAACATAGATGACAGTTGGAAAATTCTTTCCCCAAAAAACTAATTTTCGGCATTTTCTCCTTTACCTCAAATTGTCTGTGCAACATTGTACTTGTAAATGTCTTTTTTTATCAACATTACAATTTTAGACTGTGACTGCTCTAATTTGAAAATGGTTTCAGAAAAAAACATAATTGATGTCAAAATTGGAAAATGTGTATATTGTATCATGGAAAATATTGAGAGAAGAGATGTTGCTGAATGTTTCCGAATATTAAGACAAAAGAAGAAAATGCTTAAGAAAAACATTGAGTAAAAAAATCAAAATCACAATTTTCAAATAATCATTACATAATACTATTTGTTTTTAGTAAGAAATACCAATAATTTGGCTTAATAATCTAAAGTAAGTACATATAAAATGAATTTGGCCAAAACGTCCTTTTTTCCAATAGTGGTGGCCAAAACGTCCGTGGCCAAAACATCCTGGCCAAAACGTCCGTGGCCAAAACGTCCTACATTCCATGGCGGTATCCAAATGAGATCTTTGGGGTACTAATTTAGAACCATTTGGTGATTTTATATTCAAAAATGAATTCTTAAGGCCTTTGTTTTTCTAATGATTCATTGCTTTGTTTCTATGAAAATATTTGGGAGCCAAAATGGAACCTTTTATGTCATCAATTCCTTCTTGTTAGACCAGGCCAATTGTTCTAGCCTTTGATTTCCAGGAGTCATTGACTCCCTTGACCATGAAATACTAATCTTGATGGGGTAAAACAGCTAAAAGAACAAGCAACATGACTTTAATTTATTCTTGTATGCATAGGTTAACTTTCATAATCTCTTATTAACCCATTCACACACAATCAGGCTTTTTAAAGCCCCAAATAAAAAAAACATTGATTTATAAACTTTGTGGAAAATTAAGAATTGCTTGTTACAAGCAATTTCCTCATTATTCACCATGTTCTCTACACAAAAGGGATTTCTTTTTTTTTAATTTTCATCTGATGAAAATTATCTTCTGTGAATTGAACCAGTCTAAAATTTTGTCTTTTGGGAATGTGTTAACATATGAAGTAGCAATTCATTAACACACCGTTACCGCCACCAACTTTAACAGAGCTTTCTTGCTTATGTTGATTCACTTTTATAAATCTCTAAAAATATACAAAGTTAAAATTAATGAACGAAACTAACACAGTAGCCATAAGATGCATATCTGAAAATTTGAGAACTCAAAAAAACCTTTATTGACCCTTAGAATTTTCTCTGAAGAGGGTTGAAATGAGAAATTTCTAAGGGTCAAAGCAGGAAAAGCTGCTGAGTTTTCAAACAAAGAATTCAGATTCAAGCTCTTCAGTTCAAGCTTAACCCTTATCATGCTGAAGCATATAAACATGTACAGAATTGCATTGAAATCAATGGACTGAAAGCACAGGAAGCACAAATTATGGGTTAATATTCAATTTTGGAAATTTATCTTAAAAACAACATACATGCAGGCTTCTAGACTTTAGATCAGACTATGCATGAGTGTAATTAGCTGCGATATCGTAGCCCTCTTTCTGATAATCTGCAGCAGATTATTAGAAAGAGGGCTACGATATCTCAGCTAAAGTGTAAGATTTCTGATCTTTTTCTATATCTCCTGCCAAGTAGGAACATACTGCGTTCAGCATGACAGGGTTAAAAATGCTTGTTAAGAGGAAGCTATTTTTAGTGTTATTTGCTTGTGAAATCAGGAAAGATGTTAAAAAATTAGGGGTGGCTGAATAGATAAACCTCACAAACTAATATGTCTGATCTAACTCTACTCCCCCTTGTATCATGCTCTAAGCCAGTGTTGTTTACAGAATTGATTAACAAAATAATTATTCAGCCATCTGTGGCTTCTTTGAATCGAGACAAATCAAAACATGACGTATAGTATATCTCAATGGGTAAACTACGTGACAAACCATACATATAATTTGCAGCATATGTCACGCATTGCACCAAACCAGAAATGAAATATAATTATCCTTTCTCAATGATAGAAGTAGGAGCTGAAGATTGGCCTACGTGACAAGTCGTGATCTTTCTCTGAAAGGTGATCAACGGGTCATGTACGATATTTGGCGACTGAACCTTGCAACATGACGCTTATCTAGTAACATCGAAACGATTTACCTGTTTTGTTCACATAGTCCCATTTATATCGCCTTGACCGGCTGAAATTGTCACAAACTGTCATCTACATGTCTCCCTCTTTACACACACGTGTATTTTCGTAGTGACTCCGGAAGGTTAAATTCAAGGCCGAACAACAGTACGGAAAAGAACGGAACTACCGGAAATTTACGGTGTTCACCGACAAGAAATCCGGATGAACGTGACTATCAAGTCGCCGAAGTCCGGTTTGGCAAGATATTTCAAACTTATTTTTCTACAACGATTGCCTTGGGGGCATATACAGATTTCACATTTTACTCTTAACACGGAATGAACATCGTATTAAAAACAGATCAAATCTCATTCAAATCCGCTGCCCGCTAAGGCCGGTTTGTTTTCAGGACGCTACGAATAAACGCATGATTTAAAATTATAGACTGGTTGAAATTCAAAGATGCGTAACTACATTTCTAGTTAATAATAAAAAAATCTTTGTCCGTGGAAAAAAATAAACATTGACTGGAAAATAAAAAAAAATAAAAAATAGCTTAAGTAGCGCCCAATTCTCGTTTTTTTCGGGGTCTGACTATACAAAATCACTCTAATTTTCAATATTTCGGCAGAAATGCCTTTATCAAGGAAAGAACTGTCTTTCCGTCTCACCCACATAAACAACCTTTTCACACCGCCTGCAACTAATCGCATACACAACATTTCTTTCCCTACAACTAGTGTTAGACGGGACACCGTATGATCTATTGGAGCTGGTATCCGTTACCTGGTTATCTAACACTATCGCACACATCTCACACCCAGTAACACAAGGACCACGGCAATTACGTACTATGCTGTTGGTTTTGCCGTGAACTAGAGTGTCACTTAGATTCCTGTCTCCCCTAAAGGCCACCATAGGGGGTTCTCTGAAGACCTATTTCATTCTCTCTGACTCGTATAGTACCATTTTACAAGGGTTTTTAGACTGCTATCTATCTATATATACTGCCCTTTCGGGTATTACTGGCAGGTGCGCGTCTGTGCTGGAATAAAAACTGTTAGACATTTGTTAGGGTGCAAAATTTTAAAAGTATTGTGAGTGTTAGATTAAAAGAGCTGATGAAACATATTTTGGTCATTCAGGGACGGCTCACTGTCTGAAAAGAATCGAGACTCTTTTTGAACGCTGCAATATCAGGTTGCTGTACAATTGTTTCTGGTAAGCTGTTCCGAAGTATCACTGTGAAGGGAAAAAAAGAATATTTAAAGTAGGCTGCATTTGTGTGGATCTGTCTGAAAGATGCTGTGTGCATATGTTGGGTGGTCCTCACTGGTCTTTCAAGATAAGCTGGTACTGGCACTGCAACAAAATTATTAACGATTATATAAAACATGGTGACTCTGGAAATGTCTCGTCTGTATTGAAGAGTTTCCCAACCAAGCTCCTTCTGCATGCAGGTAACACTGTCATAATAAGAGAAATTACTTTGAACCCATCTTGCCGCTCTACGTTGTACTTTTTCCACTTTGTTGATATAGATTTTTGTGTAGGGGCTCCAAACTGTTGATGCGTATTCTACCTGGGGTCTCACTAAAGTTTTATACGCTATTTCTCTGATCTTCTTATTTTTGGTCTGGATGTTTCTGGGGAGAAAACCTAAAGTTTTATTAGCATTTGATGTTATATTGTCAATGTGTTCCACGAAAGATATCCAGATATTGTAACTCCTAGGTATTTGGCATTGTCCACAGTCTCTAGTACTTGTCCATGTAACCTGTAATCAAAGGAAATCATTTTCTTCTTTGTAGTAATATTTAGGACAATGCATTTGCTGGGGTTAAACTCCATTTCCCACTTTTTCTCCCACTGCATTAACTTGTCTAGATCTTCTTGTAGGATCAAACAGTCTTGCCTGTTGTTTATAGCTAAGTAAACGGCAGTGTCATCTGCAAACAAACGAACTTGGGATGTGATGTTATTTGGAAGGTCATTTATATACAAAAGAAACAAAAGAGGGCCAAGTACAGATCACTGAGGTACTCCAGACGTGACTGGTACTTCTGATGAGCATCCACCTTCTAAGACTACTTTTTGTGTTCTGCCTATTAGAAAAGATTTAATCCACAAAAGGGTAGCATTGTTAACACCATGTTCCTGCAATTTATACAAAAGTTTTAAGTGGCTAACTTTGTCAAAAGCCTTGCTGAAGTCTAATAAAACTAGATCAGTTTGTTTTCCTTCAGTCAGGTCTCTGGCAAGATGGTCGGTCAGTTGAAGTAGCTGGGTTTCGCATGAATGCCTTTCTCTAAAACCATGCTGCAAGTCATAAAGGGTATTATTGTTGTCAAAATGCTCAGTATAGATGAAAGGCAGGACTGAGCCAAAGAAATTGGTGTCATTGGAGTGAAGACTGACTGGAACTGTTGATTTAGAATATTCGCCTTTTCTGTGTTGTCCGATTTGATGGAACCTGAAATTTTATCGAGAAGGGGGCTACTCCTGTTGCGTCTTGCTTGGCATTCTTTATCAGACTGAAAAGTTTCTTATTGTTAAATCTTGTGGCTTTCTCTTTGTCTTCAGCTGTTCCACCTAGGCCTAAAATATATTCAATATAATTAATATAGGAAACTTTTATTTGATTTTTGATGTTTCTTTTCAGAGCCTTAAGAGCAGTCTTCATCTTGTTGTTTCCTTCTTTCTTCAATCTGAAATAGAGTTGATCCCTTTTTCTGATAAGGCGTTTTATAGGCCTGTAATCCATGGAAGAGATCTCTTGTGGCCAAGTCGTTTTGTTGGAACATATTTCTCGATACCTGTGGAGATTACATCTGAAAATTTAAACCAAATTTCTTAAACAGAATTAGAGTGATGATCTTTCAGAATTTCATTTTTAACTTGCTCCATGTAGATTTTAAAGCTACCCCATTTTTGTACAGATGAACCTGTCTAGGTTGTTGTTTTGTCACCTGTGGCTTTGTATCTGCAAAAATAGAGACAATACTATGGTCCGATATACCTGGAAGACATCTTACATTTTTAATTAAGGTGTGGTTTGATGTTAGGAAAAGGTCCAGTGTATTTTCTCCTCTGGTGTTTTCTGTTACCATCTGAGTGAGGTTGAAATCTGAAAGCAAGCCACTAAATTCTTCATACAAGTTGGTATAACTGCATCCTGACTTTAAAGGGAGGTATCGATGTTTCTGAAACCTAGATAGGAAAAAATTACCAAGTGCTGAAAAATGGACTCAAACGAACATTTAATATACTAAGTTAGGTCTAGTATTGCCTTGGTGGTAATCTAATAGACCTAAAGTGGCTTTTTGTAGTTATATCGGAAGGGTTCAGCGGAATTCCAGGTTATTTTTAGATATCACGGAATTCGGCTGTCGACATCGAATGACCTCATTTGCATATGACTCAAAGTCAAATGAAGATAACAAATTTGCTAGCGAAACAGCCAACGTACTAAATCATGTCACATGAAAGGCTAATCGCAAAAGTACGGTAAGTGTTTATATTCGTAATACGGCTTACGACAGTTTTGTACTGATCTTTACAGACCGGCTAGCGAACACAACTCCTGATGACGTAACGATGACGTTGGTGTGATGTAATTTAATCTAAATACAAGGTCCCAACGGTTATTCGCGCCACGTGAATGCCCTATAATACTGGTATATGATCACAGTTCCATGAGAATTTTGGTAAGTTAAAATCACCTAGCACCCAAAAAGATCCTTTAAGGTTTCTTGTCAGGTCTAAGGACTTTTTGAACTCGTTAAAGCTGTGGATGTCTGATTCTTTCGGTCTGTAGTAGGCTGCGATATAAAGAGGTTTACATGTTTTGACCTGTAATTTAATCCAAATAATTTCAAAATCAGTCTTTAGTTGTTTCTGCTCTGTTGCAAGGAACAGTCAAGTTATCAGACTTGCGATGCAGAATGGGAAACGGCGAATAAATCTTGACCAATGTCCTTTTTGGGTCTAACGTGGGACATCGAAATTTTACTTGACTTGAATCTTTCTCGATGTCATCTTTATTGAGCCAATTCTACAAAATATCAAAATTCATTTTGATATGAATGACGTTTGTAACAATGCCGTACTAATGAAGGGGTGTTTTTTAATAGGCCTACACAGTAGCAACAGTTGATTTTGTAAAGTGGCTAGAGTTCCTGTCCATTATTTTTTTACAAAATGATTTAGCTAGCAAGCGCAGATTTGCTGTAAGTTAACACCGGACACAATTTTTAGTGCTCAAGAGGTCAATAAGTGCAAACAAATACGCCTAGTTTTACAACGGAAGTTTAGATCTACCTCAATGCAGTAATTTCTTGACCTGAGACAGATAGGCATAAAGAACATTAATTTGGTAACGTTTTTAGCTCCCCGGAACGAAGTGCTTAAGGTAAGCTCGTGTGATATAGCTGAGTACGGCGTCCATCGCCCGACGTGTCTCAACCTCTTGTGTGCACTCTCGAGACCACACTTTTAGTTCAAATGTTTTTTGGTCAAAATGTTTGTCTCCATGAAAACTATAACAAGTCCAATAATGGGTTGCATGAGGTAAAAAACTAGGTCACTAGTTCAGATATCAGAAAAAAATGTGTGCTCTCTAGAGGTAGGGGAGACCGGGGCTATCCGTTACATTTTTTCTATTTTCGTAGATAAAAAATTCAAAATCCTGTATAATCTAACCAAATTTATTTTAAAATAAACCCCATCAACCGGGAGCAAATGATAAACATTCGAATTCGAACAGATCTTGATAACTTTTCTTATAAAATCGATTTTTGCCATCGTAATTTTCTGTAACAATTTGCCCCGCGCTTGGGGCAATGTGTTACAAGGAGCGCGGTAAACTGTTACATGAACTAGTTTGAAAAACAGACAATTTGAATCTCGTGATTAAAATTCAAGAAAATTATAAACACACAAGGTAAGATAATTTCCTTGAAAAACAATAGATATCAGAAGGGTAGAAACCTTTGCTCGAGCGAGTGGCCGAAATTCTCGAGCAATGGAGTGAACGCATGCTCGAGTTAGTGCAGTAAAAACGAGTAAGAAATTAGAAAAAGACGGACCGAGCCGACAGGGGAGCTCGAGCCGCCGCAAGAACTCGAGTAACGTCACCTCGAAGGAACCCGAGACCATTGTATAAATATGTAGTGTAACATACGAAAAAGTACGTTTGTTTTAATATCCGACTCGATCGTCACTGTGTAGGCCAAAACGTTAATTCGCGCTGCCGTTTGCAATTGTGATCAGTCACCCTGGAGTAATCAAATGAAAATTCTATGAAAAGTCAAAATAATGTTTACGAGCGCAAATGGCCGTACAAATAGAGTTCTGATCCTACAAATGTACATTTAACACATAGAGTTAGAATTTGTTATTCAACAAAAAATGATTTTCAGAACTTATATATATCTCCAAGATTATAGTAGCAGGTTGCTGTAGGGCGACCGCGACGCTGGCGGAGGCAATATTAGTTGTAAATGGCCGAACTTAAATAATGTACCATGTGAAATAATTTGGTGGGGCAAACTGTTACAGTGTAACAAATATGCCCCGTCGCTTTGTAACATTTTACCCCTAACGCCTTTTGGGACTTTGTGTAAGTCCCTGATATTTAACATTTAAGCAGCCGACCAAATCTGTACATTAGATAAACTACAAATCACTTCTTAACAGGGAGATGTAAAAATTTCCAAAATATCTGAACGGGTTGCTGTACTAGGAGATTTTTTCACAAAACTGTCAAAATTTACTTTGTTGTGGGTTTTTGTGTTTTTGTGCCGTATTATGTCTTTTCCTCGAGGTCTATCAAAAATATCTAAAAAATGTGTCTTTCATGACGTCATTAAAGTTTTAACGTCACCAATGACTCCATCTTCGAGCAATCTTTCTTGTAATAGATTGGCCCGTGCATCATTTAGCCCCGGTCTCCCCTACCATTTTTGCCTCAGATGTCTTGATATTTGGACAGAATGTTTAACTTCATGGTATCTCGGTCAAGTTCAACATTGGGTCACGAGTCAAAAAGTAGGTCACTAGATCAAATATAAGAAAAACATTGTGTGCACTTTACAGGGTCAAATGTCTTGATATATATATAGTAAAATGTTTGTCTTTATGATATATCTGCTCCGTTCGACATTGGGTCACATGAGGCCAAATAGCAGATAAGTAGGCCTAGGCCAAATCTTGGAAAACATATTTGCATCAAGTGTATTAATATTTGGCCAAACTATTTGTCTTTATCGTATCTTGGTAAAGTATGATATTGGGTCACGAAGGGTTAAAACCTAGCAGGTAGGTCCTTTGAAATATGTGTGTGTTCTTTAGAAGTCACATATATATTTGCCTCAAATATCTTAGTCATAGATATTGGGACACGTGGGGTCCAAAAGTAGGAAACTAGGTCAAATATTAACAATACTTTGTGCGAGCTCTAGACATTACAGGTTTGCTTCAAATGTCTTAATATTTGCTAAGAATGTTTATTTTCATATCTTACCCAAGTTATATTTTCGGTCATGTGGGATCAAAATGAAGGTCACAGGGTCAAATCTTACAATTACAGTGTGTGTCAAATGTCTGGATATTTTGTCAGAATAAAAGGTCGTAAATATACACATGTACCCGGAGTCTTACTGGCGACACCTTATCTCACCACAGTCGACTGGTCCATATCGAACACTTTCATTGCTAAACCCTTTCCTGTACAAACCTAGGATTTACGTCACTGAGATTTTATACCCGAGAAAACGTTGTGGAAAAAGAATAAATTGATTGTAATTTCTTTTTTTTCCCCAAAATATTTTCTACCACCATAGGGTGGCTTCATTTGAAATTGCATCCAATATAAAATATCGTCTGCAGTTTCTTTCAGTCTAAAATTTAAAATAAAGGAAAGGGGTAAATATTTCAGCCTTTTTTGAAAACTCCTTTCTTTGCATTCCCTGGTTTTTAGATTCCCGTGTTTTTATACTTGAGAAAACGAGGTGGAAAGAGAAGAAATTGCTTGTAATTTCTATTTTCCTGCAGTAATTTCTACCCTACCAGACGATTTATTTCAAATGAAATGGACTATAAATTGTCGACTGAAAAACTTTCGAATTTTGATAGGTCTAAGATTTTGTAATACAGAAATTAGGCCATACATAAAGGATCAGTAAAGTTACGCAGTAGCTACACGCATTAGGTTATAGTTGTAAATGTTTCCGATGACAAATTCAGAGCTCTAGGCAGAACTTCTATACAGGCTGATGACAAAGTAATGATTAGTATGGCAATCTATAGAAAGTCACTCCTTACACAATCTACCTGTGATCAGACCCATGTCATCGTTACGAGAGATAATACAAGATATTATGATTTTTTCAAGTGACTCTTCAATTTGAATAAAAAAAATCCCTATCTATGTAGAGATAACAAAATGATCCGATCGGCCGCCTTATCTATGTAGAGGTTTCACAATGGTAAGATCAACATCCTTACCTTTGTAGAGGTTTCAAAATGGTTAGATCGGCCTCCTTATCTATGTAGAATTTTCAAAATGGTTAGATCGGTCTCCTTATCCATGTAGAGTTTTCACGATAGTTAGATCGGCTTCCTTATCTATATAGAGGTTTCACAATGGTAAGATCGACCTCCTTAGCCATGTAGAGATTTCACAATGGTAAGATCGACCACCTTACCTATGTAGAGGTCTCACAATGGTCTGATCTTGCTGTTTATCTATATAGAGGTTTCACGATAGTTAAGATCGGCCTCTTTATCTATATAGAGGTTTCACAATGGTAAGATCGACCTCTTTATCTATGTAGACTTGAAGTTTCACAATGGTAAGATCGACCTCCTTACCTATCAAGATGTTTCAAAATGAAAATGGTAATATCGACCTTCTAACCTATGAAGTGGTTTCACAATTGTTTGATTGACCTCATTATCTATGAAGAGGTTTGACCATGGTTAGATCGACTTTCTTATCTACGCAGAGGTTTCACAATGGTCTGATCTGGCTGGTTAGATCGGTCTCCTTATCCATGTAGAGTTTTCACGATAGTTAGATCGGCTTCCTTATCTATATAGAGGTTTCACAATGGTAAGATCGACCTCCTTAGCCATGTAGAGATTTCACAATGGTAAGATCGACCACCTTACCTATGTAGAGGTCTCACAATGGTCTGATCTTGCTGTTTATCTATATAGAGGTTTCACGATAGTTAAGATCGGCCTCTTTATCTATATAGAGGTTTCACAATGGTAAGATCGACCTCTTTATCTATGTAGACTTGAAGTTTCACAATGGTAAGATCGACCTCCTTACCTATCAAGATGTTTCAAAATGAAAATGGTAATATCGACCTTCTAACCTATGAAGTGGTTTCACAATTGTTTGATTGACCTCATTATCTATGAAGAGGTTTGACCATGGTTAGATCGACTTTCTTATCTACGCAGAGGTTTCACAATGGTCTGATCTGGCTGTTTATCTATATAGGGGTTTCACAATGGTTGGATCGGCCTTCTTATACATGTATGTAGAGGTTTCACAGTGG
This sequence comes from Fragum fragum, assembly GCA_946902895.1. NCBI lineage: Eukaryota > Metazoa > Mollusca > Bivalvia > Cardiida > Cardiidae > Fragum > Fragum fragum. The sequence goes on from OX336365.1 coordinate 46,379,140, forward strand.
TTAGATTGGCTTCCTTATCTATGTAGAGGTTTCACAATGGTTAGATCGACTTTTTTTTTTTATCTATGTAGAGTTTCAAAATGGTGAGATCGACCTCCTTATCTATATAGAGGTTTTACAATGGTTAGATTGATCTTCCTATCTATGAAGAGGTTTCACAATGGTTAGATCGGCCTCCTTTATCTATGTAGAGGTTCACAATGGTTTGATCCGACTCATTATCTATGTAGAGGTTTTACGTTGGTTAGATCGACCTTCTTATCTATGTAGAGGTTTCATGATAGTTAGATCGGCCTCCTTATCTAGGTTTCACAATGGTTGGATCGGCCAACATCGGATTGTATATTACAGGTTTAATTCTCGGTCGGGCTATTGATTACGTTTGTATGTACTTGTACATGTATCGTTAAAGTAACGACACGGCTACACGTCGGATAACATAGTATAACCTTCTTTATTTCAATGTAAAGCTCATAGTCACTACATAATACAAAAAGCATAATAAAGAAATGAAAAACACAGTACAATACTGAAGGAAATTTAAGCATACAATTTAAGGAAATCTATAGAAACTGTAGCTGCCCATGAAAGCCATAAAAATTGTATAAACGATTACATTATATTTCAAAGTGCTGTGTTTTTCTGATATTGAAAGCCAGTTTTAAAAAGGGTGATAATCTGGTTGATAATGATTGTTTGATTTAATAAAAAGTTCGACATATTTATACATATATGTGTTTGGATTTTTAGAGAAGTACATTGGAATAAACTTTATAGATATACAAAATGTAATATTGAATTTTCTTAACCCATTTCCCCCCAATAACACTTTTTTGACGCCCCTAGAACCGTTTATGGAAAATAAAGAAATTATTTGTTTCTTCATTATTATTCTTCATTATCCACAATGCTTTCTACCACAAAAGACAAAGTTTTTTAATTTACATGAATTAAAAACTATCGTCTGCAACTTCTTTGGATTTGGGAGGGTTAAAATTTTTCTTGTCTCGTAATGGGTTGAACTGATGGTAGGTAACATCAACAGATAATTTTGAAGAGATATACCTGTCTCAGTACTTGTGTTCATCGAGTATTTTACTGCAGAAGGAATCATGCTGTCATTTTCATTTGACGCGATGGTTGGGATATTTACGGCCCTTAACGCCGTTTCCAGTTTACTTTTTACAGTACCTTTTTTCAGATATATTCTTACGATGGTTTCTTTAGAGCAGTTGGTTAAAATGTTATTTTTATTAATATCTTTTCGGGCAATATTTTTTATATATATGCACCAATAATGAATGAATGAGTCAGTTATGTTTTAATCAAGCTCGTGTAGCGAGAAAATTTCAAAAGAATGTCGCCGAATCTTTCCTATACAGCCAAAAAAAGCAAGTTTGAGCCCATTAGATTACCGCTAGATAACATCCGACTCAATTTTAAGTATTAACCCTTGTCATGCTGTATTAATTACCTTACTGAATTGCTGTCAAATCAAAGGACTGAATGCACTGATAGAACTTGTTGTTCAAAAATCAATATTTCTTTTAGAAATCAACCTCATAAACAACTTGGGAAGGAAAAGTATGAGCAGGAGGTGTAGACTAAGATCAGCCTGTAAAAATGTGCAGTCTGATCTTAGTCTACACCTCCTGCCAAAAACCGGAATATTCCGGGTTCAGCATGACAAGGGTTAAATGTTCGCTCTAGTTTACTTTTCGGCAAATGGCATTTTTTTCCATATCTTGATAGTAACATCGATACCTCCCCTTAAACTAAGACCGTAATCTCAAACCTTTTTGTTGGTTTGGCGACTTAAACGACGTAACTACAGGATATTCATCCATTTTATTTGTATTACATGTGACTTCCTACACATTTTGCAAAATAACGCCGTTTAATATCTAACTTCAGAGCCATTGGGCGTGGTGAGAGATTCGCCAATTATGTATATTATATTCATTAGTGTAATAAAGATAAGAAAATGACTACTTATCAACGTAACAATGCTCTTAACACGGTTAGCTGTAATTTGTCTTGTTACGCAGTTGAAAAGGTGTGACTACATCAGTTTGCTCATCTAACTAAGATTCAATTTAAGACATATCACACATGCATAATGTCCACTGATGATTATTTACAATGCAGTGACATCGCCAGTAAACTCTAGTCCCTGCTTATCTTTCTTCTCCGTTTCCCGTGTTTCATACCCAAAGTCATCTTCCTTTAAAAATCTCCGACAGATACCAACCCTCTTACAGATGTAAAAGTTACATAACAACTTTATAAAGATTTTGTCCCATGGTTCTAAAGACCGACACCATACCGGCAACCACTTCCAATCTCGAAACCTTTTCGGCAACTTGTGCGGCCATCGCTTCTGTAGTATCTTCAGTATGATGACAGCCAATATAACGAGTGCAGCTGGGATAAATACTACAGCAAAGGCAACCCAGTGTGCCAGAGAGAGTCCGAATCCAAGCGCAGGAACTATTACAAATAGGACCAGGAGATAGACGATTGCGAACCAGCGATATTTGGAAGCTCTTATTCCGAGAAATTTTGCTCCATTGATTGGCGGTCGAAAGAATGGAAACGGGTAGAATAAAATTATACCTGTGATGTTGAAAAACAGGTGACAGAGAGCGATTTGTAAAGTGTTTTTGAGCTTTTCACCCTCAAGTGCGAAAGAAGCCAATATCCCCGTCCCGGTAGTACCAATATTAGAGCCTAAAGTCAGTGGATACATTCTCTCTAGAGAGAGAACACCCATTCCAACCAGTGGTGTTAGAGATGATGTAAATATGGAACTTGATTGTAGGAGTATCGTGCAGCCGGCTCCGAGTAGAATAGCCAGATAGCCTGTCAGATAAGCAAACTTTCCTGGAAAATTGGCGTTAATGAAGCTACGGATCCACAATGCCATTTGACCCTTTAATAAAGAGTGGAGAATCTTGATGATACCAACAAGGCACACACACAGTAGTACTAAAGCGATTAGAAGTAAAACCACACCAACTCCAGTGTCGCTCCAACTTCCGCCATGCGCAACTGACGCTTTTGCAAACATGAATTTACCTGTAAAAGTATGAAATGTCTATCAATCAGATAAGAATCTAGAAAATACCACTTCGCGATATATTTGTGTGACAATACCCTAAAAGGAAACAACTGGATTTAAGGTGGCTTACAGGTAGTGTAAATTATACCAGGGTTCATGTTGAAATTTGAAATTGAGCATAGATTAACTCCTTGACCATTCAATTCTAGGGGCCAAAGTTGAATGTTAAGTGGTCAAAACATCAAAAAGAGCCAATATTGAGCATAAATTTGAAGGTCCAAGTGCCAATTGACGTTCAGACGTTTAAGTTGATTCAGTTTTATAAATCACTGATAAAGATATGAAGTAAGCAATTTATTCGTGTTTTTTATGTTACGTCATTAAAAGATATGTCAATATACCCTGTTTGCTCCCAATGGGGGGGTCATATTGACCCCTTTGGGATAAATTTCCAGGGGTTAAAATAGGGTATTTTCAGATTTTCGAGGATCAAAACCCTGGTTTACGAGTCAAACTTAATTACTGTAGCCGTACATGACTAATGAACGTATGAATTGGAGATAACAACTAAGGTGTAGACTTTACAGTATAATGAATTTGTTACACAGTTTCTTTCTCGGATATATGGCTTTAAATTATCTTGAAAAATGATGTCAACCCTCACCTACGGCTTGGTAGATATCATTTTAGAGCCGGGAATAAATCGAAATATACCTTGGCAAGAAATCTTATTACAAATGATATGTGACACGTAAGGCGAAAGAAGGCCTCCTTGCAAGCACAAAATTATCGACCTGGTCAGACTGCTCGTCCTTTGTAGGTTTACAATGACAGAACTGTCAATTATCACCAACTATTATTCCTTTTCTGTACAAACCTTGGATTTTACGTCGCTGTGATTATATACATAAGAAAAATGTTGTGAAAAGAAGAAGAAATAGGTTGTAAGAAGCAATTTCTCCTTTTTCTAAAATACATTGTATTAACTGCCACATAGGATGGTTTAATTTGAAATTGCATCGTCGTATGCAGCTTCTTTCAATTTGGAACAGTCTCAAATTAAAAAAAAATATATGTATATATATATATATATATATAAAATATATAAAAACAATGGGAAAGGGTTGTGGAATCGACAAAAGTATTAACCCTTTAATATAATCCTTTCCAGAACTGCATTAAAATAAAGGCATTGAAAGCACCGGAGAAATTTACTATTGACCAATAATTCTCTTTTTAAAATTAATCTTATCAACAACTCTGGCTTGAAGGCACAAACATGTGGTGTAGACAAAGGTCAGACTGCATGTACCACCTGTCAAACCAGGAACAGTCCTGGTTCAGCATGACAAGGGGTTATATATCAAAATAATACAAAAACACAACTTGAGTAAAACTTACACGGAGATCCTTTACACATTTGTCTTATGATGCTTGTAGTGTTATCCGTTTGTCCTTTAGCAATATCCTTTATGACATTTTTGTCAATCTGAATTTAAAAAAAGGAGAGTAGAAATATTGTTTATATCGTACAAGTTATAGTGAGTGATCAAGGGTCAATTTTCCCCTACAGGTATAGACAAACCGACCTTTGATCACTCATAACTTGTACACCTAATATGGCGATAATTCAAAATTTTAAATTTATTACTTGCACAAACAAGATATCTCATGCACCTTAGATGGGCGGTCATCTTAAAAAATTGTAAATTGTTTTTATCCTGACACTTGGTATTATTATAGCTTAATTATAGTTCAACGGGGATAAATATTTACAGGTTAAAGTGAGTGATTTAAGATCAATTTTGTCTATACAGGTATAGACAAAATTGACCTTTGATCACTCTCAAAAATTTGTGCATCTATAAAATGTCGCTTGCTTACAAACAAAACAGCTTTAAAATCACAACACTGGCGACTTTGTTGTTTTAACCAATTAGCGTCTTAAAAGTTCCCGGTATATTCTAACTTTTTAATCTGCTATAGGCCTAAATGAGCGTAGACCCATATAGGTCTTCGTCAAGTGTCAAATCATCGCCGTGTGATTATATTGTAGTTCTGTGGCGCGTTATATATTGGCTTTACTAGAATGTATAAACTAAAATCTGAATTGCATTTCGCTCTGTACCGTTTAATTGTTAAATGATAAGGTTTTCGAAGAATTTGGAAACAATCGCTGACCTTTACCGTTTTCCATACAATTCCGCTTTTTGACGCCGATCAAGAAAGGTAAATGAAGAAGTTGCTTGTTACAAGCGATTTCTTCTTTATCCACAAAGATTTTATCCCAAAATGTAACTATTTTTTTTTAGATTCCACAAATAAACAAGTAATATGTTATTCTTTATCATCAAAACTCCAATGATACCAACCATAATAATAAGCTCTGTAAGCGGTTTGGTGATCACTTTAAGATAATCCTTATCTGTAGCTGCGTTAGTCTCCAGGTTAGCACTGTCTACTATTGCACCACTTAGTCTCTCTAAATAACCTAGTCGACAAACAATGGCTTCTTTAAGGCTTTCCGTTAGATTCCTTGTCTGAATATCGCCTAACAAAACCACCTTAACCTATTTTCACACAATGGAGCTCTTTGACGCCCCTCAAGAGAAACATTTAGAAAAACATTGTGGAAATGAAGAAATCGCTTGCAATTTCTTGGTTTTCCAATAATGTTTTCTACCATGAAAGTTGAAAAAGTTAAAATTTCACAAACGTTTAATTTTTGTCTGCAACTAGACCAGTCTAAAATTTGGCCGTCAGGTAATAGGTTAAAAAAAATGAAACAATCAAATTGTTACTATTTTGGTGGATTTGGCCCCGTTTGCGTCCATTTAGCGCCGAACGGTATCTCAACTGGACCAAAGAGACTAGCGAAGTCGTCGGGTTGCCAAGATATCCGCGTACGAAATAGATAGCTGTCCAAAGAACATGTTTTGCCTCTGTTTTGTTCCAAAGAAATAGTAATACATTCATATTTCTTTTAAGAACAAAAGCTATATTTTATTTCGTGGCTCTGTGGTTCGAACCCCAACACAATGGCGCTTTTGTCGCCCCTCAAAAAGCAACTTGGAAAACTTTGTGTTAAATGAAGAAATTAATCTGTTTTCAATCCAGTTTAAATGATTCTAAAATTTCACGAATTTTAAATTATTGTCATCAACTCCTTCGAATTTGAACGAGTCAAAAATGTTGCTGTCTGGTAATTGCTTAAGATGTGTCTTGTCAAGTATAAAGGGCCTACTTCGAGTAGAGATCGGGGCCCAAGCTTTATAAACTTTTTCGTTCTTATTTGAGAATTTAATTAAACTTAGACTTGGGATTTAAGGCGTATTTCTGCTTATATTCTATGGTAATTACATTAAAATAAACGACAATAGTTGTAGGTTGTTACTTATTACTCTTAACCCTTGTCATGCTGTATAAATTACCTTACTGAATTGCTGTCAAATCAAAGGGCTGAAAGCATTGATAGCACTTGTTTTTCAAAAATCAATATTTTTTTCAGAAATCATCTTCATAAGCAACTCTGGCAGGAAAAGTACAAGCAGGAGGTATAGACTAAGATCAGACTGCACATAAGTGCAGTCTGATCTTAGTCTACACCTCCTGCCAAAACCGGAATATTCCGGGTTCAGCATGACAAGGGTTAATATTCAATCAAAATTTTAAAGAAATATATATATATTTATTCAAATTTGAATTCTCAATTTAGTACGAAACAAGCTCTATAATCTAGGGCCCGGATGTACCCTAAGTAAAATATACAGATATTATCTCTAAAAGAAAATATAAATATTGTGAGGCAGAATGGCCATTCAAGATTCAGAAAGTCTGTGAAAAGCGACAAAATCCGACGTTTGACAGCCTGGGCAATTAGCGTTGTCTTACCATTGTAGGAAAATCTTATCACTTCCAAGAGAGGTGGGCATTTTGATCAGACAAGTGACAGATAAACAGTACGGTGCATCTGTCATTCTCCATTAAAAATCTGCCAAAGGCGAAAAGTTTCGACCCCTGTCGGACTGCAATGGTAGATGCTTTCCTCTATTACTGGGATTTTTTTTAGAGCTCGAGTCAATAAAGTTATTTCCGCGAAACCAATTTTTGGTACCATCTCGTATCAACTAAACCTCTTGACTCGGGTATGTCTAGGTCATTTTCTTAATAATTATTAAGTTTTAATCGAATTTCTACTTTCCAATCTACCTTTTCTCTTCTCGACATGATTAAATCTGGTTGTTAAAACTAAAGAGAACAGGGAATCTCAACTTATGTTCAAGAGCAGATAAATGTCCAAATAACATTACGCCAAATGCGGTGAAGGGGAGTAAAGAATTTTTAAGGATGAAGATTCGAGAAGCTTGGTGCCTTTTTCGTTTCAAGAAACAGTGAAAATTAACCCATTCCCACATAGTGACGCCTTTAAACGCCTCTCAATATAAAAGCTTTGGAAAACATTATGGAAATAAGGAAATGCTTGTTACAAGCAATTTCTTCGTTATCCACAATGTTTTCTGAACCAAAAGACTAAGATTTTAAAGATTTCACCAACTTAAAATTGTCTTCAACAAATTCTTTGAATTTGGACTTTTCTAAAATTTTCTCGCGTCTGAATAGGTTAAGATAGGGGGATTAAATGGGCTCTTGGTTACGGAAAAAGTTTTTCTCGTTGAGAATAAATAATATACATTAACAAAAGATACCATTACGGGGGTCTTCGGTGTTATTGTGGTTCAGTAAAAATACCTGTAATAACTTCGACTGGCAGCAGGACACAAACAGTGAGAAAGTTGAACAAATCATGGACGGTAGCCCCAGCAAAAGCTCGCCGGAAATCGTCCGTGCTGGTTATCTGTCCAAGGGAGACAATCGTGTTGGTGACGGTAGTCCCGATATTGGCACCCATCACAACTGGTATGGCTAGACGGACTGTTAGAACTGACATAAAAAAGAATGGTACAATGGAAGTGACTTAGGCAACTCTTTGAATTGTTCGTGATCGATTAGCTCCAACAACAACTACAACAACCACAACAATCCGACTTAGAGTGTAAACGTCATTATATTGCCAAAATCATGGCCATTAACATGTAACAAAATAATTCGGTTGATTCAGGCATAAACGTCATAACTACAGCTTGAATAAGTCGAAGTTACGACATTTGAGTCGTCTAACCAACAAAAATGTTTCATAAAAATCTCAACCAATATCGGAGTTCAAAGTTCAATTCCGATCTAAATGTATGATTTGTTTGGTCTATCGTCGGCTATCATTTTTTGATTAACAGATCCTATCCGTCAATAGGTGTTTTAATGAATTAGAGGTCTGTATATATCAACAGTACTCTTTTATAAAAGATCTGTTCAAAATTAAAAAAAGGTATTAGATTAAAATAATGATTGTGATATAAAAGATAGAATTGAATATAAGAAAACAATTTTGATCATTCTTCACAATTGACCGATCGCCGACCCCGCCCACTTACTCTTTTGGTCCCGCCAACTGACTCAGACAGGAAGTTCCGTTTTGATTTTAAACGGCGTCATTTTACAACATTTTGCAAAATTTATGGCCAGTAGCATGTAACAAAAAAGTAAAATGGTTGGTTGGCGACCTAAACGTCATAACAGCAGATTGAATAAGCTGTAGTTACGACATTAAGTGGCCAAACCAACCAAAAAGCTTTCGAAAAATGGCGGCCAATGTCAGTTTTCAAAACTCAATTCTAGTCTATATGAATGCTTTCATTGGTCGACTGGTAATTTGATTGACAGTCGCGATTGGCCAATTCGCACAACCTGACTATGCTTAAAGAAAACTTCAGACAGCCTCCTGATAGGCTTTTTGTATTTACGTCAGACCCAATAAAGCAGTCCTAGTCAATTTGCTCGAATCTCGATTAAAAGCTCTAGCACAATATAATTTAAAAGACATCTAAGATGAACTTAATCATTTGCCCAGAATCTCGCATTTACGCATTTTAGACACACGACAATGATATTATATTATTTCTCTAGTGCGAAATATTAAGACAGTTTTTTAACTTACAGAACTTTAAATACTCTTTTTTATATTTCATTTTTACTAAACGATGGTGATAATGCAAAGATCCAAACACAATAAAAGAGCCTATTGCGGAAAAAGAACTTAAGTAGCCCTTAAACGAAACTGGGTGTGTTTTTTTCGGCAGTCAGGTCTACAGGAATGATTTGATTGGTCAATCGCATTTTTTTGATTGACACAACAAATCGTTTAATATATATGATATATATAGCAGATTCAGGATTTAAAAGTGGTTGTGCGATTAAATTTTGAATGAAATGTGCATGTGATCAATTTACTGATTTCTCGGAGTAATGCAGGGAGCCTTTCTTAATTCGATGGTTCAGCGCGAAACAGTTGTTACTGCCTATAAACAAATAGGCAGTTACAACTGTTTTGTGCTGGACCATCGAATTGCTCTATAACGTAACATGTTTATACTTGTAACGTTACACTTACTCTCTGCGGCGACCATGCTGATGACGATACTGGTGGTTGTAGAAGAACTCTGTAATAAAACGGTTGCTAGGATACCAATCATAAGTCCAGCTACAGGGTTGGACAGAATTTTGCTCTCTGTGAACACTCGTCCAGCTGCCTGCCCTGTTATAAAATAGACTATTATTGATTAACCGCAATAAAAGAGTAATCTAAGATGGATTTTAATTTCAATGTACAGAGTAAAGAAAGGCGTAATATAAGTGGTATTAGTCTATGTTTTTTTGTTGTTTTTTTTAATTCAGATAACTTTCGGTTGCAATAGTCTAGAGCCATCAAAACAGCAACCACGGGTCATTGTCATGATAGTAAATTAAGTCCTTTGCAACGAAAAGGTGAACGGTTGTAAATACATTTGCGAGATTAAAACAACAGCAATTACAATAATAACAATCTCGACATCAGAAAAGGAATATTCCGTCATCAACATTATCACAACGTTGGCAGAGCTGTCCAACAATTTACTGACCGCTCGCCCCGCTCAATGCTGGCCAGGCATACTGACTCCGACAGGAAGTTCCGGTTCGACATTAAAATGCATTAATTTTCAAAATTTACAGCCAACACCATGAAACAAAAAAGTATAATGGTTTGGTGGCGACCTGAATGTCGTAGCTACAGATTAAATAAGCTATAGTTACAACGTTTAAGCCTCTGAACAAAAAAGTGCTTCCCATAAATGTAGACCGATGACGGAGTTTTAAGTTCACTTCTTGTCAAAATGAATGATCTAATTGGTCGATTGAGTCTTCAATTGGCCTTCGCAGTGGGTTAATTGTTCTGCGGGCGTTGTGCGCATCATGAACACATTGCGGTCAAAAGTAAAATTCCTTTTGCAATATATCTGTCATTTAATTCTCGTTTTTATGCATTTAAAGCTTCTTACCACCGAGGAGCTGAAAGGCGTCCCCAAGAAAGCTAAGAGAACAGATAAAGATGTACAAACATAGTAGAAACAACAATATCTTCCCAACATAGTGCCAAGCCACTCGTTTTATCTTCTCATTCGTTTTCAAATCTGAAAAGTATCACCAATATAATAAACATCCTCTGTGACGTTACTATTTACCAATCGGGGCTGTCAATAAAGGAATCAAATGACCAATCAAATCAAAAGTTCAGCCCGCACCTGAGCGTTTAACTCCAACTCTGGTCGCTATGTTTGTTAACCTTTTTTGTTGGTTTGGCGACTTAAACACCGCAACTAAAGCTTATTCAAGCTGTAGTTACGACGTTTAGGTCAACAACCAACCATTTTACCATGTTACATGCTACTGGCAACAAAATTTGCAAAATAACGCCATTTAAAATCGAAGCGGAACTTCCTGTCAGGGTTGTTTGGCGAGGCCTTGGGAGTCAGTGGGCGGGGCCAGCGATTGGTCAATTGAAGGGAAACAATGACAAGTAATAATAAGTAAAAGCCATAAGCTTAGTCGTACAAACGAAAAGGTAAATACATGGATAAAATCAAATCAATTGTTTATAATATGTTTTGAAAACAACAGCAATAAATCAAAGCGCTGAAAGCCTGAGATATGTATACAGGAGATATATAATCTTGGCAGAAAAAGTTTGATGGTTGGATTATCGGAGGTGCCACTTTCTACCCAAATCTACTAGCGATTATGCGCAGATCTGCCAATTTGTGTGCTAGGGGACACAACCTGCCCGCAATAAATTTCATCCCGTTGAGGTATTGTAACGATATATTTACATGTATACATCATTACATATTTTTAACCCGATCAAAATCCTTTGAAGGGATCTGATAAAGGCCACCCAAGGATCCTTCCTGTAAATTTTGGTTGAGTTTGGTTGAATTATGTTCAGTACTTTCCGAGAAGACGATTTTTAAAGTAAAAGTTGACGGACGGACGGACGGACGACGGACACCACATTATGACAAAAGCTCGTTGGCTTTCAGTCAGTGGAGCTAGCGAGAGAGTGCTAGAGAGTGAGAGAGATGGAGGAATGGAGCTTGTAGCCAGGTTCGAACTAGGAGGTAGCCGCCGTCATAGCGCAGTTGGTAGCGCGTCGGACTGTCAATCTAGAGGTCCCGGGTTCGATCCCCGACGGCGGCACTCATCCTTTCCGACTATTTGTCTCTCACCAATGGGTCGATAATCGTAGACCTATGTGGGATAGCAGCTGGAAGCTAGGAAAGGATGTAATTGTAGTACTGGTGTGAGAAATACCAGGATTCCATTGTTTGGTGCTCCAGCCGCCGTGATATAACTGAAATATTGTTGAAAGCGGCGTAAAACCCCATTCAAACAAACAAACGAACTTGGAGGCTCTTGTGTGCGATGTGAGTATTCTACCACACAGACCAATTTCGTTATGTAAATATGCGCTTTATAATCTCCAGATAAAGAGAGCGAGAGAGGGCGGGCGGTCGTTTTCCAGGTTAACATGATTATGTACACCTCTCAAAAGCGGTATGTAGACGTTGCATCCTTTGGGTAGAATTCGGAGGTAAAAATATATTGACACCAAGTCCGAGCACGACCAAACTGTTTCAGACAGTGCAAATATGATCCTGTGAATTACCAATTAATTTGTTAAACAAAACATCCCAATCGTGCGTAAAACCGACAGCTTCGCTTATCAGCTTATACAGCAACTTCGTCGAATCGGACCGTTTTAACATTGTTACTCTAGAATAAGTAATATTATTTTGGTAAGAAACAAACACGTTATTTTTTCTTAACAATATGATATGATTATATATGTTTGATAATTTCCAATATATTATATATCTTCACTCGTCAAGTTTTGATAATTTTGCCAAATTCAGAACACTCACAAGAAAGTACTGTTCATCAATCAGGCGTATTAATTTATGGTCAGATCCGATCTACTTTTCAAGCGACAGAAGATCACATTGATTGCGGTAGATGTTTTTACATTATGTTTTCACATTAAACTCTGCGTGGGTTTGAATTTTTAGCATGGTAACTTTAGCCTAAGATTGCTTACGCAATCTCAGGCTAAAAACATAATCATCAACAAAATACTAAAGGAATAAACTAATGATAAGTCCATATAAAACTACTTGTATGGTTACAGGAAGTACAAACGGACTTAAGACTCATCTAGAACTTCAATTAAAAATACATCTAAATAATAGAATCCAGAAAGTAAGTGATCTTGATTTGTGTATTGACAATTCGCTATGTTGGAAGACTCGTGTTGATGAGATTTGTTCAAAGGTATCCTCAATACTGCATTTACTGAGGAGAATTAACAACTTTTAACGAATGATACGAAACATACGAAACAAATGTTTTAAGTCATATATTGCTCCTTGTTTTGAATATGGATGTATTTGGTGGAATCATTGCAATACGCCCTCTATAACAGAATGGCCAAGTAACATAAAGGAGTTCCATGTATATTTGTTTCTCCAAAAAACACGTAAGAAAACAAAACATAACAATCCATTTTAAATTTCACCACATTAAACTGACTTGGCATTATAGATCGTCGAAAATATTTTACAATCCTCATAATATATACTACAATTCGATCCCTATAGAGATAAGATCTATAAAATATTTATTTCAAACGAAAACTAAAAAGTTACCTTATGTCTCTGGACTTCTTATCAAGTGTCTACACTCTTTTTTATCGAGTAAACATTTAATATCAAATGAATCTTAAATCTTCACATTATATTGTATGTGTATTTCTCTAAAATGATGTAATATTGTTGTACGAGTTATATTGCAAACTTATGATGGGAGTAAAGGGAATCTGTATGTGTTTGTAAATAGAGATAGAGAGAGAAAGAGAGATTTGGTACGAGTGTGGGTTTGTGTATGTGTGTAGTTCTGTAAATGAACTTTGCTTGAAGGCCTCCTTTAAAATAAGTACATGTATTTCAATATGCTTTAATTGTATATATAATACAATGTTAATGAAAACTTTCATATATAAAAATATTATCATCAAAGTTTTGAAAATAACATTAAAGAAATTCGTCCCTTAGATCGAGCTGAATGTAACCGAATTCGTTACCAAACCAAATATATCTCCCCGAAGTTGGCAGCCTGGCAGCCTAGCAGCCTAGCAGCCTGAAGTTGGCAGCCTGGCAGCCTGGAACAAAAGTTGATTTTAACAATGATTTGACCAGCAGCCTAGCAGCCTAGCAGCCTGGCAGCCTGGAAATCAAATTGAATTTCAGCAGCCTAGCATCCTGACAGCCTGAAACTTATTGTTGATTTCAACATGGATTTGACAAGCAGCCTGGCAGCCTGGCAGCCTGGAATCAAATTGAATTTCAGCAGCCTAGCAGCCTGATAGCCTGGCAGCCTGGAACTAAAAGTTGATTTTAACACAGATTTGAGCAGCAGCCTGGCAGCCTGGCAGCCTCGAAATCAAATTGAATTTCAACAGCCTAGCAGCCTGGCAGCCTGGAACTTAAACCATGATTTAAAATGGCTTTGACCAGCAGCCTAGCAGCCTGGCAGTCTGGAAATCAAATTGAATTGCAAGTGCCTAGCAGCCTGGCAGCCTGGAACTAAAAGTTGATTTCAACATAGATATGACCAGCAGCCTAGCAGCCTAGCAGCCTGGCAGCCTGGAAATCAAATTGAAGTTCAGCAGCCTAGCAGCCTGGCAGCCTGCTAGGCTGTTGAACTTCAATTTGATTTCGAGGCTGCCAGGCTGCCAGGCTGCTAGGCTGCTGCTCAAATCTGTGTTAAAATCAACTTTTATTTCCAGGCTGCCAGGCTGCTAGAATGCTGAAATTCAATTTTATTTCCAGGCTGACAGGCTGCTAGGCTGCTGGTCATATCTATGTTCAAATCAACTTTTAGTTCCAGGCTGCTAGGCTGCCAGGCTGCTAGGCTGCTGAAATTCAATTTGATTTCCAGGCTGCCAGGCTACTCTTGCTGACAGTTGTCTTCCCTTAACAATATTCATTACAATGATTAAATTACTGAAAGCTATGCAGCTGAGACGTTAGATTGTAATGTACGTTTGTATCTATATAGCTACGATCGCGGTCATAGCGCAGTTGGTAGCGCCTCGCACTCTCAATTATGGGGTCTAAAGTTCGACCCCGTTTTCGGGAAAAAATGCTATCCGACATTTGACTCCCAATAATGGGTGGATAATTGCAAGCCTAAGTGGGATGAGCAGCTGGATGCTCGGAAAGAATGTAGTGGAAGTGTTGGTGTGAGAAATACGGGTGAACCCACGGTTATCGTTATCATGGCCAGCCGACGCGGTATGACTGAAATACAGTTAAAAGTGGCGTCAAACCCCATTCAAACAATTATATCTGAACGTACCATTCCAGGGAGTTATATCCGGTTTGAACTCAGGCAAAGCCCATATATCTGGTGTATAAACTTCAGATTCCACGTCCGATTGGTCGTCATCAACATCCACATTCTCAATCTAAAACATAGGTAATGTAAGAGTAGTTGACCAATCGCTTGCCCCGCCCAGTGACTTCCTAGGCCCCGCCCATTAACTCCAACAGGAAGTTCTACTTCATTTTTAAAGAAGTTATTTTGCAAAATTTATGGCAAGAAGTATGTAACAAAAAAGTAAAATAGTTGGTAGGTGACATGAACGACGTAATTACAGCTTATTTAAGCTGTAATTATGAGGTTTAAGTCGCCAAACCAACAGTAAACGTTAACCAAAATGGCGGCCAATGTTGGAGTTGATAAGCTCTGGTCCGGGCCGAATAAATGATTTGATTGGTTGGTTAATTCCCTGGCCCCGCCCAGTGACTCCCTAGGCCCCGCCCATTAACTCCAACAGGAAGTTCTACTTCATTTTTAAAGGAGTTATTTTGCAAAATTTATGGCAAGAAGTATGTAACAAAAAAGTAAAATAGTTGGTAGGTGACATGAACGACGTAATTACAGCTTATTTAAGCTGTAAATATGAGGTTTAAGTCGCCAAAACCAACAGTAAACGTTAACCAAAATGGCGGCCAATGTTAGAGTTGATAAGCTCAGGTCCGGGCCGAATAAATGATTTGATTGGTTGGTTAATTCCTTGATTGACAGTCGCGATTAATCAATTGCGTGACATTTCCAGTTCGTGTGAAGTACAGTCACTGAGCAGTCTAGACTGGTACTCAAGGCACTTGAAATATTCGTTGATCACCTAAAGATGATTTTGATGAGAACTTATCTGTTGAGCGCAAGGTGAAGAGTCTGTTCAGACTGGTTGATCTGGGTCTTTACTTGACCAGACCCCAAAGAGTCTCACTTTACAACCAATAAATGAAAAGAAGATTTGGAAAACATTGTAACCAGCAATTTCTTTAGAATCATTTTTTTAAGCTTCTTTTCTCGTAAAAGATGATTTGTATGTCCCTGCATTGAAAGATCAGGCGCATATGAACGGTTTGCAATGTCACTAAAAGGCTCGTATGACGAATATGTATCATACGAATCGAATAAAACGAGTGTTATGGCATAAAGCTTCGTGGACCGGATGGGGCATCAGATGCAAGCCCAATCCCCCTCCCCCCCATAGTTTGTGAGGGACAGGAAATCATTTGGCCCAAAACTAATTAAAGTTTTTTTTATCAAGAAGAAATCTAAACAATGCAATTTCTATCTTTTAAAATTATACCAATCATTATCAACAACAACAACACCATGTTTGTAATGAAATTAAAAAAGAACAAATAGTCTTTGCATCCAACTTATCTCTAAATCCAAAATACCGAAAACGGTATGCTTACGAGAGTACGACAAGGAGAACACGAGGGAACGATATCTCACATACATTCTAGCACACAGCAATATAAATTTTTCTCATCTACTCATATCGAAAGAAAATAAATGAATTCTCGTACTCTTGCACCTCACGTTACAATGTAGTTAGAAAAACGCGATGTTCCTAGCGGTATTCCGTAATTAATGACAAGAACTACGTATACACTAAATTTAGTGACTTTCGATGACCGATGAAATCATCACATCCGGCGTTTTTCATTTTCAATTTACATAAAAACACCCGAATATCTGACCCCACATTACCATTCTCCAGAGAGAGTGTCATTTCATATTTAATCAGACTATCTAATTTGATTTAACACTTGCCACCATTCTTTCGATTTAAATCCGTTAACAGACGGCTAAATTTCAGTCTGGCAAAATTGAAAAAAATTGCAGACGACAACTTAAAATTTATGAAACCTTGGATTTTTTCAACTTACCGAATAAAAAACATCGTGGAAAATGAAGAAATTGCTTGTCACAAGCGATTTCTTCATTTTCCACAATGTTTTCCCAAGCTTTTTTCCTTTGGAGCGTCTAAAAGCGTCACTGAGTGGGAATGGGTTAGAACTACTGTTATATGACTTACCTTGATCGGAGATTCGTCATTATTTCTCGTGTCTCCATCATATGTTGGATTGTCGATACCAGAGTTCTCCTGAAAATACATCTGTTAGCCGTCAGGCAAAATAGGGCTATGCGGGAATTCCCAAAAAATGATAAAACAATAATTGATCAATCGCTGGCCCCGCCCACTTACTCCGTTGGTCAAAACCATTTACTCCGACAGGAAGTTTCGGTTTGATTTTACACGTCGTGATTTCGCAAAACCTGTAGCCAGTAACGTTATAACTATAGCTTGAATAATCTGTAATTACGGCGTTTAAGTCGCCAAACCAATAAAAATGTTTAACACAAACGACGGCCAATGTTCAAAAAAAAAAAAAAAAAAAAAGAAAATCCGGACTGAATGAATGGTTCGATTGATCGATTGATTCCTTGATTGACAGACGCGATTGATCGATTGTTTGAAAAGAGATCGAATAAAACACAACTCAGGAAGATACAGTTTGAAATGAACTTATTAGACATAGACATTTAAGGCCATCGGCCAACGACATATACAATATTTAACAGTTATGTTAATAACAAGACTGACAAAATCAATACAACCACGAATTCTAAGATTGTTTATAAAATCAAGATAAACTCTTGTCAGTTCCTTTTAAGACAAAAGTTTAGAGACACATAAAATGATTGTTTACTATTTCAAGACATACGTAATGTTATAACAATATTATAAAACTTCATTAAGTACATTTTTTCGAAGAGTGAATGCTTCTGCGAGATATTTTGATACTTTATAAATAGAATCTTTTGTTTTCAAATTAAGAATACTATAAAACATCAACAAAGTTCGGCTTTTGAGCCAATATGTTTTAAAATGTTTTTTCCTCAAACTTCAATACAAGGGACAAATGAAAAAGAAATGAAACGCTTCTTAAATGATTGAAATATTATGCCATTTACAAATTATTGTAATGTAGAATGGCCATTCTAGATCCAGAAAATATTTCAAAAGCTATAGATTTCTACCCTGAGCAGCCGGCTCATTACGCGCAGTCTGACCAGGGTTTATATTTTTTAACTAATTTCTATATAGCGTTTAATAATGGCATCGAGAAAAGATAATATTCTTTTCTAATGCGAAGCGTTTTCCTCAGCATATAAGATGGTAGATGACGATGGGTTGATATAATATATCTAACTATTATTACCCAGTAAATACAATAGAGGCAATAAAATTGTATAGGAAAGCGTAAGGGTAACGCAAGAGAACCGTAATAAACGTTCATCCAAAGTGAGGGGAGTTGAAATGTATTGAACAGCAACGAACAAGATAAAAGCATCGTTTGCCGGATAGTGTCTGCCTTCATAGAAAAAAAAGGACAGATTAAATTGCCTGTCATTTTTCGAGCCATACCAACAATGCATAACCTGAAGAAAAAAATCTGTCTGCCAAACGAAATTGAAGACGACAACCTTTTTTTAAAAAAGGGTTCGGGTAAACCCGTTTGTATACATACTGAGACATACAAATTAATAATCTCACACACAGACAAGCGATAAAAAGAAAGAAAGAAATGAAAAACCAAGAAAGAAAGAAAAGAAAATATACGCAACATATGTTTTACACCAATTGCGATTACTTATACATGCATATAACATTCTGTTTTACTGCAAGCTAAAAATCCCTTACATAGTCTGTTCCCTTCTTACGTAATTTGTCAGTTGGTCGTCAGGGAATTCAGAAAGGAAACTGTACTTAAAGGGATAACAGGCGAATAAGTAAAGGTTGCGTAACACACCATCTCCGACAAACTCTTTGATACGGAATAGATACTGCAAATTAAGTGGACTTCCTCGTCCGCTTTGTCGCATCAAAAATTTTAAACATGCTAAAAACTTACGACCAGACAGAAAAGATATTTCTGGACAACGTTCTGCACGAAAACTCCATTAGGAAAAGAAGGTGTCATCCGGAAATGCATTTCGTTTGAACTGAATGTAGGTGAACGGGATTTGTCCCCATTAATATTTTTCAACTGAAATATAATAATTGATTAAATAATTGATTATTTCAACAACCAAATAAGTTCGTTTGTTAAGCAAAATATATGTATACATATAACAGGAATTTAAATTCGAGACGTGCCTTAACAATACTAAAAATAAAATTTCAAGAAAGTAGTTAACTCGCTTTAATATATCTGCTGCCAATTTAGCAATTGAATCTGGTAGATATCAGAATATTGATAGGGAACATAGAAATTGTCTCTGTTGTTCTCAGAACGCCAACGAGACACGATACCATTTTGGCTTGTCTGTCCATATTAAAATGACATTCAGAAAGAAATTGTTCTCGTCTTCATGACCTTCAATTTCAAACCTAATCAATATTTTAGTGCTGAAAGTAAAAACTACCCCGAAATGAATAAAGGTATATTTACAAAGCATCTGTACGCCAAATACTCAAAATCGAGGGAAGCTAGGCCGATTCTAATGCAAAAATGCAAATAATATATTATAAATCTGTTTATGAAAATGCTATCAAAATCGTTACGATCTCAACTTTAATATAATTTCCAAAACACTGCTGACTTTTATTCTGTGTTTGTTATTAAAATACTACTGACCGATATTCTCATGTTTTATTTTTGTTAAGTGTTCGATGGCAAATATTTTTGCCTATTAAATACATTGAATTGATCTGAACCGATATTAACGAAATATGCAAATAAATAAATGATTGATGGCATGAATAGATGTTGATTCACGAAATTGCACAGTTTTGATAATTCGCCAATTTTATTTTTGCAAATACCGAAAATGTACACGTAACCATATTTTAGCTTGCAAAACAAATGTTTATACGTACAATTAGATAGAGCTTAATATAAAACGAAATACCAATCGTTAGTAATTAATCTGAGCAATCAAATTACAATTACTAACGTTGTATAAACTTTTCGCTACGTTTATTTATTCATTTTGTGTATCTGAACGCATAATGTTGTTTTTCACCTAAGTCTAACTGCGATGTAGAAGGTCAGTAGGCGTGCCCAGCGATCGCTAAATTTCAGGGTCAATAGTCGGTAACGATACTTGTGTTAATTGTTAGCCACACTGACATATATGATTTTTCTTTCTTTGTCAGTTTACTCCGAAAAATGGGCCAAAGTAAGAATTAACCGCATTGTGACCCAACATGAGAAATGTCACAACTTTAGGAACGGATGTATTCTGGGGAGAATTTCACGATTCTTTATATAATGCAAAAAGTCGGTGCACATGTGAGTGTTTGTGGTCGTTGTTGTTGTTTTATTGGAGGCCTTATCGCAGAGAAGGGAACATCCTTGAAAAATTTGAATTTTCGAGAGCATCTCCTTATTAGTCGCAAATCTTATTGACCTTTCAAATTTGTGTTGTGTATCAATAGTAATAGACAATTTAAGAAAACATGCCATGCAAAAAGGGGATTAATGTCTTGTTATTAAACGTTTTGTGTATTTTTCACTCTGAAATTAACATGTATCCTTTTCTTCGGGCCTTTTAAAGTCTATATATTTTTTTACAAAAAATTGTATAGAACATTTTTCATAAAAATCAAAGCTATCAAAACGAAACAATGTCGGTGGTGTGGTGTCAAAAATGAAAAATGCAGCGCAAAAGAACCATGAATGTGACGTGTTAAAAGATCGAGGTTATTTTCTGACTAAATATATAGGAAATATAATATCTTTCAGCACGAAACGTCATAGGTTGACATGTGTACAGCGCTTGTTTTGTGCCTTCCTATGACAAGCTCTTTTTCAGGAGCATAATCCGTTTTTGATGGTTGTTGTTTTTCATTATTATTCTTTATGCAAGAATCACTCCGAAGATTTTATCTTGTTGAACAACTTGTTCAGGAGAATAAAATATTTTTACAGAAACTATAGCTGAATAGATGTACCTATAGGTGACCTAAAGCTAGCATGCGTGCTCAGGTGAGCATCGTTTTCAGACGGTTAAACCCATTCCAACTCAGTGACGCTTTTAGACGCCTCCTAGGAAAAAAGCTATGGAAAACACCGGGGGAAATGAAGAAATTGCTTTTGAAAAGCAATTTCTTCATTTTCCACAATGTTTTATTCCTAGAAAGTTGACAAAAATCCGAAATTTCATAAACTTTAAATTCCGTCTCCAACTCCTTTGAATTTGGACCATTCTAAAATTTTGCCGTCTGGTAATGGGTTTTAAACACAACTTTCATCAGATTCAAAGTCTGAATGCGCAGCTGGTCACGTGGGTGTATCATTGACCACGACACTCCAGAATCCTGTCAAGGGCTAAGTGAACGTCACAGATTGTTAACCCATTCCAACACAACGAAATTTTAGACTGAAAGGAGTTGCAGACGACAATCTAAAGTTTATTAAGATTTAGATTTTTCAACTTTCTAGGTAGAAAACATTGTGTTAATGACGAAATTGTTTGTCACAAGCAATTTTCTTCATTTGACACAATGCTTTCCCAATTACTTTTCTTGAGGGGTGTCAAAAGGCGTAACTATTTGGGAATGGGTTAATCAACGTATTGTAAGCACTGTAATCGCTCGCCACTGAATAATTGAGAAATTTTCTTGTTGCTGTGAATGTTGTTGTTTTTTCACGTTGTATCTTTCTTTGTGGAAAAAAATATCAGAACATTGTAAGATGTGAGTACCACTTGTTTTAGACCATCTAGAGTTTATTCAAAATAATTTACGTAAACAATATATCTGTTCTTATAGGCTGTCACTGAGGTCCCTTGGAGGTGCTGCAAACCAACTATTGGTCCTTTTTCGTTGCCATGGCAACTTGAGTTAAGGGTGCATTTCAATTATTTGAACATTTTTGGAAGACCTATACCCAAAGACATCTCTGCCTAGTTTCATAAAGACTGGCTTTCTAGTGTTTAAAGAAATTGTTGACAGACGCACGACGAAGACACCGGACACTAACCAATTACAAAAGCTCACATTGAGCACTTTAAGCTCAGGTGAGCTTAAAAGAGAGTATTTAGGGGGGGGGGGGGGGAATGTGGAGAATTTAACACGCTCGTCAAGAAAATGATTTCCTCTCACAATTTTTATCCATATGCAATATCTCTGGATCGACCAAAAATCACCAAAAACAACAAACAAATAACACCCCCCCCCAAAAAAAAAAAAAAAAAAAAAAATTAAAAAATAACAAAACAAAACAAAAAAACAGGAAAGAAATGAAGGAAAATTGTCCTATTTTGTAATTCTGCTAATCGTTTATGAAGGGAAGGGTTTGTTTAATGAACTACACTTCATTTAGGAAGACCGTTAACCGTCGTTCATTCAGATTTATAGCACTTATTCGTGAAAAAACCACAGTGTTACATACAATTAACATCAAAGCCTTGAAATTAAATATTTGTTAAAGTCGGTGTGGTAATATAGATACAAGAGGACCATGATGGTCCTAAATCGCTCACCTGAGGCATCTCCAAATTACAGTACTTTTTAGTATAAAAAAGACAAAACTTGAGCAAAATAAATAAAAGATATATAAGATTTTGGGCTTTGTACAAAACAATCCAGTAATGCTTTACAATAATAATGAATGCCTTTGGCTTTATAGTTTAATCCATTACCAAACTATCCCAGAATTTGTCACCCTCAGGGAAAACAGGTTTGAAAAATACATAGTGAGAAAGGGAGTGACAAGCAAATTATCCATTTCTCACAGTGTTTTCTACTGAAATTCTTTGTATTTAGATTTCAATCAAACTCTAATTACTGTCTGCAACTTCAATGGGTGTAATTTTAGCAACCTTGGTAGAGAACAATCTGGATGTACTATAAATCAAAATATGAATGCATTACAACTTATACATGAGGAGTGGAAAATATTTGAACATGCTCTTATTGAGTGTTTTTCATATCCTTGGATGCCTTGGGAAGGGCCATGTTTGTCAAAAGGATATAAACATGGTAGATAACAATAATGTTATCCTTTGTTTTTAATGTAAATGCTCTGGAACCTATATTTAAGAAGAAGAATTCTTTCAATGCAATTTACGCAATTTTCAACCCCAGGAACAGAGACATTTTTTATCCTAAGAGCATGTTTTCCTGTTACGTAGTACAAAATTATTTAGTCATGCTACATACCAAATATGTATGCCCTTCACCTTATTTTTTAGAAGGAGAAGACTTATGATGTTGCTCTATTTGGGCGTTTTCAAAAATTTTTGACCTCTGGGGCAGTGCCATGTTTTATCCCAGGGCTAAAATTTTAGCTAACATGGTAGGGAACCATCTGGATATGCTATATACAAAATATGAATGCTTTAGACTTTTTAGATTGGGAGGAAAAGACTATTGAACATGGTCCAATTGAGCATTTTTACTAACTTTGGACACCCAGGGAAGGGGTGTTTATTAACCTACAAGCATAATTTGATCAAAACAGATAGATAACAGCCAGGCTATGCTACAGTCAAAATATAAATGCCCTCCTCCTTAAAATGAAGAATTTTTTTTTAACATATTCAAATTTTGCGTTTTTCCAAATTTTGGACCCCTAGTGCAGAGCTTTTTTTGACCTGAAGAAGACAACTTTTAGTGATATGGTACAAAACCATCTAGTTATGCCCCATACCAAATATGAATATCCTAGACCTTATAGTTTAAGAGGAGAAGTCTTTTGAAATTGCTCTAATTAAGCATTTTTCCAAACTTCCGACCTCAGGGCGGGGCAATTTTTGACCCCAGAAATTAAGTATTTAAAAAAAAACTTGGTTGAGAGCAATATGATTTAGCTCTATATAAAATATAAATGCCTTTGGCCTTGTAGTCTGTTAAAAAAGACAACAAAGATTTTCTAAAAGTTCCCATTTTCATATGCCACAGTTACAAGAGTTCACGGAATTAAATTCTTTTAACAACTTTTGAAGAGCTTCACCTAAAAAACATCCCTGCAAAGTTTTAGATTGATTGGCCTACTGGATTAGGAGGAGAAAATTTTTAAAGATTTTTAAAGATTTACTAAAGATTCCCATTTTCACATTCCGCGGCAACCAGAGTTTTTGACGGAATTAAATTCTTTTAACAACTTTTGAAGAGCTTCACCCAAGGCACATCCCTGCTAAGTTTCAGCTTGATTGGCCTACTGGTTTAGGAGGAGAAATTTTTTAAAGATTTTTACAGATTTACTCAAGATTCCCATTTTCACATGCCGCGGCAACCAAAGTTTTAGACAGAATTAAATTCTTTTGACAACTTTTGTAGAACTTCACCTAAAAAACATCCTTGCAAAGTTTCAGCTTGATTGGCCTACTGGTTTAGGAGAAGATTTTTAAAGATTTTTACAGATTTACTAAAGATTCCCATTTTCAAATGCCACGGCAACCAGAGTTTTTGACGGAATTAAATTCTTTTAACAACTTTTGAAGAGCTTCACCTAAAAAACATCCCTGCAAAGTTTCAGCTTGATTGGCCTACTGGTTTAGGAGGAGAAGATTTTGAAAGATTTTTGAAGATTTACTAAAGATTCCCATTTTCACATGCCGCGGCAACCAGAGTTTTTGACGGAATTTAATTCTTTTAACAACTTTTGAAGAGCTTCACCCAAGGAACATCCCTGCTAAGTTTCAGCTTGATTGGCCTACTGGTTTAGGAGGAGAAAATTTTTAAAGATTTTTACAGATTTACACAAGATTCCCATTTTCTCATGCCGCGGCAACCAAAGTTTTTGACAGAATTAAATTCTTTTGACAACTTTTGTAGAACTTCACCCAAGGAACATCTCTGCAAAGTTTTAGATTGATTGGCCTACTGGTTTAGGAGAAGAAGATTTTTAAAGATTTTTACAGATTTACTAAAGATTCCCATTTTCAAATGCCGCGGCAACCAGAGTTTTTGACGGAATTAAATTCTTTTAACAATTTTGAAGAGCTTCACTAAAAAACCATCCCTGCAAAGTTTCAGCTTGATTGGCCTACTGGTTTAGGAGGAGAAGATTTTTAAAGATTTTTACAGATTTATTTAAGATTCCCATTTTCACATGCCGCGGCAACCAGAGGTTTAGACGGAATTTAATTCTTTTAACAACTTTTGTAGAACTTCACCCATAGAACATCTCTGCAAAGTTTCAGCTTGATTGGCCTACTGGTTTAGGAGGAGAAAATTTTTAAAGATTTTTAAAGATTTACTAAAGATTCCCATTTTCACATGCCGCGGCAACCAAAGTTTTTGACGGAGTTAAATTCTTTTAATAACTTTTGTAGAACTTCACCAAAGGAACATCCCTGCAAAGTTTCAGCTTGATTGGCCTACTGGTTTAGGAGGAGAAGATTTTTAAAGAAATTGTGGACGGACGGACAGACGGACAGACAGACGGACGGACGACGGACAACGACCGATCACAATAGCTCACCTCGCACTTTGTGCTCAGGTGAGCTAATAAAATATAAATATAATGAAAGTTGACTTTCCACAGATAGTATATCTTAAAACCAGTGGATTGGTTAAATGGGATTTTCATCGCTTTTGATTGTATTTCAGCCATATCGCGGCAGCTGGAGCTCCTAATGATTGCTTCGAGATGTTTCTCACACCAGTACTACAACTACATCCTTTTTGAGTCTAAAGCTGCTCGTCCCACTTAGGTTTACAATTATCCATCTATTGGATGGAGACAAATGCCAGAAAGAATATTCGCCACAGTCGGGGATCGAACCCAGGACCCCATGATTAGGAGTACTACTTCTTTGGTCAAAAGATTACCTCTCCTTGGGACTGCCATGTTTAATCTCCGCCATTTATGTAAAACCATTTGTCGTTGAGTTATCTAACAGCTCTTATCAAAGATGTAGATACGACGGCAAAATTTTAGACTGGTCCAAACTGAAAGGAGTTGCCGAAATATCTTCCTTATTGGACATTTTTTCCAATTCATGTAAACTTATTAAAACTATATCATATATTGCTTGATCTCATGAGAATCGTCTCAATAAGACGATTCTTATGAGGTCCATCAAAAAAGGATTAACTGAGATAACCGTCCATAATTTATGTATGCAGTCGAAACTGACCTCTCAAATATGTCGCATAAAAGTCTATTAAGCAACCTCTCTCATGAACGACCAGATTTTGGCCGTCCCTTATTGGCCAATGAACACAAGTTTATATTTTTACTTGGTTATTTCAAAGAATTATTTTTTTAGCGTCAGTACAATCAGTCTTACAAAAGAACGGAAAAATTACGATGCAACTCAAAAAGTGATGCATTGTACCAATAAGAATCAGTTACCTGTCCCAGACAGCCGTTAATACTGCCTTTAACAACTAAATTCCCACTATCTGCCATTTATCGCACTATTTCGAACATCAAATTAAAACCCAGAGGTTCAATCTACAAAAAATCCTAGCACAGTGCATTTTAATTCATAATATATTGCCTGGGTTTTGTTCGTATCTAATTTTAGTAACGGGAAGTTTTAAAAGCATTCACCGGGGTGTTTCATGAAAGCCAAAAAACAAAATCGTTACTGCATAAAGTCTAACATTTACATCACCTTACAACCATCCAATCAGTGGAGGTGCGAATAAGCAAGCATGCATGCTTGATTTACGATCGAAGGGCTTCCGATCAGCAGATGTGTAATTGATTTATTGGTAGGCTCTGGGCAAAATGCGATTTTCGCCTATCATAATCAGGCGACTTCCCGTATATTCAGCAGACTTCGCTTTGATTAGCGGCTCAGGCGAAGTTTTGTGAAATCAAGCGACTTCTTCGCCTCAGTTGCCCACTCTGCAGAGCCTTATTTCATGATGAGAATGTATATTTGATATTTTTAAATAAGAGCTTTGCTAAGTGGCACACATACGCCCGAGGGTGCTTGTCACTGAAAACGCCGAAATTTGCAGCTATTTTGTTAAGTCAAAGATATAATTGACCCACGAGACCCACGAGGACATGTATCTCTCCACTGGCTTTAACATCTCAGAGGGATTTGTATTCTAACAAAAGTTTTTCTCAAATATACAAAGTTTCTTTCGCAATCAAAGATGGGTGTCCATGATATATCAATAGCATTATGATACAAATGTCTGTACTTTGAACGCCATGATGTTCCGATTTTATTTTCATTAAAGAAAACCAATGTAATACTTGGTCTTGTAGCATTTTTTTTTGTCTCAATTCAATTTCTTTTACAATGCAAGAAGAATGATTGAAATCGGTACATTGGTTTGGCAGAAGATGTTTAAAGAAAAAGTTTACGCATGGACGGACAGACGCACGCACTGACGAAATATGTGCGACAGACAACGCCATGACAATAGCACTCTCACAACTAAAAATTGTTAAATAAATATATTTCTCCCATAACCTGAAAATGTTGGTTTTGTTCAATCTGAATTCCAACAAATTATAGCAGACTAATTTTAGCTACAATGTTTTTCGTAACTTATTGTCAGTACATTTTGTTAGGTATTTGGCATATACAAATCTGTAAGGGAAGTAATAAGAAATAATTCTATAGCTTCATAAGATGCATTTATCTCCTTTTGATCAATGTTCTAGAAAATGTACCTATTCAGATATTTCTACACATGTAAACTTACACAATATTTACATCTCTTTGCATTTACATGTTTAAAAGTGATGAATTAATATTTCTACTAAATAAAGCTAACTCAGACTGAAAGCAGCATTTTGAGGTCTCTTTAAAACTATTTTGTGATGATTTACTGGGTCTGACCCGAATTCTACCAAAATATTTAATTACCCCTAACCCACATACCCTTTACAAACAATACCAACTGAACTATTCTAAACACATTTTCAGGAACAATTTAAGTAAAGGTTCATCAAAGTTTTCAAAGTGAAAATTGGCCATGCCTTGCCTTGCCCATATTTATCGGCCCATCAAAATTCCATGAATAATTTGAGTAAAGGGTCACCTAAGGAATATTGATACCAAGTTTCATTTAAATTTGGTAAATGAGTTGGAAGTAGAATTTTTTAGATTTTATAGTAAAACAAGGTGCCAAACTGTCACAAGATACGCCCGTCAAACTGCTTAATATTAACTGGGGGTTTGAATAGAACTGAGGTTATTTTGAATGAATTTTTTTGTCAAACAAAGTATGAAAAACAACAAAGGGCAATAACTCAAAATATACGCTAGGTAGAGTTATGGTTATTGTACACTGCACTCCCCCTTGGTGAGCTCTATCCATCCATGAAGTTTCATGATTCTAGCTATTATACTTTTAGAGATATACTCCGGACAAGATTCAAGTATGAAAAACAACAAAGGGCAATAACTCAAAAAATAGGCTAGGTAGAGTTATGGTTCTTGTACACTGCACTCCCACTTGGTGGGCTCTATCCATCCATGAAATTTCATGATTCTAGCTATAATACTTTTAGAGATATACTCCAGACAAGATTCAAGTATGAAAAACAACAAAGGGCAATAACTCAATAAATAGGCTAGGTAGAGTTATGGTTCTTGTGCACTGCACTCCCCCTTGGTGAGATCTATACACCCATGAAGTTTCATGATCCTAGCTATTATACTTTTAGAGATATACTCCAGACAAGATTCAAGTATGGAAAACAACAAAGGGCAATAACTCAAAAAATAGGCCAGGTAGAGTTATGGTTCTTGTGCACTGCACTCCCCCTTGGTGAGATCTATACATCCATGAAGTTTCATGATTCTAGCTATTATAATTTTAGAGATATACTCCGGACAAGATTCAAGTATGAAAAACAACAAAGGGCAATAACTCAAAAAATAGGCTAGGTAGAGTTATGGTTATTGTACACTGCACTCCCATTTGGTGAGCTCTATCCATCTATGAAGTTTCATGATTCTAGCTATTATAATTTTAGAGATATACTCCGGACAAGATTCAAGTATGGAAAACAACAAAGGGCAATAACTCAATAAATAGGCCAGGTAAAGTTATGGTTCTTGTGCACTGCACTCCCCCTTGGTTAGATCTATACACCCATGAAGTTTCATGATTCTAGCTATAATACTTTTAGAGATATACTCCGGACAAGATTCAAGTATGAAAAACGACAAAGGGCAATAACTCAAAAAATAGGCTAGGTAGAGTTATGGTTATTGTGCACTGCACTCCCCCTTGGTGAGATCTATACACCCATGAAGTTTCATGATCCTAGCTATAATACTTTTAGAGATATACTCTGGACATGATTCAAGTATGAAAAACAACAAAGGGCATTAACTCAAAAAATAGGCTAGGTAGAGTTATGGTTCTTGTGCACTGCAATCCCACTTGGTGAGCTCTATACACCCATGAAGTTTCATGATTCTAGCAAGTATACTTTTAGAGATATACTCCGGACAAGATTCAAGTATGAAAAACAACAAAGGGCAATAACTCAAAAAATAGGCTAGGTAGAGTTATGGTTCTTGTACACTGCACTCCCACTTGGTGAGCTCTTTCCATCTATGAAGTTTCATGATTCTAGCTTTTATTCTTTTAGAGATATACTCCGGACAAGATTCAAGTATGAAAAACAACAAAGGGCAATAACTCAAAAAATAGGCCAGGTAGAGTTATGGTTCCTGTGCACTGCACTCCCCCTTGGTGAGATCTATACACCCATGAAGTTTCATGATCCTAGCTATAATACTTTTAGAGATATACTCCGGACAAGATTCAAGTATGAAAAACAACAAAGGGCAATAACTCAAAAAATAGGATAGGTAGAGTTATGGTTCTTGTGCACTGCACTCCCCCTTGGTGAGATCTATACACCCATGAAGTTTCCTGATCCTAGCTATAATACTTTTAGAGATATACTCCGGACAAGATTCAAGTATGAAAAACAACAAAGGGCAATAACTCAAAAAATAGGCTAGGTAGAGTTATTGTTATTGGGCACTGCACTCCGTATTGATGAGAAGAATATAACTGCCAAGTTTAAAGTCAATCGGACTTACGGTGACAGAGTTATGCTCCGGACAAAGAAGTGGACACCGCCGGACAACCGGACGCCCGGACGCCCGGACACCACGGGTGATCCCATAATACGTCCCGTCTTCGACGGGCGTATAAAAAGGCCCCACCCTGCTATATCCAAATTTAGGGTGCAATCAAAATTCCTGAACAATTCAAGTAAAGGGTTAACCAAGGAACAATCATGGCAAGTATTGTTGAGAGTGGTCAAAAGGTTTGGGAGGCGAAGATTTTTAAAGATTTTAAAGTGAAAATATGCCACGCCCTACCATGCCCATATTTGGGGGTCAATCAAATTTTCTTGAACAATTTAAGTAGAGGGTTACCTAAGGAACATTCATGGCAAGTATTGTTGAGAGTGGTCAAAAGGTTTGGGAGGAGAAGGTTTTTAAAGATTTTAAAGTGAAAAAGTGTCACGCCCTGCCATGCCCATATTTGGGGGTCAATCAAAATTTCTTGAACAATTTAAGTAGAGGGTCAGTCAAGGAACATCCATGCCCAGTTTCATTTTAATCAGCCAAATGGTTTGGGAGAAGAAGATTTTTAAATATTTTAAAATGAAAATGCGCCACACCCTGCCACGCCCATATTTGGGGGTCAATTAAAATTTCTTGATTAATTTAAGTAGAGGGTCAGTCATGGAACATTCATGCCAAGTTTCATTTAAATCGGCCAAATGGTTTGGGAGTAGAAGACTTTTAAAGATTATAAAGTGAAAATAAGCCACACCCTGCCACTCCCATATTTGGGGGTCAATCAAAATTTCTTGAACAATTTAAGTAGAGGGTCTGTCAAAGAACATCCATGCCAAGTTTCAATGAAATTGGCCATATGGTTTGAGAGGAGAAGATTTTTAAAGATTTTAAAGTGAAAATAAGACCCACCCTTCCACGCCCATATTTGGGGGTTCAAACAAAATTTCTTGAACAATTTTAGTAAAGGGTCACTCAAGGAACATTCATGCCAAGTTTCAATGTAATAGGCCAAATGGTTTGATAGGAGAAGATTTATAAAGATTTAAAAATGAAAATATGCCACGCCCATATTAAGGGGGAAGAATAAATTTAAAAAGAGGGTGGCCCAAGGAACATTTCTGCCAAGTTTAAATAAAAAAAGCCCATTGGTTTAGGAGCAGAAGATGTTTAAAGAAAAGCTTAAGCATGGACAGACGCATGGACGGACACACGCACGCCAGAAAACGCCAAGACAATAGCTCCTTGGCCTTCAGGCAGTGGACCTAAAAATCAATCAGAGGGATCAAAATAAAAAATAATTCTTGCCTCACGCACAAGTGGGCACCATAAAGATTCATTGTTGCTAGTTTCAGTTCATTCCAATCGAAATTGTAGAAGGAGATGGGCACAGAAATTGCTAACTAACAAATGGACGTGCAGACATATCAATGACCGGGCTGCAAAAGTATAAGATGTCTCTGGCGTAAATAAAGAAAAAGGGGCATTATTTTTCACTTAATCTGTGTTTTACATCGTAAGTAACATGAAAAGTACTATTTCACATACATATGATGTCACTTATTGCTAGCTGTACATGTAAAAATATCTTTTAAATGTTTTAGATGACAACTCCTAGTATAAATACATACAAGTAGAAATGGCGGATTGCAGCTGTCAATCAAAAAATCAATAGACCAATCAAATCATTCATTTAGACTGGAAGTAAACATTGAACTCAATATTGGCCTATTGATTTGGATAGGGAATTTGAATAAGAGAAGGTGTTATTTTTCAAAATTCATGGCCAATAACATGTAACAAATAGTCAGTTAGCAGGCTAAACATGGTTTCTGTGAAGATTTTAAAAGTTTTCACAATATCCTATACATGAAATTCAGCAAAACACATACAAGCCATGTTTTAATCCGATACAAATTCTTTGAGTAAATCTGATAAGTTGTTACCCAAGGATCATTTCTATGAAATCTATAACCTTAATTCTTAGAAGATTTTCAAAGTTTTCACTATATAGAGAAATTAGCCCTGCAGTGTCTTCATTTTCCATAATTCTTTCCAAAGCTTTTATCTTGACAGGTGTAAAAAGCGGGATTGTATGGCAAACAAGTCAGTTCAGATTAAAACTGTTGGCTGGGTATTGTAAAAATGAACACAGTTAAAAAACACATTTCTAACTATATGTTTATCCTCGGACAAACGCCTGATCCTGTAATCAGAGACAATAGTCTTTAATGTAACTTATTAGAGAAGCAATCATCAGCATGTTGAAATGTTAGCTTGACTGCACCAATCTTGTATCCAGTAGTGAACTAAGGTGTAACTGTACCTGAAACAAAAAAATAAAAACATATATGAACATGTGTCAAACAATGTACTCAAGACTATCCATCACATTACTGTATCCTTGTTTGGCTTAAAATATCTCAACTCTAATATTTCAGACTTTTAGATAAAACTAGAATTGTCATTATAGGACCATCAGCCTTGAATATAAGCTGCACACTAAAGATGTTGTCAATGTGAAACTTTGAAAATTAGAAATTGCAAACATTGCAAAATCTTGTATGAAATATTTCTACTAAGAACAGTAAACATTGTGAAAAATGAGAAAATTATTTGTAACTCCTACTTCTTTTTCAACACTATTTTTTGACATCTCTCTCCTTTAAGCTGACAATATAAAGGACGGTTTTACATTGGGGTTACACCTACCAGCTCCTCTGTGTGTGTAGTATTTGTTAACACTTCATGTTCGTCCTCTATCTCAACATGGAACCTGTTCTTTTTGACTTCTGGAACATTAGAATGGAATTGTTTTTGCTTCTTAACCCATTACTAGACAAAATTTTAGACAGGTCAAAATAGAAGCTGCAGACAACAATTTCAAGCGGATGGAATCTTTAATTCTTTTGTCTTTTTCCATGGAAAACATTGTGGATAATGAAAAATTTGCTTGTACAAGCAATTTCTTCATTTTTCACAATGTTTTACAAAGCCTTTATCTTGGAAGCGTTAAAAAGCAGGATTGCCTGGGAATGGACTACCCATTTACAAAATGATTATAGGCAGGTCCAAATTGAAAGAGGATGCAGATGGTACTACAAATTGTGCTAAATTTGGAAAATAAGTGGCAAATAGGGTAGAAACATTATTAGAACAAGAGGACCATGATGGTCTTAAATTGCTCCCCTGAGTATGATGGTTTCGTGGCTTTATGATATATACAAAACAGCAAAGCCCTCTGTCTAATTATTTTGGAGAAGATGCTTAAGGATTTTCTCTAGCCTGATCCCACCATATAGCGCTTATTTCCTGAATATGGTAATTTGGACAGATGGATGCCAGACATTTACTGATCACAATAGCTCACCTTCAGCATGTTGTGCTCAGGTGAGCTAAAAAGGTGAAAATGTTTGTTACAGACAATTTCTTCTTTTCCCAAGAAGTTTTCACATGAAAGTATTTCTCCGGCGTGTCAGAAAGGGGCATGTGTGGTAATGGGTTAATCTTAAAATGTAAACTTTGTTTTATTGAGCTAAAAAATCATCAGGGACAAACAGGTGGTGTACATGAAGATTAGAGTGCACATAACGTGCAGGCTGACCTCTGCAAAAATGGGAATATGC
Source organism: Fragum fragum (assembly GCA_946902895.1). Lineage (NCBI taxonomy): Eukaryota > Metazoa > Mollusca > Bivalvia > Cardiida > Cardiidae > Fragum > Fragum fragum. Next base: position 46,412,659 of record OX336365.1, read on the forward strand.
CAAGGTTAAGTTTGACTAGGGATAAACTTTTATTTAGAGATCTAAAAAGCAAGGGCACCTCCTCTGGTTATTGACATAATTTCTTTATTGACAAATGTCTTTCAAATTGAATTGTTTGCAACTTCTTTGAATTTCGACCATTCAAAATTTGGCGTCTGAAAATGGGATTAACCAGGAATCTCATAGCTACTTTATAGTTAGGTGGTAAAAGGAGAACCCCCACAAAGGAAAAAGATACAGTCTCAAACTTTTCATCGGTGGCTTATCATCTAAGATGCCAAATGTTTGATTCTCAGATGCGACTGTAAATATCTGGACTTTTCAATGACTCACTAATTAGTCCATAGTTCTGGTACTAGTGAACTATCCGGGAAGAAGCTAGATTGTTGTTTCCAAATGATGTACAGTGAAAAGGTTTGACCAATAATCTTATCATCAAAGCAAAATATTAATTTGACAAGCCTAAAATATTTTTGTCTGATAAATAATTGGCAATTGCTGAAAGATATATTTACCTGTTTGGCTGTTATTTTTCAATTCAACCATCTGATTTTTGTCAACACCCAAAACAATGGCCTCCCTGTAGTCAGATATTTCTGGAGTGCAAGTAGCTGATATTTCTAATACCTGAAACAAGGATAAAGCATAATGAATGAGTGATCATGGGATATTTCATAAAACTAGTCATCAACAAACAGATGAAAATTAGGCTTTTCTGTGTTTTCATCCGTTTTAGTTGACAAGCTTAATAAATTCAGTATTTCATGAGCACAAGTTTGATATTTTATCTATAATATGACAGAAATTAAAAAGAAAAAACACCATCAAATCCACAACTTTCATGATACCAGACATTCTGTGAAACATATGATGCCTTTTGCAAAATGATGTTATTACATGCATTATGTGACTTCACTGTAACAAAAGACATTATTATATACTTGTCATCACTTTGTAACCCTCAACGTTATATGACACCTTTAAGATGGTATCTTTTTTGATTATATATAAGATAAGGATAATTTCCTCTCAATTTATATGTAAACCGGAAGGATCCAAAGATGGAATTCAAATATGACCAAAGGAGCATCATATGAACAAACCTTATATAAGTTCACTTGTAGATTGTACATACCAAATATCAATGTTCAAAATATCCTTGCTTTAGAGGAGAAGATTTTCAAAGATTTCTTTCATTCTTTTCAATGCAAATAGGTTGTCCTGGACGGGGGGATGTAATTTTATAAGATCTTTTAAGAATTCCTTTTTGCTCAACTCAGACAACACTGGATGCCTGACTGGACTGGTGATCACAATAGCTCATCTTGAGCACTTTGTGCCCAGGTGAGATAAAAGTACATCCAAAAATATTGGATTAATACTCTGAATAATTCCAAATTTTAACCTTGGCCTGTGACTTTGAAGTTATCACATTTTGAATAGCACATCTACTCTAAATGGAAAAAGTCTGTGTCAGGCTGTTTCATCATCCATAAATGTAGGATTAATACGCCAAAAAAAAAAATACGGATGTATAATTGAAATAGGAAAGTAATAGTATAGATAGACAAAGCCAAACAATATCCATCTTCTTAAATGAGGAAGAGTACATGGGAAGCAAACAATTCTTCAGTCTAGCGAGAGTATAAGGGAAGACAAGTTGATATTCATCATAGTTAAAAAGTCTAGCAGCATTCATTACTTTCCTTCCATAAATCTCACAAAATTAGACTCATCAACCCATTCCCACACAATGATCCTTTTTGACGTCTCTCAAGAAAAAAAAAATAATAGGCAAACATAGTGTAAAATGAGATTGAAAACAAGAAATTTCTTCATTTCCACAATGTTTTTAACCCAGCTGGTTATAAAACCCCAAAATTTTATGAAGTTTAAATTGTCCTCTGCAACTCATTTCAATTTGGACCTGTCTAAAATTTCTTGAGTGGAAATGCATTTAGTTAATAATATTCACTATATTTAATATATCATTTTTTTTAAAAGATTCTAATTATAGGTCTTTCAAGAACAACCATGTAAAACTTGGATGAAAGCCACTTGATACTTACTAGGGGAAAATAGAATTCACTATACCATATAAAAAAATTGCCCCCACTAATAAATTAAATGTTTTTCTTCCAATCAACGTTATTCTAATGAATCTGATAAAGGGTCATCTAAGGATAATTCCCATAAATTTGGTCTTTCAATCCATCTGATAGGACCAGATTAAAAACAAGAGGGCCGTTGGCCCTGGGGCGCTCACCTGAGATGAAGGCTCTTTTTCTTTCAACAGTCTAATTTCATGTTAAGGTTAGGATTATGAAACAAGTGGGCCACACTTACATATAAAGACTAAGAACCTGGGGATCCAAAAATCTAAATTAAAAATTCCAGGGCTTTAGTGCTGTTTGAAAGAAAGAAAAAACTTTTTTCTCCCTCTGGATCCGTGGGTTATAATTTCAGAAATAAGAAAGAAGTCTGTGAACGGATGCTTCATGCCTATACCCCGGCTCCGCCCCTGGAGACCCGAGGATCATGATTTTAGCTATTTTGTAAGAGATCAATATACTGATATTTCATGCAAAATATTAAGGCTCTACGCCTTCTGGGTCAGGAGGAGAAGATTCTTAAAGATTATTTTAAAATTTCACTTTTGTTGCCATGGCAACCAGAGTTTTTAACGGATTTCAATTCTTTTAGCTATTTTAAGGGGGACCACCTAAGAAACATTTCTGCCAAATTTGGTTCATATCGGCCCAGTGGTTTGGGAGGAGATGTCATTTAAAAAAATCTTTCTTTATTTCTATATAAACCCCACCCCCCTGGGGCTCCGCCCCTGGGGAAATGAGGATCATGATTTTAGCTATTCTGAAAGAGGTCAATATACTGATGCTTCATGCAAAATATAAAGGCTCTATGCCTTCTTGGTCAGGAGGAGAAGACGACGGACGGACGACGGACGGACGAAAGGGGATCACAATAGCTCACTACGTGCTCAGGTGAGCTAAAAATTCACTGTTAATCATACATGGATATTAGCCCCGCCCCCAAAAAGCCTGGTTTGAAGCTAATAAAGAGTCACTCAAGGCTCATTCCAGTGAAATATGGTTAAAGTCAAACCAGTTATTTCTGTTAATGGACACAGCTCTAGACAATAGTCCACTAACTTTCAAAAACAATTCACCTCTGAAATATAAATGCCCCAAAATGCCATTTTTATCACATAACCTCAGCACTAAAACATAACATTTGGATCACCAGTTAGTATTAAATAACTTAACTTGTGTTAGTTTAAACATATTTTATTTGACAAACCTTACAACACATACAATATGTTTTACATTCAACAACAGCTACCGGCTAAAATGGTTTGAACAAAAGCAAAGCTTTAATAGTTCCTCTTCCGTTTGACAGATAGAGACAAACACATGGCTATCTCTTGATCAAAAATAACATAGAGATATGCCAAAAGTAAAGTTATTCAATACACATTGGGAAAAAAGCAACTAGTTATATTCAAAATATTTTCATATAAAGCTCTCCAGAAATCATAAGTTCAAATAAGCTGTAAATCTACATGCTAGACCAATCACCTATGCTTTTGGGTTCTAAATGGCAGTGCAGAGATTTTACCAAATAAGGGAATTACATGTAAACAATATATGTATCTTTTTTCCTTCAAGAAAATTTAAACCATATGTTATTTTATTTCATTTAATTCATGCTTAAAGAAAATAAACATAAGAAGTTTCAAATTTTGTTCAAGTAAATTACCTTGTACACAATTTTGTCTCCTTTCTTTGGCTCGCCCTTCAAGGGAGGCAATTTTGAAAAGTCGACAGTTGATGGGGGTAGAGTTACATCCCCATTCTTTTTCTTGCAATATTCTTCTTCACAACTTGTCTTCTCTGGTTGCTTTTCTGAGGGTGGTTCTTTTGTACGAATTACATTTTCTTTTTTCTCGGGATTCTGTAAAAATATGGGTTTACAGCCATTTGTACTGTCATGCAAAGCGAAAACAGAACATAAAATACTTAATGATCTTTATGTCTGTCATATATACTACATTATTCATTTCAATATAAATATAACAAACCAGTTGATGGATCTGGCCACACTCATTGATTTTGAAGTTTGCCTAAAATATTAACCCATTCCCAAACAACACAATTTTAGACTGTTTCAAATTATAAGGAGTTGCAGACGACATTTCATAGTGTATGTAATTTGAAAAATAATGGCTGATTGTGGCAGGAAACATTGTGAGAAAAAGAGAAATGGCTTGTCACAAGCCATTCCTTTTTTTCCAAATAATGTTTTTGTTGGTACATGTATTATCTTAAAGGGGTGTCAAAAGACCTTATTGAATGGTAATGGGTTAAACCATTACCTCTCAATAATGTCTTAACGCCTCTGTAAAATAATACAAACTAAAAAATTATTCAAAAAGGAGAAATGGTTTGTAACAATTGAGTGGTAATGGTTAAATGTAGTGTCGGTTGTTGAGAGGTAGAGTGTCTGCTTCCCAATCAAGAGGTCCTGAGTTTGATTCCCGGGAGTGACTATCGATTATGATTTTGTCATTAGCCCACATTATTGGCATGAGTACTGGTGTATTCTACAGGAAGCAGTATTGAGAGGGATTGATCTTAGTTGGACGAACTCTTTCCCAATCCATGTAAAATAAATAAGTTTAAACCATTGGGTTAAAATGCCTTATTTTTGATAATTTATGGTCAGTTACATGCAATAGAAAATAAAATGGTTGCTTGTCAACTTTAGTTGAATATGTACGCTGACAGACCAACAAAAATGCTGAACATAAATGTTGGAGTTAAAGGTTCAGTCCCTGAACCTGTAATGTGTGTTCTCACTGTTCTGAACAACATTTGCATGATTAACTCTGATCAATTGATAAAGTAAAGTTTTGTATCAAAACATTATGTATAGAAAGAGTGAATTGGACAAAAGTACTGAGATTGTTGCTTGATAATCAAATAGGACCCTGCTTAAATAATTGTAGATGCAAACAAGAGGCCCTTTAGAGCTAGATACTCTCTACTGGCAATTGAGTTCCCTAAATTTTCCAAAACCCTTTTCCTTGTATCTATCAAAGAAATTCTCTTAAACATAATGGAATCCTCATATTGGCAGCCTGATAATATCAATTCTCTACTTAATTGAAACTTGTTTCATAAATAAACATTAGTTCTATAGAACAAATACTTCCTTTTGGATAGCAACTTTCTAGAATTTGCAAAATGTTTACAAATTTGAGTTAAGACTAGTGATTCACCGTATTTGAAAACTAGTCCCTTCTTTTAATAGGAAAATAGAGAAAAGAGTTCTGAATCCAACGCTCAGCTCAAGCTTACACCTACTTAAGAGAACACGTAACCTATCCTCTGGAAAAATGATCAGCTTTTACAAGTGATGTAGTCAGTCTCATATTAGATAAATAAGTCTTTTCATTACTATCATTCCATTCTTTTCTTTTATTTTACTAACCCATTCCCACTCAATGACGCTTTTGGATACCAACAAGAAAAACGATTGGGAAAACATTATGTAAAATCAAGAAATTGCTTGTAACAAGTAATTTCTTAATTTTCCACAATATTTTCTACCCAGAGAGTTGCAACAATCTAAAGTTTCATAAACTCTATATTGTTATCTGCAACTCCTTAGAAGTCGGATAAGTCTGGTTTCTGCTATCTGGTAATGGGTTAAGAGTAAATGCAAATTTAGCTTAAAAAACACAGGCCCAGGAATAGATTTACTTACAACAAATATAGTTGACACATTAGTGGCAACAGTGTTGAGCTGGTCTTCCTTGGACATTTCAAAATGACCATTTCTCTGTTGTTGTTGGCCCCTTCCAGGTCTCTGCCGGACATATACTGATGCACCACTGGATAAAGTTTTTCTAGTCAGTTGACTTGGTGAAGGATTGATAGATTTTCTACCTGGTCTTGGTTCAGAGCTTGGACACTTGAACTGAAAATCTGAATGACTGTTTGTAGTGATAGTGTCTGACTGGTATCCATTATATTTAACTGAACTATCACTATAAACAGATCTATCTACAATGTCTGATTTTGGACTGAAATTACTAGTATTGTGTATGCTTTGAAAAGATACCTTTTCTGTATCTTTCACAGAATGCTTGTCACTTGTTCTTTCAGTGTGTGTTTCATTACTTAAGTTTTTAATTTCTTTTTTAGACATTGAAGAGTCTGTGTCACTACTAACTCTGTCCTGAGCCTCTCTGTATGCTTCTTTTTCATCCAAAATCTTTGTGCTAGACAAAAAATTATACTGTTCAGTGTTTTTTGTCAGCTTTTCCTCCTCGTCAGAGTTAAACATTGTATGTTTGTTAGGTTCTGGTTGGTACACATTCAGATTTCTGTAGCCATGCCTGTAAAATTTTGGAGAGATTAATTTGTCAGGGTATGATCCAAAGAATGATTCATCTTTATTGATTTCTCTTCCTTTATATATGTTTGTATCAGGGCCCTTGCTATCTATTGATTGATTGTCATTCTCAATTTCCCCATTTTGATTCTGTTGATCTTTTTTCTTCTTTCGATGTTTCCTTATTCTTTTCCTCTTCTTTACACTACCAGCCGCATCACTAGCAGTATCATCTGCATCTACAACTTCACTTTCGTTTACTGGTTCAGCAGCAATATGGTTTGTAACTGACTGTGTTGAAGCTATTTTCTCTCCTACTAATTTGCCAGCTAATATTGGAGTGTCCTTTGTAACAATTTTACTCTTTTGCTCATCTGTTCTAGTTGACTTGGCTGGATTGCTGACAGATTCTTCATGTCTCTTTTTCTTCTTTACTACTGGTTCACCTGCCAATATACAAAATGCCTCACTCTCGAAACTCATCCTTAAAGACAAATTTTTAAACATAACCTAGAAATACATGTCAGCTATTGGCAGTTTGGCTAAATGTTATCATCACCATCTTGAATTCACATTCACTGCACAAAAACAATAGAATCTACCTCTTTAAGGAGCCATATGTCTAAAGAATAGTAATGGAATGTAAATAGCACATGCTAATTTTTGCTAGTTATTGAGTGCTTCTGTGAAATCTAAATCAAATCCAACACATAGTTAAGGAGAAAACGGGCAGAGAATAAAAAGGGACTGACCAATCAACTGATCGACAAACTGACTTCCATATGTCCAAACAACATAGCTTTGGAGGATGTTAGAAGCAACTTGATGATTCCAGTTAGATAACAAGTTTGAACCCTTTCCTGTTTCGCAAAATTCTAGGCCTGTCCAAATTCAAAGGTTCTGCAGACGACAATTTTAAAGTTGATTTTCTGTAGAAATAATCATTCAGTAGGTTAGAAAATATTGTTGAAAAAGAAGAAATTGCTTGTCACATGCTATTTCTTCTTTTTCCACAATATTTTCTCAAGTATAGAAATACAGAGATGTAAAAAACAGGATTTGAACAGGAAAGGATTGAAACAGGTCCTAAATGAAAATTGAAGCCATTAATTTGAAAAGTAGGCTAACAGGAAAGTTCTAAATTTACATGGTAACAGAGGGTTGTTGGCCCTGGGTGGCTTACCTGAGAAGTTCTACACAATGGTATAAATTGACTAAGATTCAGAGGGACCATGTTTCCTTTTCAACCCAATCGGCATTTTCTTATTATTTCTTTTTCCAAAGAAGTTTATGGACATTAAACCCATTTCAACACAACAAAATTTTAGACTGATCCAAATTTATAGTTGTTGCAGACCACATTTCAAAAAATAAATTAATTTGAAAAAAAAAAGTCTGATAGGAAAGAAAACATTTTGAGGAAAAAGGAAATTGGTTATGTTTTTCCCTTGTTTAATTTTCTTCAGTACATAAAAAAGTGAGATTTTGTGGGAATGGGTTATTAGGTAATATAAACTTAGCAACTAGAAAACTTTTGAAGTTGCTCTAACTAGGAATTTTTCAAAAGTTAAGTCCCGGGGTCATGATGTCAGGGACATCATTTAAAAGATTTTGATAGACTTTCATCTTTTTATGCTACATGCCAAATATAAATTCACTAAAATGTATTATTTTTGACAATGGGATTTTTTTTATAAATGAGCATTTTTTCCAACTTTTTACCCCTGGCTCATGTTCTAATTGACCCCTTAGTCCATAATTTGAACAACCTAGGTAGAAATTTGTATGGATTGGAAGCGTTTTTTCCTTTAGACCCCTTAACTTTTTAAGGGTATGATTTGAACAATCTTGGTAGAACCTTGGTAGAAATAAATCTGTTACATTTAAATGAGCATTTTCCCCCCAACTCCTAGAGGCATCACTTGAACCCATTTGTTAGACATAGCTCTAGGAATGCACCATAGCATAAATGAAAGCCCTGTCTTTCCTTGATTGCAAGGAAATTTTGAAAGATTGACTAAAATTTCCCCCTTTCTGTTACCATGGGAGTCTAATTCTTTAGAACAGAGTTGTTTTTTTTAAAAAAAACTTTGTAAAAGCTTTACTCAAGGATAATCACTGCAAATCCTTCATGATTGACCTTATTGTTTGGGGGGTGGTGTTAAAAGAAATTTTTGAGGGAAGATGCAACTGAAGAAAACATTGTAGGAAAAGGAGGAATTGCATTTAAGAAGCCATTTCTTCTTTATTTACCTTATTATCATACAATACAGATTTTGTTTTTTCAATTGAAACCTAATACAACTTTTATTTGTTTGCATCCTCTTTGAATTTAGACTGGTCTCGAATGACATATCTAAGAACTTGTTAAACCTTTCCTGTACAAGCTCAGGATTTTACGTCCATGTGACTTTATACATGAGAAAATATTGTAGAAATAAATGGAATTGTTTATAACACACAATTTCTTCTTTTACTACAATATTTTCTTCCACAGAGGACCATTTCATTTCAATTTTCCTTGTAGTCAGCAACCTCTTTCAATTTGGACGAGACTAAAATTTCATAAAACGGGAAAGAGTTCATTCAATCTCACCTTGATCATCTGAGACTGTCTCTTTTCTCCGACGCTTCTTCTTGCTACTAGTTGATGTAATTTCTTCCAAACCAGCTGGACATCTCTCAATACTGCAATGTAATAACAGTACATGTAGTAATAAAGAACATTTAACTTCAACTTAACCTATTACCAGACGGCAAATTTATAAGATGGCCCAAACTGAAAAAAGTTGCAGACCACAATTTAAAGCTTATGAAATTTTGGATTTTTTACTTTTGGGGTAGAAAACATTGTGGATAATGAAGAAATTGCCTGTAACAAGCAATTTCTTCATTTTCCACAATGTTTTCCAAAGCTTTTTTTCTTGGGGGCATGTAAACACATAAGTGAGTGGGAATTGGTTAAATGCAAACCTCATAATTTACAGACAAAATTTAAGTCTAAAACCACATATGAAAACAACTTGTGATGTTGAATAAAATCCTCTACAGAATTGCATTAAATTCAAAGGGCTGTCAGCACTGGATGCACTTATTGTTGGTTAGTAATTATTTTGAAATTCTAATTTGAAAAACAACTCTGGTTTAACCAATTACCAGATGGCAAAATTTCAGACTGGTCCAAATTGAAAGGAGTTGCAGACGACAATTTAGAACTTATGCAATTTTAGATTTTTTCACCTTTCTGGGTAGAGAGCATGTGGAAAATGAAGAAATTTCTTGGTTCAAGCAATTTCTTCATTTTCCACAATGTTTTCCCAATAGTTTTTCTTGAGGGCATCTAAAAGCGTCATTGTATGAGAATGGGTTAAATGAGACAAGCTGGTGGTACAGGCCAAGATCAAGCTGCACATATGTGCCGCCTAATCAATGTCCATACCTCCTGCAAAAAACAGGAATATTCCAGATTCAGCATGTCAAGGGTTAAGCAAGTCAGACTTATAGTCCTTGTGTAGTGCAATTCTACTAAGTGTGATTTATCCACACATGAAGTTTCAAGTTGATAGTTCTTATTCTCTCAAGATATGTTCAAGAAAAATTTTAAGTCTCAAAAAGTAACACAGGGAACTAACTTAAATATTAGGGCAGCCAGGGTTCTGGTTCTTGTGCACTGCACTCCTAATTGTCATCTATCAATACATGAAGTTTCAAGCGGATAGATATTATTCTTTCAGAGATATGCGCCAGACTTAATGTGGGACAGGAGGATGGATGGAAGGATTGATGCTAATACCATATCTACCCCACTCATTTTTTTCATCGAACATGTCAGTAAGAAGGAAAGATATCAGGTTTTTTGGTTTACCTGAAGTCTTTGAAACAGTCTTTGAAACAGTTCTAGAGAAAAGTTTCAAACTTTTCATTATTTTAAAAAAGTCAAGTCAAGTCATCTTAGTGCATGTTTAACATCAAAAATTGAAAATAATGGAGATAGGTAATGTTTGACAGTACATGTATTTTAAAGTTTGAAGGGAGACAATCTTGCAATAATTTTTCATTTATTTCAGTAAAATTCAAGCTAGTATTTACGGGAAAGAGAGATTTAAATTTTTCACTATATACAAGATATTGAAATTTGCCCTGCCCATTAACTCTGTTATTATTTCTAATCAAATCATAATACATGTATTTCAATACTTCTGAAAAAGGATGATCCAAGGAATGCTTCTGTAAAATTTGGTAATTCAAGCAAATAGTTTCTGAGAAAAAAGACTATCAAAGTTTTCACCATATATGGAAACAATATCAGCCTATGAAAGTCATGTTTTTCAACAAAAAGGAATCTGATGTTAGAAAGCAAAATCAATCATGTGAAATTTGGTAGAGATCTGTGCTGTACTTTCCAAAGAAATGATTTATAAAGTACAAGAGGACCATGATGGTACTAAATCACTCACCTGAATCATCTGCTGTTATAAAATGCAACTAGAGTTAAATAATCATAACCAGTTTCATGAAGATTAATCTAAAATTGTGGCCTCTATAGTGTAAAACAAAGAAATTGTCATTAAGGCCCCTTTTCCCTTGTTTTCCAGTTGAACCTTGCCAAACTCAATAGGGTTCATCCTTATGACCACACAATAATTCTGGCCATGTTTCATGAAGATTGAGCCACAAATGTGGTCTCTCGAGTGTCAAAAAAGAAATTATCATTAGGCCCCTTTTCTGTGTTATCCAATAGAACCTTCCCATAATTAAAGGGTTCATCCTTATGATGTAACCATTATTCTGGCAAAGTTTCATGAAGATTGAGCCAAAACTGTGGCCTCTATGGTATAAACAAAGAAATTATCATTTTGGCCCCTTTTCCTGTGTTTTCCAATTGAACCTTCCCATAATTAAAGGGTTCATCCTTATGATGTAACCATTACAGGGGTGTGTAATTCCCATGCCCGACTTGTCCGACATTGGCTTTTCTACCTGCGGGCAAGTACATTTCTCAAGGCTAATTGTCCGTGGACAAGTAAATATCAGAGCAAATCTTGGAATGGTACTAAATAGATAGAAAATTTATGTTTGTGTTTGTATCTAAGGCTAGAAAATATTGTTTTGAATGAAGAAAATGCCAAATTCCAGCATTTTCTCCTTAAAAAATAATGTTTTCTCAAAATTTATCTGTTCTTCATCTTTTCAAGGACAAGTCCATTTTGATCCTGGACAAGTAGAAAACACATTTTACTTGTCCATGGACAAGTAAAGAAAATCTGTATTTCAACATCCCTGCATTATTCTAGCGAAGTTTAATGAAGATTGAGCCAAAATTCCAGCCTCTAAAGTGTAAACAAAGAAATTGTCATAAAGACCCCTTTTCCTGTGTTTTCCAATTGAACCTTCCAATAATTAAAGGGTTCAATCTTATGATGTAATCATTATTCTGGCCAAGTTTCATGAAGATTGAGCCATAATTGAGGTCTCTAGAGTGTCAACTAAGAAATTGTAATTGAGGCCCCTTTTCTGTGTAATCCAATAGAACCTTCCCATAATAAATAGGAATCATCCTTTTGACCTAACAATTATTCTGGCCAAGCTCATGAACATTGAGCCAGAATTGTAGCCTCTAGAGTGTAAGCAAAGAAATTATCATTAAGGCCCCTTTCCTGTGTTTTCCAATTGAACCTTCTCATGATGTAACCATTTTTCAGGCCAAGTTCCATGAAGATTGAGCCACAATTGTGGCCTCTTTAGTGTAAACAAAGAAATTGTCATTAAGGCCCCTTTTCCTATGTTTTCCAGTTGAACCTTGCCACACTAAATAGGGTTCATCCCTATGGCCCAACAAATATTCTGGCTATGTTTCATGGAGATTCGGCCAAAATTGTGGCCTCTAGAGTGTAAACAAAGAAATTGTCGTTAAGGTCACTTTTCCTGTGTTTTCCGATAGAACCTTCCCATAATCAATAGTTGAATGATTGATTGATTGAATGGGGTTTAGTGCCACTTTTAATTCATAATCAATAGGGTTCATCCTTATGATCTAAACAATTATTCTGGCCAAGTTTCATGAAGATTGAGCCAAACTTGTGGCCTCTAGAGTGTAAACAAATGATTGATTGATTGAATGGGGTTTAATGCCACTTTTAATACATAATCAATAGGGTTCATCCTTATGATCTAAACAATTATTCTGGCCAAGTTTCATGAAGATTGAGCCAAACTTGTGGCCTCTAGAGTGTAAACAAAGAAATTGTCATTAAGGCCCTTTTCCTGTGTTTTCTAATTGAACCTTCCCATAATAAAAAGGGTTCATCCTTATGACCTTACAATCATTCTGGCCAAGTTTTGAGAAGATTGAGTCAAAATATGGCCTTTAGAGTGTAAACACTGCAATTGTCAATGCAGCACAATGGACGAAAGACATTCAACAATCACAAAAGCTCACCATGAGCACTTGGTGCTCAGGTGAGCTAAAAAGTTTAATGATGCATGCATACACAGATGCATGCCAGACACAATATCATGGCAATAGCTCTCTTGTTTTCTGCCAGTGGAGCTAAAAATATATTTTATGAGTCTTTGATAACTTGAATATGAAAACTTGGATGCTATATATTGGTGGAACTGTTGAATATATTATTTCCAGTAAAGTTAGACAGCCATTCTAAACAAAGTCACACTTTTTGAGACCTCTCAAGGAAAAAACTTTTGAAACAATTGTTGACAAGTCACAAGAGGCCAAAGAGGGCATGTGTTGCTCTACTGCCTGAAATATGTCCACCTACATCAAGGGTCAATTGCTATACTGCTCTAAGTGTCTAAGCACTCCATAGACACTTAAGATAGTGTTGCAATTCACCTTTGACATGATGTAGTTCGTTTTCCTTGATGCTATTTACCCATTAATAAGCTCTCCCCCATTTTTTGTTTGGACCAAATTTCCTTTAATTCTTATGTAATCAACCAACTGTGCATTTAATATAAAGAAGAAGTTTTAGCTCTAAGGTATAAGGGACATAATGCATTTGTATGACAATTTTACCAAATGTAGTAAGTTGTCTCTCTCACACCATAAACCAAACATCATCCAACAACTTAATGTAGTTCCCATGTATGGGAAAAAAGCCCTGCCCATAATATTTCTGATTTTCTTTCTTTCAGTTTCGATAATGTTTTCTACCAAGTTTATTAAAGTTTCATCAACTTAATTAAACATCTGCAACATTTGTCCATTTGGAACAGTCTAAAGTTTTGTTTTCTGGTAATGGGTTAAATACATTTTTATTCTTTTCATCAATAAACTGTACATGTCCACATCAAAAACTAGTCCATTTCCATCTAAGATATGAGATAAAGTCAGATAATTTGCAAAACAAGTTTACAAAAAAGTATGTGTTGTCTCCCTCAAACCATTAATTAAATACAACAACTATATATTTATGTTGTAAATGGGCAAAAAGCCACACAAAAGCCATGATTTTTGAATGATTTTATGGAATTAATTTAAGTAGACCTTAACGCAAGGAACATTTCCGCAAAAGAAAATTAAATCAAATGGATAGTTTCTGAGACAATGATTTTTAAAGTATTTCTACTTTAGTTACTATGGAACAAAATTGTTTGCAGAAATTAGAAAGAGAACCATATCAAGAACAACCCTATGAAGTTTGGTTGAGATCTGATCAGAAGTTTTTGAGCAGAAGATTTTTTAAGAAAAGTTTATGCACTAACAGATGAACATGAGTATAACAGACAATGGCTTGCTGGACTTGGTCAGTGGAGCTAATAATGAAGAAACTGCTTGTAACAAGGAATTTCTCCATTTTCCACAATCCTTTCTACCCTAAAAGGCAAAGATTTTTCAAAACTATATCAACTAAATATTGTCTGCAACTTTTTTCTATCTTAACAAGTCTAGAATTTTGTCAAGAAAATCTTGTTTTGAATGAAACATTGCATGGATTGCTTCAACATAGAGGTGATCTCCATGTGATCTCAACAAAGGCTGTCTAATCAACCCTATTACCAAATAGAAATTTCTTTAGATTTGTCTAAATTGAAAGGAGTTGCAGACGACAATTAAAATTTAATGAAATCTTAATTTTTTAACTTTCTTGTTGCTAGCAATTTCTTCATTTTCCACAATGGTTTCCCCAATTGCTTTCTTGAGGAGCGTTCAAAAGTGTCATTGTGTGGGAATGTGTTAATATATCAACAAGAATTCATAGTTGTGCACCTAAGAGATTTAGTCAAAATTTATTTCTGTTTGGAAGCAAAGGTAATTGATTATCCATAATCTTGAGTTCTTTTACATAGATACCAGTACTAACTAGGACTAGGTCAGCAACACAAAGCTCAATCAGGCCAATTTTAGATTAAAAATTCTCAGCTTGCCAAAACCAACCTAGAAATGGCCAAATGACCAAATAGTGACCAAGTAATACAAGAGGGCCGTTGGCCCTGGGGCACTCACCTAAGATAAAGGCTCTTTTTCTTTAAATAGTATAATTTTATGTTAAGGTTAAGATTATGATACAAGTGGGCCATACTTAATACATATATAGGCTCTGTACCAGGGAATCCCAGTCTTACTGACAAATCCAAATCCCCCAAAGGGTTCTGCTCATGGCGACACGATGGTCATGATACTAGCTTCTTGAAAGTGGTCAATATACTGATGTTTCATGCAAAAAGCCTTACAGGTCAAGAGGAGAAGATTTTTGAAGATTACTTTAAAATTTCACCTTTGTTGCCATGGCAACCAGAGTTTTTAATAGATTTCAATTCTTTTAGCTATTTTTCAAGGGGACCACCTAAGGAACATTTCTGCCAAATTCCTTTTTTCATAATCATACTATATTATGTGGTAATTATATTAAAAATTGCATCCATTTATCATGAGGGGATCATGACAATTTTTACTAGCCCAATGCATTTTCTAATTGCCAGATCTCAATTAATGTGCCTACCTACATTATCCTACATGACCCCCTGAGAAGCCTCAGTGAGCTTTGGTGACCAAATTTTTTCCCAGGATATTTGCTTTCAGCACCCCTTTCCGGTGCTGCGTGAACCACGTATGCTATAAATAGGAAACTAACTAAAACCCAACAAGATGCAAAATCAACCTCTAAAGAATCAAATTCATAAAACTGGAAGCAATGATATAGATTTAGCTTAAAATTACAAAACTCTGAACTGGACTTTACATTAAATATATATATGAAGATAGTTGTTTTATCCCTTTCTTGTATAAACCCGGGATCCACAGTGATTTCATAGTTGTAACAAGCAATTTCTCCTTTTCCCACAATGTATCTACCACATAGGATGATCTCATTTCAAATTGCGTCCAGTTCTTATTGTTGTCTGCAACGTCTTTCAGTTTGAACAAGTCTAAAATTAAAAACAGGAAAGGGTTAAGTTGGATGAATAAAATTGAAAACAATTTTACTGCTTTTTTGTGGTCATGGCTACTCTTCTTTGATAAGATGCATGATAAGTGTGGTAGCAATCCAAAACTTCTCAAGGTCGGACAAGACAGTTTACAAGACAAATTTTAAGAATAGAACTGGATAAGATTTAGCTATAAAATAAATCATAGGACTGTCAGATACATAAAATCCCATTGATGGTCAGATAAAAAAAAGTCTTTTGATTTGTCATGAACTCCAGCTTTCTTACATGCATGATAATCAAGGCTAAGAGGATACTGCTTCTTTCTTGTTTACTAAATACTGCAGTAAGGTGTTTCTTCAAAAAACAACAATAGTTTTACTAATGATGGAATAACACTTTTATAGCTGCACATGATAAAACAAGATATAATGAAGTTCGAACCATCCTGTTTATTTTTGTTGTCGTTTCGAGTCTGGTGCAATATCCAAAGTTTTCGATCATCTTTGAAATATTGCATAATCGAAAATCTCACTAATCCCGGATTCAAAATTTGAGTGAAAAACAGTGGAAATAATCACCTGACACCGATTCGGTCGTTATCATGCAGCAGTTCAGAGCTTTCCCAATCTGGTAGGATGGAAGATTGCAGTCGCAACACAATTCGTTTCTTCTTACGCTTACACAATGAGTACCGACTGTTGATTCTCTCACACACGTCTGATATAAGAGGCATTTCTCGATATCTAACAAGAAACCAGCTGTTTTCAAGATCTTCAGCATCAAACACAAGACAAACTCTTGCTTGATTCATGGGCGCAGCCATTTTTTTAACAAAAACCCAATGTAACGGAATCAAAGAAATGAACAAAATAATTCATAATCAAAGTACTGCAAATCTTCATAACAGGGACAAGTCAAATACAAGTTGTTACCCTTGATCCCACAAAGAACTTGACCATTGACCACAGGCTGACTGTTACAAGTCAACTCGACCCGTCTAATAACTCGGCCCGGTCAACTCGGCCCCAATAGAGTAACACGTAACGTGTCATCATTATTCTCAGCATAGGCTTAAGGTTTGTACAAATGACGTAGTATTACCGAACTATGTTTACCTTTAATATTTTCAAAATATATTATTTTGTGTTTATGATATTATTACATCGGATCATTGCTTGATAATTTGATTGACTGTTAAATTTCAATTTAACATTTCAATCTGCAATCTGCATACATACATTCCCTCCCAACTGAATGATACTTGAATATGAATAGATGATAATGCTGGATAGTTCATGATCAGAAAAATAAGGAAAAACTTGCATACAAAAAGCCATTTGCATAAAAAAGGTTCGAGGACTGTGTGAGAAATATGTCTAGCGAATTAAGATATGATCGTCTCAATTAACGTTATTAACCCATTCCCACACGACAGCTTGAAATTTGGGATTGGTCAAAATTGAAAGAAGTTACAGACGTAAATTTCAAGTTGGTGGAATTTACTTTTTTTGTCTTTTTGGATAGAAAACGTTGTGGAAAATGAAGAAATTGCTTGCAAGCAATTTCTTCATTTCCCACAATATTTTCAAAAGCTTTTTTTCTTGAGGGGCGTAAAATATGGGGTCAGAGAGAAACTGGATAAATTCATTCACACTGGTCGGCGATTCTAAACATCGTGACCAAAGATTCAATAAGCCGTAGTTACTACCTTTAAGTTACCAAAACCGACGATCTTAATTATCATAGAGGCTGAAATTCAATCTCCTTTCGGTCTAAATGAAAGATTTAACGGGTCTATCGATTGTTTGCGATTTTTTCTATCGTCCAACAGCAGGCGACCCGTCAATTGTTATTTCATACCTCAAGTGCATAAAACAAAAGCTAAAACTTTGGTTGGTGGCCTTTTGTTATTTAGTATCATGTTGAAATCTTGCATCTACTGCAGTAGCTGAAGTCTTTTTCAAATAAAGTGGAGACCCGATATCTTTGGAGAGAACATGACCGTGCGACTTTCTCTTTTCGAAAACTTTTTGTACTGATGCACTATCTTCCCAATGACAGTAAAAACAAGATTATGAATTGATTTATGCCTTTTATAAATCAATTTATTAAGTCGACGCTGGGGAAGACCTAGGTAAATGAGTTACCTGATTATTTATTTATCTACTCATTTGCCTATAAAAAGGGTTAGACTCGCGTTGCTTGTTGAAGAACAAATGCTTAAGTAGCAGTGGATCGGCTAGTTAATCTATCGAGTAGAATGTGTTGGTGTTGACGAAAAATATGATGAGTTTATAGCAGAGCAGAATTGACGAATCGCCTCTGCTCTGTAACTTATGATAAGAAAAATCACAAAAATAATCGTTAGCAATATTAGTTTTGTCTTATGAGTTTTATATGTAAAAAATCATTATCTATCTTACTTAAAAAAAAAGATCAAATGAAACAACGAAATCGGTTTTTTACTTTTAAAGAAAAACTTGAAACATCGTTAATCGAGCGTTTTTTTCCTTAAAATACAAAAATACAGAACAATTTGAAATAAAACCCCTGATTTTTTAGATAAAATGAAATAAGAGAGAGAAAAGAAGAAATGCTATCTATTGCTCTGAGATATAGGAATTGGATTTGTTTTACGGCGCATCGACATCTGTGGTCACTTTGCACGCAAAGGCATTAAAATATAACATTACAATATCAACAAAAAACAGAAAATACATGATGATATATGAGGAATGAATAAAGAAACGCAAATGATGCCCCTTGTGTTCCCTTTAACTATCTTTTACAGTCAATATTGTTTTTCTATGAAATGGAGATGTGTTGATCGGGAGACTGTGAACAGTCGTCATGCATTCTAAAAACCCGATTGAGCGGCACAGGGTTACACAAGACTAGTGATTTCCAATATCCATATCCAATTAACCCACCCTAACACAATCCCTCCAAGAAAAGACTTGAGGAAACAAGGTTGAAAATGAAGAAAATGCTTGTACCCGCAAAAATTCTCTCAACATGAGATGGTGGCCTGGAATCTTTTAAATTTCGACCAGTCTAAATTTTTGTTGTGTGGAATTTGGATAAACAAGAGCTGGTCACAGTCATGTGACAAATGCCCCCAAAGGACAGGGTCAAGCATGTGGCACTTTAATTTGTTTTGTAAACACGACCACATGCATTTGTGATCTATACGTCTTGGTTTTTTTTAAAAATGAAATTTTAATACAAATACATAATGAAATCGAGAAATGAATTATGGACGGGTTTTTCTGAGGTCAAAAGTAGGTCAAAGGTCAAGGTCACTGGATCAAGGTCAAGGTCATGTAAAGTGGTCCACACAATTAAGCATCTGTCCAAATATGGAAACAATCCATTGAAGATACAATTTAACCATTCCGGGCGCAATTTAACCATTCTGGACGCCCCTTTGACCCCAGATTGTGACCTTGACCTTTGAGATAGGAACTTGGGTCTTTTTCGCGACACGTCGTCTGAAAGTGGTAAACATTTGTATGAAAGAAATTTGTACCTGCGAGCATGATTATAGAAGTCACAGAGCGGACACGGCAAAAAGTGCCGATTTTTTACCTTTGACCCTAGATTGTGACCTTGACCTTTGAGAAAGGAACCTGGGTCTTTTTCGCGACACGTCGTCTGAAGGTGGTGAACATTTGTATGAAAGAAATTTGTACCTGCGCGCATGATTATAGAAGTTACAGAGCGGACACGGCAAAAAGTCCCCATTTTTTACCTTTGACCCCAGATTGTGACCTTGACCTTTGAGATAGGAACCTTGGTCATTTTCGAGACACGTCGTCTTATAGCGGTGAACATTTGTGCAAAGTTATATTGAAATCCACTATTGCATGTAGAAGTTACAGAGCGGACACGAAAGCGGACGGACGGACAGTTCGATACTTATGCCTCCCTTTGGGGCCATAAAAATGTGATTTGGAAGAAAATTACAGCTTCCTACTACAAACTTGTGCTACAAGAACAACAGTCGTTCATCTCCAATTTAACCCATTCTCACACAACCCCGCTTTTTTACGCACCCCCTTCCCAAGAATAAAGGTAAGGAAAACATTGATGAAAATGAAGAATTTGCCTGATACAAAAAAATGTCTTCATTATCCATACTGTTTTCTACCTTCAAAGATAAAGATTTCTCAAATTCCACCAACTTGAAAAAGTCATCTTCATCGTCTTTCAATTTGGACCTGTCTAAAGTTTGTTGTATGGGTGTGGGATAAGTTGTCTCATACGAGCCGGCATTAAAGAAAGACCGAGGCAATTTTCTTGAACTAGAGACTCTCGAGCACCTGTATTACTCCACAAGTCAGAATATACTAATTTAAAGAATTATCAGTTCTACGCAAGATGTCCTTCAGTTTTAATGTTAACATCCGAATTCAGTCAGGGGTCTGTTTTTCTAAGGCTTATAGGTAAACTTTTTGATGGTTTTAACATTTTCGGTAAAATATTTGTTAGGTTAGGATGAATGCACAGATTTCTAAACTTTTTTCACATTATTGGTTTGTATCCCTGTTTTTCCTATTGGCCAGTTGTTGGAAATGCTTTTATTTCAAATGCATTGATGTGACTCGAATAATTAGAGGATCTTGCCTCTTGTATGCAGAGGTATTTGTTGTGTTGAGTATAGTAAAGACTAATGTTTTCATGAATTCAATATACATGTATAATCGGAATCATCTTTGATATATCTGGCAAATAAATCTAGTCAAATAATCCTTAAGAAAAGTATTTAAAAAAGTCAAGTCAAGCTATGTGAAATTCATTTATCAACCAATAACTAGAAGACAACATTATAGACGGATACAAATTCAAGGAAGTTTTTGGTGATAAATATATTCAATGAAATTTAAAAAAAAAAACCTTTTGGTAGAAAGCATTGCGGCAAACCAATAAACCGTCTCTTTTCTCTAGGGGAGTAAAAGCGGAATAGTATTTGAATGGATTAACCCATTACCAGATGATAAAATTTTAGACTGGTCCAATGATAAAATTTTAGACTGGTCCAAATTGAAAGGAATTTGCTAAAATTCTATACACAAGTTGGTCTAAACTTTCTAAGAGGGACTGGAAGCAATATAAGGGAGAGCTAGCAATAAGTAGTGCAAGAGGCACCATCTGAAGTGTTACTTTACGGATTGATCTCCGCGCCAAAATGAGCAATCCTTATGATGATAACGGACAAAACAATTCGCCAAAACAGCTGTTTCTCTCTCTCTCTCTCTCTCTCTCTCTCTTTCTCTCTCTCTCTCTCTCTCTCGCTCTCTCTCTCGCTCTCTCTCTATCACACACACAGAGAGAGAGAGAGAGAGAGAGAGAGGGAGAGAGAGAGAGAGAGAGAGAGAGAGAGACTATGCTTTAAGCAATTTGATTTAAGTAAATAAAGGTCGTCCTTCTTAGAGGCTCTGGCCTTGTAGACAAATGAAGTCCATTATCCGGGAGAAGGAGCGCCTGTTAACCCATTAAAATGTCTTTTATTTGATTGGCTCAAAAGGATTTTACGGAAGAAATGTTACAATCATCGAACCCATCCTAAATCAACAAGTGGTGAAAGGGGAAGTTATTAGAATATGTGAGAAAAATAAAGGCTGTTTTTGTCGTATTTAGCTTTTTTTTAAATCTATAAACGACATCTTTCTTTTCTGGTATAATTTCCTCCTCGATATGATTACAGGCGAATAAAATAAAACATTTTTATCTTTTTAATCAGAATTAAAAATTGGTGACAGTAAAGTTGTAGTTTCGTTTTCTAGGACTGATATAAACAGGACGTCCGTGTCGGTGAATCTTTTTATCGACGAGTTTGAACCTTTCTGGTGAAACGCTCCAATAGAACGAGGCAAAAAGCAACGGTACTTGACAGGCTGAGATCACACAGACTAATAATGGTCGAAATCTTTCACCTTGCAGATTTAACCCTTGTTATGCTATGCTTTATGAATAACCTTACTAAATTGCTGTAAAATCAAAGGGCTGAAAGTACTCAATTTCATAAACAACTCTGGCAGGAAAAGTACAAACAGGAGGTGTAAACCAAGGCCAGACAGCATTTATGTGCAGGCTGATCTTGGTCTACACCTCCTTCCAAAACCGGAATATTCCGGGTTCAGCATGACAAGGGTTGATAGAGAAAATATAGTCATTCTAGCATAAATGTTAACTGTTATCCAGGAAATTCTAATTAAATGGGAAAATCCAATTTTTGGATAAACTTCCTTCTGACACATAAAATGAAATTTTAAAAATGGTGTTTCGGAAGAATTTCTTTTTTCTGAACACCTTTGCCTGACTTACCACAAATCGACGATGGGAGACGAAAACCTTGTTACTACAGCTTTACTTCAATAATTTGTAGTTAGGAGATCCACGAAACAGAAAAGCACGCCATATTGCTAATTTAGATGCGCCTTTTTCTACTTTCCTTTTCATCTACAGTTGATTTGGTGACTACAGTATTCGCAAATGACGGGGTGTGCGATATATTTTTTTGTGTGTTAATACGAAGCAGTACCTAAACGCCGATACGAGTATTTGAATTCGCAAAATGCAAAAGGCCAATTTCTAGATATTTATACACGCAATTAGCACATAATGTACAGTTTAATTAACCAGCGAATTTCTTCTATAATGTTCCAAAGAAGTCCATAATTTCAATTTTGGAAAATATCCAACACTTCACAAAAAATGTTCTTTCTTTCAATAGTTGATATAAACGCAAGAAAATTTCACGAAAAGAAGAAAGCCGCTTGTCATGTGATAAGTCTTTTTGTCTACCCCAAGATACCAAGAGGTATGTACGTCTGGCCAGTCAAACCAAGGGACCAGTTTGGCAGTACGTAACTGTATCTACCGTTTTGGGAGATCATCTTGTTCTGACCTTCTCTCCTACTATACATTCTTTATTTTGAATACCAAATCCGATTACCTCTGCTGGTTTCAATCTCTTTTTCAGATGGGGATCCAAAACCTCCATTCTCAAGTTTATTCAAGCATTAGTTACGAAGCTTTGATCGCCATTCGACGATGATTTCAAAAAGCCCATTTCCTTGCGATGGTTCGTGAACATGCGAGTCATTTATACTTTTTATACGTTTTACAAATCGAGGGCTACTCTGATAACGTTTTAGATATCTACTCAGTATACAGACACTTAAAAAGCCCTCGAAATGTCGTCTGCAATTTCAGTCATAGCCAAACCAGATTTGTTGTATAAAGGTTTTAAAGAGGGTCGTGGGATTTCTTCCTCCTCTCGATCAAATATTCATTGATGAAGTCATGAAGTCAAGTGGTACAACTTAACATATAGACCAACTACTGAACATTGTTAGTGTGCAAACGCAGGACTGACAGTTGTCAACATGAAAACCGTCGTGTTCACGCTAATAAACACGAATTTGACAAAAATAATACTTTTGAGCTGTAAAGTTCTATCGATAATGGCTTTATTTACCCAGATGAAAATCTCGGAAAAAATTTAAAATGAGGCTCAATTTTTCTTGATGAATTATTTCGTCAAAAAACAGCTAGACGACACTATACTATTTGAAGACCATATGTCGATAACATAATATCCGCCATTTGGTTGATAAACTCTCTAGTAATCGGCGACATTTCGAGAGCACTTAGTGGACAAAATTCACTATAACCAATTACCAGGCGAGAAAGTTTTATAACGGTTCAAATTGAAAGGAGTTGCAGACGATAATTTAAAGTTTGTGACAATTTGGAAATTTTATTAAATCTCTGAGTAGAAAACATTGTGGAAAATGAATAAATTGCTTGTTGCAAGAAATTTCTTTTTCACATTTTTTTTCCAAATTGCTTTTCTTGAGACGCGTCATTTTGTGGGAAAGGGTTAACTTGAATATTTGGTAACGTAACAAATAAAATTATCATGAAAAGTATTGCAATATCAGCCATTGAATGCAAATTATATGTTAAATATTTCCAACAAGTCAATTTTTATTATCGGGCCACTATGCCACATCTTTTGATAAAGAAATGATTTCTGAGCGAATTAACATTCAATTAAGGGGATTCACGGAATATGCAGGCAAATACCTCAATCAAGTAACAAATATAGTGTAAATCATTCTAAACACGCTATCAGTGTCAGTATGTCGGTTAATACAACAGACCGACAACGTTTTGTAAACATCCTGGAGCAATTAAATTTACCAAATCGCATTAAAACGTAACATGGATATTTAATTGCTTTACAATGTTTTGATGTATGGATGTGTTACGAATTTTGCGATGAGTGAAATGCACAAAGTTATGTGCTTACATAAAGATTTTGTATTGTAGATGTTTGTCGCTAACCAATTTTGATATACATGTATATATATGTATATATATCGGTCAAGGACAATGAATTGAAATAGAATCAGAGCAAATAAGAGAAGCTAATTAATGAAATAGTACTAGACTAACATGGCTAATGAAAGTAAGTCAATTGGGGAATTAAACTTAGAAGAAGCAAAACAATACATCGGTGGTGTTGTGTTTGTTACAATTCTAATGACGATTGGCATAATTGGAAACTTGCATGTGTTATTTGTGTATAGCATAAAGATGAAGCCATCAAACCATAGAATCTTCATTATGGCTCTGGCAGTACTCGACATGATCACATGTAGTATCGGAATGCCCTTCATCATCGTAGATCTTCGGAATCCTCTGACGTTTACGATGACGTCGACCTGCAAGGTTCTCCGATTCTTGAACTATTTTATCTGTACTTCTTCAGCACTGATACTAGTCGTGATAGCTGTCGAAAGGCAAGTAGTTTTTTATATATGTATTATCATTAATAAGTCCGAATGGAGATACAGTAAGATTCCTTACATTCAATACGATTTTAATGGAAAGCTTTGTCTTTTATCCGACGGACTTGATCGTAGAACATAACCCGTCTCGCTGATAGCTCATTTTTATTTCCATTTTCCTCTTTATACGCTTGAAGGAAAGTACTGTGTTTAAGAATCGGTCGTCTGTCTGTGCGTCCGTTAACAATTTCGTGTGAGTATAACTCCTACAGTTTCAATCTGAAGGAGTTCAAACTCGCTCAAGTGAATCCTCAATGTGTTCCCCTTATCATTTGGATCACTTCAGATGTTCCTAAATAATTCTTCTTTAAATTGAAGAAAAATGCCTAATTTCTTGGAAGAGCAAGTCCTCGAACATGTTCAATCAGACCTTTTAACCCATTCCCAAATAATGACGCTCTTCGACGCCCCGAAGAGATAAAGCTTTACATAATATTGTGAAGAATGAAGAAATTGCTCGTTACAAAGGAAATTTTAGAAACTAATTATCAGAGAAATACACATTCGTACTCACGGTGTTCTATGTTGATACGGATTGATTTTATCCGTGTTACATACATCAAGAACTACCTAAGACACCTACACATGTATTGACCCTACCTCGGCGATGTTTTCATTAACCCATTCCAACACTACCCCTCCTTTTAACGCCCCTCGAGAAAAAAGGTGGGAAAACATTGTGGAAAATGAAGAAATAGCTTGCAATTTCTTCATTATCAGCGAAAAAGTCGAAAATTTTGAAATTCGATAAACTCGATAATCGTCTGAAACTTCTTTGAAATTGGACCAGTCTAATATTGTGTTTTTGGGGAATGGCTTAATCGAGAAATACATGTAGATCGTTTGGATTCTTTTTATATTATTTTAGGTACAGAAAAATATGTGTTCCTCTCGGAAAACAGTTATCTCAAAAAGTGGCCAAACTATGCTGTGTTCTGGTTCTTGTTGTTGCCCTGCTGTTGTCCTGGCCAGCCCCAGTTCTATATGGCGCTAGTACTGTCCACCTTCCTGACAGCAACATGACCGGTACTAGATGTTACACCGAGGACAGGTTCAAGGACACAAAATACCAAGCGTTTTTTAACGCGGTTCTGATCCTGATTGTACTTGGTGCTTTTAGCGTCTTGGTTGTCTTATATAGCCTCATAGGACGAGTCATTTTAAAACATTCAGCTTTCAGCTCACAAGCTAAGACTAAAGCGACCCCGGCTGAGTCTACAGGTTCGTGTACAACATCCGACACAAAAGATTCGACTCTCGCATCTGACATACAGCTAAAACCACCAATAGAGGCGCCATCTTTATCTACCGGAAGTTTTACTGGATCAGAAATGGACAACCAGTCGAACAAAAGTCCCAAATTTGCCACTAGAAATTACAAACATGAAAAGCCATCTAAGGTAGAACAAAACAAATTCAACAAAATGCGGAAGACAACATACATGTTGTTTATCATAACTGTGGTGTTTTTCTGTAGTTATTTTCCTCACTTAATTTTGAAGATAGTAACATTCATCAATAAAGACTTTGTAAATAATATGTCATTTACCGGAAAGGTGTTCTACAATACATTTATCTGGTGCTTCTTCATCAATAATATGGCGAACTCTATTATCTACGGTTTTTGTGACGACAGATTTAGGCACCATTTTTTCTCTATGTACAGAATACTTTGTATGAGACTTACCAAGAGAGAGTGACATGCAATTTGACTTCAAACAGAAATGCTGCGTAAATAAGTGCTTTATACACATGAATAAAGCTTTAACCCATTCCCGCATTGTGACGCTTTCGGACGCCCCTAAAGGAAAACAATTGGGAAAACATTCAGGAAAATTATGAAATTGCTTGTAACAAGCAATTTCTTCATTTTTCACATTGTTTTTATATAAAGAAAGTTGAAAAAAGCTAAAATTCCACAAACTTTAAATTTGCCGTCTGGTAATGGGTAAACCAATCATCAGACGACACAGTTTTGGACAGGTTCAAATCCAGAGAAGTTTCAGACGATAACTTTAAGTTTTTGCTTTTAAAAAAACCCAACTTTGTCATTTTGTGTAGAAAGCATTGTTGATAATGAAGAAATTGCTTGTCACAAGTGATTTCTTCGTTTTTTCACAATATTTTCAAAAGCTTTAAAAATGCGAGATGCAGTGTTTTCATAATGTAGAAATATATTCTTTTAAAGTAAAATAAAGATAGAATATATAAGTACTTGTTCATATTAAGAAAATATTTGTTCGTCCAAAATATTACCAAGGAGGTAAATTAGAAAAATATGAAAATGTTATACTTTTTATATCAAATCAGTAAATACATTTTCTAATTTGTCTGTTTTTAATTTTTTTTACTTTTACGGATTAATTTCGGGTCATTTTACTCACTGAAAAAAAATATATCCTATATTTTTAAAACTTTATTTTGGGAGGGAAGGTGAATACTTAACTAGTTGAAGGTCATATAATTTTCAAACATTTCATAACAAGAAACGAAATTCAATATTGTTAAATTGCCATACTTGAAATCGTAATACGGTTTGGGAACAATTAATATTTGAAGACGGAAGACACTCGTGAATTTTTCATGTTTTCTACTTAAAAATTGAAAAAAAAATCTAGAATTTCATAAACTTAAAATTGTCGTCTACAACTTCTTTCGAATTTGGATCAGTGTAAAATTTTGTAATCTGATAATGGGTTAATCAAAGTCTTATATATACGTCATGATAACATAGTTTTACGGACGTAAAATTATTTTCTTATACTGTTGGTGAAAATTCTTTAGATTCACAGAAAGACATTATATCATCATTAAAGCAACACTACAATTATTAATTATATCTCACGTTCAATTTGCAAAATGGTGTTGTGCCAAACGCGAAATGATAGATTCTTATTCAGTAATTTCAAATAATCAGAGAACAAAAATGAGATACTTATACGAGTTAATGAGACCGTGATGCTTTTCTCGGTTTGGCTTCCAAACATTCTACCTATTATAGAGACAAAATAACTAAGGATGTTGCACCTATATACCTTTGTTGAAAGATGATTTTGATTTAGTCAAACGAAAATGGTGCTATATTTTCAATCGAGGATCATGCAACAATTCGGATGCCAACTCCATATACACATATCTTTTAGAGCCATGCGAATATTTGTCTTGAAAATGACGAACTGCAGAGTGCAGATAAAAAAAATATAAATTAGGTTTCGCGTTCTTTAAAAAAAAACGAGGCCGCGTAAGTGGTATCATTTAACCCATTACTAGACAGGAAAATTTTAGACTGATCCAAATTGAAGGGAGTTGCAGACGACAGTTTAGAGTTTATGAAATTTTAGATTTTTTCAACTTAATGGATAGAAAACATTGAGTAAAGAGAATAAACTGCTTGTTTCTTCATTTTACACAATGATTTCCCAGTTGTTTTTTTCCCGAGGGGCGTCCAAAAGCGTCCAGAAGCGTCACTGTGTGGGAATGGGTTAAATTGGTCCTGACACTTATCCAGAAGAATAATACACCTGAAATTTTACCTGTGTATAGATTAAATCATTCTCTCAGACAAGCACATTGAACCCCGACAATAGCAAACATTTATGTCAAGTATTCAGTTTGTTGAATTGGCGGCTTAAACGTCGTAACTGCAGCTTATTCAAGCTGTGATTGCGACGTTTAGGTCGCCACCAAGCCATTTTATTTTTTGTTATGTTCCACTTGCCATAAACTAAACATAATGGCCTCGTATAATATCGAGGTGGAACTTCCTGTTGGAGCCCAGTGGGCGTGACTAGTGATCCGTTAATTGACCAATCGCGGATGTCAATCAAGGAATTAACCGACCAATCAAATCATTTATTCAGTCCGGAACTGAGCTTATCAAATCCGGCATTGGGGCCATTTTTGTTTACCTTTATTGTTGGTTTGGCGATTTAAACGTCGCAACTACAGCTTGAATAAGCTGTAGTTAAGACGTTTAAGTCACCAACCAACCCCATCACTTTTTTGGTTTATGCTGCTGTGCATAAATTTTCAAAATAATGCTGTTAATATTCGAAGCGGAACTTCCTGTCCGAGTCAATGGGAGGGACAAAAGAAGTAAGTGGGTGGGGCCAGCGATTGCTCAATTACGACCGTATACCTTTGAGCAAAGCTTCAAAGGGAAACCTTGAACAGTTTCAAGTGTGTGACATGATGCACGGATTGACAAGTTAAACTTTGACTAAATCTTTAAGTCGAAAAAGGATCATATTACCATTAAAATTCACAGTAATGATTTCTTTGCCTACGGGAATAAATTGGTTTTATCTTTTAATCTTTTGGTGGGGTATCATTTTCTTAATTTTAAAATGAGTTATCGCTATATTTAACTGTTGTTTTCTAAACCTCTTCTACCTTTCAGGCTTGATACTCGAGTGTGTGGATTTATAGCGATTATATAGGTCATGCAGGATTTTTCAACAGAACATAACCCTATATTTTCGGTAGGTCACCAATATGTCGTAAAGACAGCTTGGGTGAAGCTTTTGTTACACTCCCCTACAAATACAAAACAACAACAACAGTGAAAACCCCATAACATAAAGTTTCTTGTATTTTATATATAAGTACTGAGGTGGCCAAAAAGCGCTCGTCTGAGTTCTTAATTGGACAAAGAAAAAAGATTCATTGAGTGGTTGAATGAATGGGGCTTAACGCCACTTTTTACAGTATTTCAGTCATATCGCGACGGCTGGAGCACCTTACAATGGATTCCTGGCATTTCTCACACCAGTATTACCACTACATCCCTACCTAGCCTCCAGCTGCTATCCCACTTAGGTTTACGATTATCCTCCCATTGGTGAGAGGCAAATGTCGGAAAGGATATGTGCCGCCGCCGGGGATCGAACCCATGATATCCCATGATCGAAGATTGGGAGTCTGGTGCGCTACTGAATGCAAGAGAAAGCTCAAAGCCGGTCTTATTTGTGAAGACACAAACAGAACACAAGACTTAAAAAGAATATTTCTCAAAGTTCAAAAAGAGTTCATCCAACCAGGTGTTTTTGACGGAATGAAATTCTTTTAACAACCAGAGTAGAACTAAACATGTTAAACATTACTTGCTAGTTTCAGCTTCATCAGCGAAGTGGTTTAGATTTGTAGTGAAATCTGTGGATGGACGGATACACGCAGTCTGATGATGGACAACGATGGATCAAAATAGCCCAAACTGTCAAATAAGACGGATGGTAGATGCCTAGTTTAATACTTGTGACGCTGACCCCGGAATGTTCCTGTTTTAGTACATGCGCTCTGTGATCTTAATCTTCAGCACCTATTTGCCTTATTTCAAAACATTTAACGAAACAAATATTGAACCACAATTGGAACCTATCAGTGATTCCGGCCATTAGACTTTAATGCAGTTCTTAACAAAAACAATATTCAGCCTGACAAGAGCTAATACTTGCTCCTGATATAGTTCTAGGGAGGGGGTATTTAATTATTTCTCTTTCATCTGTATTATTGTTTACCTATCTACCACTATAAGAGGAAATTTGAGTACACTTTTCTCTGTGGCTATAAATAGCACCGAGATCAGTTTTTAGCGGTTTTGTAGGACAAAACCGGTATTCACATCGATCAACTGGAAACACGTTTTAACGCATTTCCGCTCATATCGACGCATGCTCATAAACTTGAAGTGAAAATCTATGTGATCGCCTCCATCTTGTTTCATCGCTGATGAAGAAAATAACTTACTTGATGAATGCCAACAGCCTCCTTTTAGTCACGAATATCAAGAAAAAAATGTTTAAAACTTCGACTTTATATATATCCATAGTAAATTGTCTAATGAATTGTCTAAATGAGAGAAATAATTCCCTCGCGTTTCAAGATAGAATATAGGTCAGTGGTTAGTGTAGTGTAAACTAACTCCTAATCCTGTCTGTTAGTTTTTACCTGGCAGGACTAAGCAAATTTACACCCCGAATACGCAGTACAAATATGTTACAAGTTACAACCCTGTTATAGTCGCGATTCAATCGCCTATTTAACCTCACCGAATAAAACACCCTCGAATTCGACTATATCTTTGAAACGGACATGCAGTACTTCAATTGTAAAAGTAATATGATCAACACAAAAAGAATTGAGTGTTAGCTTGATTACTTTACCTTTTATCATTTAACCTTTTACCACACAACCACAAATTGTCACGCACTGATGAAATAATATTAAATAAAATGTTGCGATTCAATCAAAATAGCGATTTCGGTAAAAGGGTCATGATTGATTGAATGGGTTTTTAACGCAAATCCTATTTTTTCAGGCAAAGCCCTGGTATTGAATCTTCAGAAGGTTCCTTTTCCGCTGAAACTTGACAGAACCGACACAATTTTCAAGGGAGCATTCCTTTCAACGATTGAAACATTCTGCAAATTAGAATAGACTGATGAAAACTTCTGACTTAATCGTATCAGCGAGGCTATTTCAATCAATTTCATTCAGGCCTATTTTCCTACCAAACTTCACGGAACTGACAACTTTAGATGGAATGGTCCTTCAGATGGTAAAATTATTCTGTTCAAGTTTGAAGAGAATCCTACGAAAACTTTTTTGTCAGTCCGAGCGTTTTGATAGCTAAGTTGGTAGAGCGTTTGACTTCAAACCTCAAGATCACGGGTTCGAGCTCTGGGCTGACCATATCAAATAACAAACTAATTGTCTTTCGGATGAGACATTAAACTGAGGTCCCGTGTGATGGTGCTATCCACCGATCATGTTAAAGAACCAGGCGGAGCTCTCAGCAATTTCGTCCTTTATCCTTGCAATATCCCCCGTAACAACTCACCGTCTTCTGGGGGCATTGCTCATACGGGTATGTGCTACAAGGGCGACGATAAATAAACGGAACAAGAGCTGGTCACAGTCATGTGACAAATGCCCCCAAAGGACAGGGTCAAGCATGTGGCACTTTGATTTGCTTTGTAAACACAACCACGTGCATTTGTGATCTATACGCCTGGGTTTTTAATAAATGAATTTTTAATACATAAAAGAATTTCTATAAATACAGAATGAAATCGAGAAATGCATTATGGACGGATTTTTCCGAGGTCAAAAGTAGGTCAAAGGTCAAAGTCACTGGGTCAAGGTCAAGTAAAGTGATCCATCAAACTAAGCAACTGTCCAAATATGGAAGCAATAGACCTTTTCACGCTCTCACTGCGCATGCGTCAAACTAAATCTCGTTAAATACGATATCTACCCGAGACTATGTCACGTGATCGATTGCGGGGAGTCGATAAATAATCACTATATAATCCTATATAAATTGGCTATTTTGAACAAGCAAAAATAAAGATTAAATATAAATATTTTGTTGAAAAAAAAAGATGGTTCAATCTGTGAGCAGACATATGCAGGCAAATAGTAGAGAGTAATTTTGGTGATATTATCTTGAGTTTGCAATCAAACTGAGTTTTAAACGACCTTGTATCTGGGCCATATAAAATATAACGTACCTCGAACTTGGAAATAATCATCTGTGCATACAATAATATTTCCAATGCCATAAAAATTTTGAAAAACATTTTCAACACCCACCATCCCTTACATGAATGGGTAAAAAATATAGAGTTACAGTTTAACACTCGGTACAAACACTGAATGATCACTTTGAATATTTATGATAGAAAACAAATTACGATAATTTAATGTTGCCGGAAATCAATGGTTTTGTAATATTAACAACAATCGACACTACACACAAGACATTCGCCTTCTAAATTTCCCTGGAACACTGATTGGTTAAATTTTGCGAATATGCGTCAATCATGGGAAAGTGAATCGTGGCAAATCCCGCCCTGGCCTGACCATACGAACAAGTGACAATAATCCTGATTGACATGATCGGCTAGATTAATTTGTTTATTTATTTTTTTTAAGTTTCCTTGTTACGAAGTATAGGCTTTTAAGTTTTAATATTATGAACATTAAGAACACAGCAAGCATGCTATTTTTGAAATGTGTGTTTATTTTGTCTGTGTGTCCACCAATGTAGATCCCTCACTCTTTCTTCCTCTCTCTCTTCTTGCTCTTTCTCTCTCTATTCTTTTCTTTTATTAATATAAAACACACGCGAAGAACAGCATGTCATTTTTTAAATATTCTCATCATTGTAACAATAGAAATGTCGAAGAAAAGGAGAAAGCATTTTCTTGATAAAGATAATCATCTTTTCATAAAAAGTGGCATACCATGAATTAAAGAATGTATTGTAATGCGAAAACAGGGATCATTATTTCGACGATGTATGAATGACATTAACCGTATTGATGACGACGATGTATGAATGACATTAACCGTATTGATGACGACGATGTTATAGTGCAAAAACTGCAAAAAAATAAATGGTTAAAGTAATGGTAATGATTAGATAGACCAGATCAAAAGAATGATCTGTTAACAGACTTGATGTTAAGGGTTCCCTTCGGTAAATCACGAAACATATGGGGTTGTTATGTAAGAGCCCTGTCACACTACACGGCGATTGCACCGCGATTGCATGGCGCTCTAGCATTTTTCAGAGCGCCGTGGGATCGCCGGAAAACATCAATAATTTTCGGGAAAATAGAGATACACGGCGATGCTACGGCACTCCTACGGCGTTCCTTCGACGATTCTACGGCGATGTATCGCGTTCCTACGGCGATTGACTGCACTTCTAAAGCGCTTCTACCGCGCTCATGGAGACGTCACGGCGCGTGCACTAGGCTCTCACGACGATTGCACTGCGCTGCCGGTGCGCTTGAGACACTGTAGGAGCGCAGTAGAGACGCAGGGGATGCACGAAGAGCGTGGTATAGTCGCCTTGCAAGAGCCATTGCCTGCTATGGCGCTCTGACTGCGCTCACATCGCGGTGTCGCGGCGCTCTTATGGCGTTGTAGGAGACCTCGTGGCGCGGCTAAGGCGACCGCACGACGATCCTACTGCGCACTTACCACACCGCGCTCCCAAGGCGATTGTTTTGTGCATGTTCAAAGTGCGCGCCGTCCCTCGCCGCTCTACGCGACTGCACGGCGCTTCCACTGCCCTCCCGCAGCGATCATGGCGATGTCAGGACGACCTCACAGCGCTCTGGAAATTTTTGGATCGCCGTGGGAGCGGCGTGGGATCGCCACCCTAGTGTGACAGGGGTTTAACCGGACACATGTCACAAAGCACCCGATAAACACTCTTACGCTTAATTAGTAGAATTTATGATTTGATGAGACAAACTTGATATTTTATGTTTCAACCGATATGCCGCCAAATACTAATTTATTGTTGATTGATCAAAGGATGCGACCAGGCGTCGTTTCAATCGGCACGGTAATATCATTACATGGTGTTAATTTTTTCAGCATTTTTTCCAAATTCAAATGAAGTTAATAGGCTTATTTTCATTGAATGGATTTAAAATTGTTTTTTCGCTGCAGGATATATTGCGAGTCAGGCTTATAGCTTACATATTGAATATCTAGCTTTACTAGCAGAGCAAGGAGCCATTGTGCATATTACAACCAGAATATCATCGATGGGCTAACTGAAGGTTGAAAATACAATTTGAGATAAAACATGGTTTCAAAATTTTGGTCGCAAACCCGACGATATAATGCCTTAACCATATTGAACTTTAAATAAACCTTTTCTCACACAAACTATCATAATTCAATATTTCCGGAGGCAAAGAATATGAGTCTTGGATTTTCTGATGATTGTAGGAGACAAAATGGATTTATGACCTTTCCATGGTGCATTCCTCTTCATTCAAGGCGTCTGTTTCAACATATACTTTATACCGGGTTATGATACATTTTATTGTATATGGTGAACATTGATCATGAAACAAAACTCCCGTCATTTATTCCTTAAGGCCGATGATATAGAGTACTTTTAATGCTTCTAAAGAAACATTTCTTGAACAACTGAGAAAAAATATTGTAATAATCAGATAGAACATTTACAACAATATTACCTAAATTATTCAGCCTATGCTTTCATTGTAAAACATCGAAAAATGGAGTTAAATCGACTAGACGCAATTATACGGCTTTCGGAAAAACAAAACCGGAAGTAAATCCTCCCAGCAGTGGAAATGTGTTGTTGTTGTTTTCTTTGAAAGCGTCTAGCGGATACAGACTTTTTAGTCATCTGGCGCTTTGCGTGAAAAGGTCTATTCATTGAAGAATAAGAGAGTAAATACAATTTAACCATTCCGGACGCAATTTAACCATTCTGGACGCCCCTTTGACCCCAGATTGTGACCTTGACCTTTGAGACAGGAACCTGGGTCTTTTTCGCGACACATCGTCTGAAGGTGGTGAACATTTTTATGAAAGAAAATAGTACCTGTGTGCATGATTATAGAAGTTACAGAGCGGACACAGCAAATAGTCCCCATTTTTTACCTTTGACCCCAGATTGTGACCTTGACCTTTGAGATAGGAACCCAGGTCTTTTTCGCGACACGTCATCTGAAGGTGGTTAACATTTGTATGAAAGAAATTTGTACCTGCGTGCATGATTATAGAAATTACCGAGCGGACAAGGCAAAAAGTGCCAATTTTTACCTTTGACCCAAGATTGTGACCTTTACCTTTGAGATAGGAACCTGGGTCTTTTACATGACATGTCGTCTGAAGGTGGTGTACATTTGTATGAAAGAAATATGTACCTGCATGAATGATTATAGAAGTTACAGAGCGGACATGGCAAAAAGTCCCCATTTTTGACCTTTGGCCCCAAATTGTGACCTTGACCTTTGAGATAGGAACCTGGGTCTTTTTCGCGACATGTTGTCTTATAGCGTTGAACATTTGTGCAAAGTTATATTGAAATCCACTATTGCATGTAGACACAAAAGCAGGACGGATGGACAGACGGACAGTTCGATTACTATATGCCTCCCTTTGGGGGCATAAAAAAAATGAAGACTCTAACTGGAGTAGTCTTGCAGAAACAATAGACTGATTTATTTTAGAGTAGGATATATACAAAATGTAAAGCTACATGGCATAAAGCCCCCTTTGAGCATGGTAAGGCTCATTGGGTCAACAATTGAAATAAACATTACCTAGGGCATTTAATAAACAACATTTATGTAAAGTAACAAGAAATTTTGGCAATTTGTAAGAGGGTTTATTTGAAAATTAATAACCTTGACAATTTGCCCTTGACCTTGACCAATGACCTTGAACTTAGTACCTACAGAAAGTCCATGTCATAAGCAATGCATATGTAAAATATGAAGGCTAATATCCCTTACCATTGTAAACTTATAGACAATGTAAGTTAATTTTTTTGACATTTTGACCTTGAGAAATGACCTTGACCTTTACAGATGACATTGAACTTAATACCATCATAAAGGTTTTGTCATAAACAATTCACATGTGAAATATGAAGGCTATATCACTTACCATCGTAAACTAATAGACAAAGTTAAAATTTTCAAAATTCTGCTCTTGACACATGACCTTGACTGATGACCTTGAACTAAATACCAACAAAAAGGGTTTGTCACAAGCAATGCACATGTGAAATATGAAGACTATACCTGTAACCAATCAACCGTTATGGCCAATCTTAGTTTTTGCAGGACAAAAAAAGAGCTTTCTTAAAGCTCATTACATTAAGGCCCCATTTACCTTGACAATTTTTTAACCGTAAATTTTCGATAGTTTACGGTCAAGAGGATCTGATTTGCTACTCAAATATGAAATTTCATAAAATTCTGACAACTTGACTAGGAGATATTGGCAAAAAACTAATTTTTACATTAAGGCCCCTTTTTCCATGACGCAGCCTTGAATTGAGAAAATTTAAAAAAAAAACGTCCAATGGAAATTTGCTAGGAAGATTATATATGAAGTTTCATCCAATTAGGCCCAGGGGTTCCTGAGATACGACGACGGATGGACTGCCGGAAGGACGGAGGCGCGCACAAGCCGGCAACTATATGTTCCCCCGAAATTTTTTTTGAGAAGCATAATAAACATGCATGGAATGTTAGCTATCTCATCATTTTTATATACCAATAAATGTTTGTGTTATTACAAACCTGTAATTGAAAAGATTCAAAGTCAAATGGAAAATGCAAAAACAGCTTCATTACAAGTACGTCGTAGGAGGGCATTCGGAAAAATGTAGTTACTGCACTTTTATTAAAAAAGAAATTATCAAAATTTGGTGTCACACAGGCTCCACAACAATAATTTTGGTTTAAAGGATAGTATACAAAATACTCATTGTTTCATATTTTATTTTTGAGAAAAAAAAGAAGCATGCAATAAAATATGTATATATATCCTGTGTAATTGCATAGTTTATACAACAATGTAACAGAGATTTGATATAGTAAGTTACAACCTTAAGAATACAACTTGTAACAAATAACAGAGAAACAGGTAAAATATATGTTATTGAAAAGTGATTAAAGGGTTATCAAAATATAATACATGTATAGATACTAAAACTATTTATATACAACTTTCAATGATGGTCCATTTATCCCTTTCCTGTTCAACCCCTGGTTTTTACGTCCCTGTGGTTTTATACATGAGAGAATATTGTGGAAAAATGGCTGGTAAAAAGCAATGTCTTCTTTTCCACAATATTTTCTGCCCTACCGCATGATTTTTTTTTTCAAATAAAATCAACATTAAATTATTGTCTGCAAAACCGTTGAATTTGAGCAGGTCTAAAATTTTGAAAAACTGGAAAGGAATAACATTAACTGTTATCCAGGAAACCTGCCTGAATGACGAATAAAAAAATCATTTTTTTATTTTTTAAAATTTTTACATTAAACCATCCTTCTGATTCAAAAAATGAAAAAAAGTAAATACCTTAAAATCTTCCAAAGCTTTATTTTACATTAATCCATAACCAGATTTCAACATTTTAGACTGGTCCAAGTTGTTCAGTACATAACATTGACTAGTCAATCCCTATTAGGTTGTGATCATATTTCATGAACATCAGTATTAATAGAGATATGAATGCCTAGCTGATTTCTGTGCAGAAGATTTTAAAAGTAAAGTTTAATGGTCACACAGACCCAAGATCATGACAATATCCCACTGGCTTACACCCAGTGAAGCTAAAAATCATAACAACAGGCAGTCATGGCCAATTCATACAAAAAGTTTAATCAAGTTTGGCCTGGGGTTAATGGGATACGGCTCAAGACAAATTGAAAGATGGACAAAAAGATGCAAAAATGATGTCCCATACTAAAGCCTTTGATAGGGATAATAAGTGTTGGGATATCAATCTTTAGTAATAAAGATTTAAAATTTCCTTACTGGTCAGTATTGTCATTGTCTCTTCACCACTTGTCCATAAAATCACTTGTATTCATATCCTCCAGATATTATGATGAAAAAAATGTTGAATAATTAACAAGAGGCCCAAAAGGGCCTGAGTCGCTCCACTGGCGTAATAAGTCCAACAATAAAATGTTGTTCATTTTCCATGATGTTCTTTACCCATTAACCCTTGTCATGCTGAATAAATTACCTTACTGAAATGCTGTCAAATCAAAGGGCTGAAAGCACCAATAGAACTTTTTGTTCAAAAATCATTATTCATTTTAGAAATCAAATAGAACCCTGAATATTCCGGTTTTGGCAGGAGGTGTAGACTAAGATCAGACTGCACTTATGTGCAGACTGATCTAAGTCTACATCCCCTGCTCATACTTTTCCTTCCAGAGTTGTTTATGAGGTTGGTTTCTAAAAGAAATATTGATTTTTGAACAAGTTCTATCAGTGCTTTCAGTCCTTTGATTTGACAGCAATTCAGTAAGGTAATTTATACAGCATGAAAAGGATTAAATAACCAACTGTGCATGTAATATGCACAACAAGTCTCATATCCAACTAAGATATTTGGTAAAAGGGACTTAATCCATTTGAATGAAAATTTTACCAAAAGTAGCTCTTACACCACAAATCATACATAATCCAACAACTATATGCATTTGGCATATATGGAAAATAAGCCTTCCATTAAAGCCCTGGCTTTCTTTCTTTCATTTTACAAAATGTTTTTTACTAAGTTTTTTTAGATTCGTCAACTTAAATCATCATCTGCAACTTTTTCCATTACAATCAGTCTAAAATATTGATGTCTGGTAATGGGATGAATACTATGTTTTACTATTTTATCATCAACCAACTGTTCAGGTCCCACCCATTAAAGCCTTGTTTTATGGCAAATCCAACATATTTCACAGAATTAGGTAAATCTTGATGCATGGAACATTTCAGCGAGTCAGCAATGAAATCAAATAAACAATTAGCAAGAAAATTACTTTTGAAGGATTTCTATTTTGGTTGCCATTGCAACAGGAGTTCTTCAAGTTCATGGAATATAATCATTTGAATGAATCTGAAAGAGGGAGCAATCCGGTGAAGTTGGTCAAGATCTGACCTGTGGTTTCTTTGAAGATTTTGTAAGAAAAAATTTATGCATTAAAGGTTTGATACACAATTTGACGGACAGACTCAAAATACCAGGACACTACCTCACTTGCCTTGGGCAAGTAAAGCTGATATTGCTAATTGCAAAATTTTTTATCCTTTTCCACAAAATTTTATCTACTTCAGATTTTAATCTTCAACTTTGCTATCAATTTCATTCATGTACTTTTGAAATTTTCAATCTTGGTAAGAAGTTGATCACTTCACCTTTGAGGGCTTGTTGCAAAAGTATTGTAGGTTGCTATATCTATATATACACTTAACACAGAAATGCACTTCTTCAATAGCGTATCCTATCCTGACCCAAAAACCATTTTTAGTATCATACTGTACAAAATTTAAAATAAACAAAAAAGACAAATATTAATATAAACAGCCATATAAGGTAACTGTTCTTTTAGGATAATAAAAAATTACTTTAACCCATTCCCACACAATCCCTCTTTTTACAACCCTCAAGAAAAAGCTTTTGAAAAAATTATGGAAAATGAAGAAATTAACTTTTACTAGCAATCTCATCAATATCCACAATATTTTCTACCCTAAATTACAGAGATTTTAATATTCATCTACAAGAAATTGTTGTCTACAACTTCTTTCTATTTGTCCAGTCTAAAATTTTGTTGTTTGGTAATGGGTTAATGTTTTCTGATTTCTTGGTAAGTTATCATTTTGATAACTCCATTGACAAATCTGCAAAGTTATTCAACGATTTCCTGTACAATCCCTGGTTTTTACTTCCTTGTGATTTTATACTTGAGAAAACATTGTGGGAAAAGAAAAAATTGCTTTTAACAAGCAATTTCTTCTTTTCCCTCAATATTTACAACTCTGTAGACTGGTTAATTTTCAAATTGCTCCACTTTTCATTGTCTTCTGCAACTTCTTCGAATTTGAAAAAGTCTAAAATTTTGACAAACAGGAAAGGGTTAAATATTTAACTCCCAATTTTGATAGATGTAGTCCTTTCTACCAAACATCTCCATGGGAACCAGCTAATGACAACACAATCATGTTGCCATATAATTCGTCTAAGATATTACATGCTTTGACCATTACCAGATGACAAAATTTTGGACTGTTCCAAAATCAAAGAAGTTTCAGCTGATAACTTAAGTTGGTGATTTTTTTTAACCCTTTCCAGTTTTTTTAATTATAGACTGGTCCAAATTAAATGTGGTTGAGGACAACAGTGAAAACTGGATGCAATTTGAAATGAAACCATTCTATGTGGTAGAAAACATTGTGGAAAAGAAGAAATTGCTTGTAGCAAGCAATTTCTTCTTTTCCACAATGTTATCATAAGTATATAATCACAGCAACATAAAATCCTGGGTTTGATGGGAACGGTTAAAATTGATAATGAAGAAATCGCTTGTGACAAGCATTTTATTCATTTTCTACCACATTTTCCAAAATGTCTTCTTGAGAGGCAAAAACAGCAATATTGTGTGGGAATTGGTTAAGAGATTTTCATATTTTGTAAATTTTGTTAATTTAAAGTGTATAATAATTATCTTTTTTTTCTTTAAGATTGATTGATCTTCCATTTTGTAAATAAAATTGATTTTTTTTCACTTGTGGCCTGCCATTCATGATTAAATAATTATGTTCACTAAATGATAGATACATCAATCTTACAATGAAAATAAAAACTAAAATAATCATTGTCAAAAAGCTGATTTATACCCCCCACCAACATTTTGTCAATCATGTAGCACAGTTGACCTTTGACCTATATGATCCCAAAGCATTAGGGCACTTCCTTTGGCAGTGTATTAAAAGTCTATGGACAGACAGATGGATGGCAAACAGATATATATGGTGAAAACGAATATATCCCTCTACTTCTTAGACGGGTCTCAACCCTTGTCATGCTGAATAAAATCCTGTTTATATTGCACTAAAATCAAAGAACTGAAATCACTGAAAGCATTATCAACAGGTCAACATTTCATTTGAAAACCGATTTTATAAACAATTCTGGCTTAAAAGCGACAAGCAGGTGGTGTAGACTACGATCAGACTGCACATATGTGCAGGCTGGTCTTTGTCTATACCCCCTGTCCAGACAGGAATACTCCGGGTTAAGCATGACCAGGGTTAATATAAGCAGGAGAGTTGTTAACTAATTTGGTGAATCATTGTAAACATGATTCATGTATCACTGTTGAGCGTTGAATCCTAAGCTTCCTTTGAAATACAAATAAATATGTCTTTACAAAAACTTATTCAATTTTTGAGATATGAATAAAAAAGAAAAAAATTATTAAGAGGAAAACAAAATTAATTGCAGAAGTCTTATAATAAAAAGGACATAAAATACATATGAATGTTGTAAAATTTTGATGTTTGCAAAAATGTCAGACATAATAAAAAATCATTTAAAAATATCACCTTCTGAAAAAGATTCACATCACATGTATAATTACTGGTAGTATATTTTACCGTTTACAGAAGTTGTAAACAAAATTTTATGACAAAGGATTTACAAGAAATGTACACTGTGAGGTTGAAAGGCGAATTTTTGGTTCATAGTTTGTTGCAGACAGAAAGAACTTGGTAACATAATGTACCCTACGGCATTTCTACTCGCCAATGCGAGCGGGCGAGTGGATTTTTCAACCCCTGTTAACATGTGCCTTTACAATGTATTGACACAAAAACCTTTAGGCAATAAGTCATCAAATTGTTAGTTATAATTGAAGACATGGTTAGTTCTACTACACATTCATTAACCCATTACCAGACTGCAAATTTTTGGACTAGTCCAAATTGCAAGGAGTTGTATATAACAATTTATAACCCTTGTCATGCTGAAAACATAGCTTTCTCAGAACTACATCGAAATCAAGGGACTGAAAGTACTAGATTACTTGATTGTAGGTCAATATTTCTTTTGAAAACTAATTTTGATACATAATTTGGCTTTATTGGGATAGACAGGTGGTGAAAACTAAGATCAGACTACCAATATGTGCAGGCCTATCTTTGTCTATACCTCCTGTCAAAACAGGACTTTTTCAGGTACTGCATGACAAGGGTTAACTTTCTGGTAGAAAACATTGTGTAAAATGAAGAAATTGCTTGTTATTAGCAATTTCTTCATTTTACACCATGTTTTTATTATTATTTTTCTTGAGGGGTGTCCAAAAGCTGTGTTGTGTGAGAATGGGTTGAAGCCATTTCCACACAATCTATTATTTTACCAGCTCAATGAAAATTACTCAAGAAAAAATGAAAGTAAGAGCAAGTTCCTCCTTTTCTCACGATGTTTTCTACCCTATTTGGTACTCAATTTTTTCATTTAACATACTTTTAATTATTGTCTTCAAACTGAGCCAGTCTTAAAAAGTAATGTCTGGAAATGGGTTAAGTTGGACAGCATACATACTTCTACAAAACCACGTACTCTTTCAATATCATGACCATTTAATAAATTTAACAAAGATTTTATAAATGTAAAATGAGAGATTGACCCTGAACCAAATATCACTCTGGATTAAAAATTCATTAATAAGTGATTGAATCAAACTAAAAAGATTCATAGAAATAACAAGTGAAAAACAAATG
Organism: Fragum fragum; assembly: GCA_946902895.1. Lineage (NCBI taxonomy): Eukaryota > Metazoa > Mollusca > Bivalvia > Cardiida > Cardiidae > Fragum > Fragum fragum. Next base: position 46,455,420 of record OX336365.1, read on the forward strand.
GTAGACCACACTATGCTGTGAACCTTGTGCACAAATTGGCTGTAGAGCCCACTACACTCATTCATGCATAATGTTTGAATTAGCAATTGACATAATCCATTCCAAACAAGCCCATCTTTTTACATCCTTTCAGAAAAAAGCTTGGAAAACATTGTGGATAATGAAGAAATTGCTTTTGTTAATCAATTTCTTCATTATCCACAATGTTTTCTATCAAAAGAGATGAGAAAATTTAAAATTCTATCATCTTGAAATTGTCTTCTGCAACTTCTTTCAATTTGGACCAGTCTAAAATATTGTTGTGTGGGAATGGGTTAAATTGCAAACTATATGGTTGAGTAAATAAAACAAAGAGCATACCTTTGATAGACACTTAAATGAAAATATGTGGTGTCAGGCACACTAAATTAAAATTTACATTTAAAACAGATAAATTGTACCTACAGTCTGAACCAGCTATAGTTACAACATTTTGATTTCCACACCAACTAAAAACAAAACAAGAGGACCATGGATGGTCCTGAATTGCTCACCTGAGACATCTGCAAATTACAGTACTTTTTTTGTATAAGAAAGACAACTTTAGCAAAATAAATAAAACAAATATTTGATTTTGGGCTTAGTAAAAAACTACCCAGTACTGCTATACAATACAAATGGATGCTAATGGCTTTAAAGTTTAATCAATTACCAAACTATCAAACAATTGGACGCCCTCAAGGAAAATAGGTTTAGAAAAGCATTCTGAGAATTGGAGAACTTCTCAAGACGTTTTCTACCATAAAAATTCTTTGTATTTAGATTTCAATCAAATTTTAAATACCGTCTTCAACTTCTTTTAATGTGGACCAGTGTTAGGAGAAAACATTGATATTGCTCTAATTGAGCATTTTACCGAACTTGTGGAGTCTGGGTCAGGCCATTTTGACCAAATGAGTATAATTTTAGCAACCTTGGTAGAGAACAATCTGGATTTACTAAAGACTAAGTATGAATGCATTACAACTTATACATTGGGAGAGGAAAATATTTGAACATGCTCTTATTGGGCATTTTTCATAACTCTTTTAATTTAAATGCTCTAGGCCCTATATTTAAGAAGAAGAATTCTTTCAAATTAAGTGATTTACGCAATTTTCAACCCCTGGAGCAGAGACATTTTTGATCCTATGGGCATTTTTTCCTGTAGCATAGTACAAAATTATTTAGTAATACTACCGGTACATACTAAGAATAAATGTCCTTCAGGTTATATTCCAGAAGGAAAAGACTTTTGAAGTTGTTCTAATTGGGCATTTTCCCATACTTTTGACCTCTTGGGAAGGGCCATGTTTTATCCAAGGGCTAAAATTTTAGCTAATATGGTAGAGATTCATCTGGTTACACAATATACTAAATATGAATGCCTTAGACTTCGTAGATTGGGAAGAGAAGACTGTTGAACATGGTCTAATTGAGCATTTTCACAAACTTTGGACACCCAGGAAAGGGTTGTTTTTTAACCTACAGGCATAATTTAATTAAAATTGATAGATAACAGCCAGGCTAGGCTACACTCAAGATATAAATGCCCTCTGCCTTAAAATGAAGATTTTTTTTTTAACATACTCACATTTTGCGCTTATCCCTATTTTGGACCCCTTGTGCAGGGCCGTTTTTGACCCTAGGAGGACAACTTTAAGTGATACAGTACAAAACCATCTAGTAATGCTACATACCAAATATGAATATCATAGACCATATAGTTTACAAGAAGTCTTTTGAAATTGCTCTAATCAAGCATTTTTCCAAAGTTTGGACCTCAGTGGTGGGGCCATTTTTGACCCCCCAGATTAAATATTTATAAACTTGATAGAGAACCATATGATTAAGCTCTAAATGAAATATAAATGCCTTTGGCATAGTGGCCTTTGATAAAAACAACAAAAAAGATTCACTAAAATTTCCCTTTTTTATATGCATTTTTCCAGAATGAAATTCTTTTAACAACTTTTATAGAGCTTCACCAAGGAACAGCCCTGCGCAAAGTTTCAGCTATATTGGCCAACTGGTTTAGGAAGAGAAGATTTTAAAGATTTACTTAAGATTCCAATTTTTAAATGCCCCTGCAACCTGAGTTTTTGACAGAATTAATTTCTTTAAATAACTTTTGTAGAACTTCACCAAAGGAACATCCCTGCAAAGTTTCAGCTTGATTAGCCTACTGGTTTAGGAGGAGAAGATTTTTAGAAACAAGAGGGCCAGAATGGCAATAAATTCGCTCACCTGACTAAAGTAAGATGATTCGAAATTTTGCCAACACTTTTGAAAGGGTCACCCAAATAATATTTATGTAAGTTTTGTTGAAATTGGCCCAATGGTTACTGAGAAGATGTTTAAAAATTTCAAAGTAAAAAAACTGGCCCACCCTGCCACGCCCATATTTGGGCGTAAATCAAAATTCTGCAAACACTTTTTGAATAGGGTCACCAAAGGAACATTCATGCCAAATTTTGTTGAAATTGGCCCAATGATTACTGAGGAGAAGATATTTAAAGATTTCTAAATAAACAAGAGGCCCAGTGGGCCTTAACGGTCACCTGAGTAAAAGAGCATCAAGACAAGTGATTTAGGGTTTATTAGAAAAATTTTTTTAAGAAGTACAAAAATTTACCCCTTTCTGCCCCCTACTGGGGCCCCTTTTACCCAAAGCCCCCCCCCAACCTCTTTTCACAAACTGGAATTGGCATCCCCCAATGATGCTTCTGACCAAGTTTGGTTGAAATCCCCTCAGTAGTTCTTGAGAAGAAGATGGAAATGTTTAAAAGTTACCAAAAATGACCCCCTTTTGGTCCCCATTTTAGGCCCCCCTGACCTCCAGCCTTTTAATTTTCACAAATCTGTATAATCAGTACCCAATGATGCTTTTCACCAAGTTCGTTTGAAATTGGCTTAGTACTTCATCAGAAGAAGATGAAAGTGTGAATTTTTTAACATGATGAACTTTGACCTCTGGGTGTGGCCCCATACATGACCCCAGGGACATGAATTTCGGAATTTATAATATACCTGTCCTAGTTGTCATGCACACAGAATTTTTAAGCTCTGGCATTAACGGTTTATTAGAAGAAGATTTTTAAAGAAGAACCAAAAATTACCCCTTTTTGCCCCCGATTGGGGCCCCTTTGACCCCAGAACCCCTATTTTCACAAACTTGAATTGGCATCCCCCAATGATGCTTTCTACCAAGTTTGGTTGAAATCCCCTCAGTAGATCTTGAGAAGAAGATGAAATATTCAAAAGTTACCAAAAATGACCCCCTTTTGGTTCCCATTTTAGGGCCCCCTGACCCCCCAGCCTTTTAATTTTTACAAATCCGAATAACCATTACCAAATGATGCTTTTCACAAAGTTTGTTTGAAATTGGCTTTGTACTTCATCAGAAGAAGATGAAAATGTGAATTTTTTTAACATGATGAACTTTGACCTCTGGGTGTGGCCCCATACATGACCCCAGGGGAATGAATTTCACAATTTATAATATACTTGTCCTAGTTGTCATGCACACAAAATATTTAAGCTCTGGCATTAACTTTTTATTGGAAGAAGATTTTTAAAGAAGAACCAAAAATTACCCCTTTTTGCCCACGATTGGGGAACCTTTGACCCCCAGAACCCCTATTTTGACAAACTTGAATTGGCATCCCCAAATGATGCTTTCTACCAAGCTTGGTTGAAATCCGCCAAGTAGTTCTTGAGAAGAAGATGAAAATGTTTAAAAGTTAATGGACGACGGACAATGGACGACGCTCGACAACGGACAAACGATGATTGCAATAGGTCACCATGAACATTCGGTCAGGTGACCTAAAAACTGCCCCAACCTGCCACGCCCATATTTGGGCGTCAATCAAATTTCACAAACAACTTTTGAAAAAGGTTCACCCAAGGAACATTCATGCCAAGTTTGGTTGAAATTGGCCCAATGCTTACTGAGGAGGAGATATTTAAAGATTTCTAAATAAAAAAACGGCCACACCCATATTTGGGCTTCAATCAAATTTCCTAATTACGATTTGAAAAGGGTCACCCAAGGAACATTCATGCCAAGTTTGGTTGAAATTGGCCAAATGGTTACTGAGGAGAAGATGTTTAAAGATTTCTTAGTCAAAAACTGCCCTACCCTTCCACGCCCTTATTTGGGCATCAATCAAATTTCTAGAACAACTTTTGAAAGGGTCATCCAAGGAACATTCATGCCAAGTTTGGTTGAAATTGGCCCAATGGTTACTGAGGAGAAGATGTTTAAAGATATCTAAGTCAAAAACTGCCCTACCCTTCCACGGCCTTATTTGCGCATCAATCAGAATTCTAGAACAACTTTTGAAAGGGTCACCCAAGGAACATTCATACCAAATTTGGTTGAAATTGGCCCAATAGTTACAGAGGAAAAGATGTTTAAAGATTTCAAAACAAAACCTCCTCGCCCATATTTGGGCATGAAACAAAATTCTGCTAACAACTTTTGAAAAGAGACACCAAAGGAACATTCATGGAAAGTTTGGTTGAAATTGGCCCAATGGTTACTGAGTAGAAGATGTTTAAAGATTTCAAAGTCAAAAGAGTGCCCGACCCTGCCATGCCCATATTTGGGCATAAATCAAAATTCCAGGAACAACTTTTGAAAAGGGTCACCCAAGGAACATTCATGTCAAGTTTGGTTACTGAGGAGAAGATGTTTAAAGATTTCAAAGTTAAAAACTGCCACACCCATATTTGGGCATAAATCAGAATTTTGCGAACAACTTTTAAAAGGGTCACCCAAGGAACATTCATACCAAATTTGGTTGAAATTGGCCCAATAGTTACCAAGGAGAAGATGTTTAAAGATTTCAGTCAAAAACTGCCCCGCCCATATTTGGGCGCGAAACAGTTTTCTGCGAACAACTTTTGAAAAGGGTCACCCAAGGAACATTCATGCCAAGTTTGGTTGAAATTGGCCAAATGGTTCCTGAGGAGAAGATGTTTAAAGATTTCAAAGTCAAAAACTGCCACGCCCTGCCACGCCCATATTTGGGCATAAATCAAAATTCTGTGAACAACTTTTAAAAAAGGTCACCCAAGGAACATTCATGCCAAGTTTGGTTGAAATCGGCCCAATGGTTACTGAGGAGAAGATGTTTAAAGATTTAAGTCAAAAACTGCCACACCCTGCCACGCCCATATTTAGGCATAAATCAAAATTCCACAAACAACTTTTGAAAAGGGTCACCCAAGGAACATTCATGCCAAGTTTGGTTGAAATTGGCCAAACGGTTACTGAGGAGAAGATGTTTAAAGATTTCTAAGTCAAAGACTGCCATGTCCTGCCACGCCCATATTTGGGCATAAATCAAAGTTCCATGAACAACTTTTGAAAAGTGTCACCCAAGGAACATTCATGGAAAGTTTGGTTGAAATTGGCCCAATGGTTACTGAGTAGAAGATGTTTAAAGATTTCTAAGTCGAAAACTGCCACGCCCATATCTGGGCATAAATCAAAATTTCGCGAACAACTTTTGAAAAGGGTTACCCAAGGAACATTCATACCAAATTTGGTTGAAATTGGCCCAATGATTACTGAGGAGAAGATGTTTAAAGATTTCAATGTCAAAAACTGCCACGCCCTGCCACGCCCATATTTGGGGGTCAATCAAAAATCTGCAAACAGCTTTTGAGAAGGGTCACCCAAGGAACATTCCTACCAAGTTTGGTTGAATTCCTCCCAGTGGTTACTGAGGAGAAGATGTTTAAAGAATTGTTGACGCCTTCCGACGCACGAAGCACAACGAACGACGGACAAAAGGTGATACCAAAAGCTCACCTTGAGCATGTTGTGCTCAGGTGAGCTAAAAAAGCAAATGCACTGACAGAAGGTCGACAGACAAGACCGGTCACAATAGCTCACCTGGCACTTTGTGCTCAGGTGAGCTAAAAAGCATAACATAAATGTCGTACGACAAAGTCACATGATTTAATTGGTCAATCAATATTTTGATTGACAGCAGCCATCAAACAGTTATGCTTATACCATGTTATATTTCATCTTGGTATGTTTAATATTGTAATTGAAATTAGTCTGATTGTCTACTTTAGATGGGTCGAGAAATTTGCTTCTAGATGCCATGGCTCATCTAATGTTACAATGATGTACTTTCTGTTCGTCTGTTCTGAAACAAATCCCAATAGTCTGGGGGATCACTTGTCTGACCACAGGGATATAATAACTTTTCTTGTCCAGCTAATGTAATTGGATTATTCTGAAATATAATAGATAAGGGTTAATGATAGATATTTTACATTTGATAGACATCTGAATATAATGCAATAGATAAGGCATAATAACAAATATTTTATATTGAATAGACATCTGAATAGAATGCAATGTGAAACATTCAACAATTACAAGACACCAAAATTTCAGACTGGTCCAAAATTGAAAGAAGTCCAGACTACAATTTGGAATTACAATTTTTTTTGCCTTTCTGGGGAAAAATTATTTGAAATAAAGAAATTACTTGTTTTACTTATAATTTCATGCATTTCATTTTGTTTTATAAAGCTGTTTACACAAGCAGGACTGAGTGGGAATGTGTTAAACTAATATATATAAAATATATGTAAAGGCAGCATTTCTTGGTTTCTCTATCCCCCACCCACCCCCTTATTTTTATCTTGATTTCTAAGTCATAATATAACCATAAGATCAAAAACATTATTATCTTTATAAATGCAAGAGTATAACATTTCAACAATATTAACCCAGTCCTACCCAATCCCACTTTTTACCCCATCAAGAAAATAGCTGTGCAAATATTGTGGAAAAAAGAAATTTCCTATTACAAGAAATTTCTTTATTATCCATAATATCGATAGCTTAGAGCAAAAACATAGTATGGCTCTATACATTGTATAGAGCCATACTATGTTTTTGCTCTAAGCCCTCCATATATTCCAACCTAAAAAAAGAATTTCAAAATTGCATGAGTTATAAAATTTCATATGCATTTTCTTTGAAATTGAACCAGTCTAAAATGTCATCGGTAAAGGGTTATTAAAGATGAGAAACTTGCAGCCATCTAACCAACTAAACCTGAGTTTGAAGACCATTAAAAATCAAATCATCAACAATTAGATAGCACATTACTAGTTTCTAGATTATTAGTATTTTTTTCTCTATCAAACCCTTCTTAACCTATTACCAGATGACTAAATTTTGGACCGGTCCAAATTAAAACAGTTTCAGACACCATAGTTGATGAAATTTAAAAAAAGATATTTGATAGAAAACTTCGTAGCTTGTAAAAAGCAATTTATTCATTTTCCATGTTTCCCAAAGCTTAATTCTTACCAGGTATAAAAATGTATGAAGATGCGGGAATGGGTTAAAAAAAATGCTTTTGAAACTAAAATATTATAGAAAAGACAGTGAATAAGGAGAAACTGATAAAAGTTTCTCAGGGTTTATGATTTCTCGTTTTCTACTTTTTTTTTTAATAAGCTGTAGTTACAACATATAAGTCAACTTACTAACAAAAAAGCTTCACATAAATGTTGGAATTCAAAGTTCACTTCCAGACTTTATGAATAATTTGACTGGCCAATTGATTTTTGATTGATATCAGCAATCAGTCAATAGATTCAGTTCAAAGACATGATAAATATCTTCTGAGCTGATATATAAGTTATGTCCAACCTTATGATAAGTAATGTCTTACCTTATGATAATTAACTAAGTCTACAATACTGTTATGTGGTAATTGATTAGGTCCAAAGAAATGATAAATATCCTCTGAAGCATCAATTAAGAAATGTTTACAACGATCTTTCGCTCTGTATGATATTGTATATCCCCATACTTTTTCACTAACACGAACTAAATATGTTCCCTGAGGTTCTTCTAACAATAATTTTTCAGCATCCACTCTTGAAATGACACCTGAAGATGAAAAGTAAAGAAAAGATATAACAAGAATGCAATATCACATTATACGCAGCCAACTAGCTAAGACTAGAATTTCTTCATTCTCCACAATGTTTTCCAAAGCTTTCATATTGAGGGGCGTTTAAAAGCAAGATTGTATGGGAATGGGTTAAGACCCTTTTTCTGTGAAGAAGCCTAAAATGGCAAAACCCTGATGACATGCCCAAGGTTATGTGACAAGGAACATTCTGTGAAAGTTTCACCCAAATTCCTCCATATATGTAGGAGGAGATGTGCTGACATAAAGTGGATGTTATGGACAAACAGTTGAGAGATGAAGAGTATATATTTTTTTTTCATGGAGGTATGAACCGAAAAACCTAATCACACTGTATGAATACGCGAAGCGGATTCATACATTGTGTGATTATGTTTTTCGGTTCATAACTTCATGAAAACAAAAAATATTCTCTTCATTTCTTATAATTTAATAGCATCGAGCAAAAAACCAAAAACTTTACAAATTTTGATACCTTTTTGTGTGGGACTATTTTGTGAGGAAGCATACAAAATCACTGCGTGCTCAAAATTTTGTTCATGGAGTTATGAATTATTTTTCTCGACCAATCAGAACGCTCGTTTTTGATAGACTAAACTAGAAATCAAATTATACAGAGATGATACTAATATACGACCACCTTTGGTGGCATATTAAAAACAAAGGGTTAAATATACAACACAGTCATCAGTCAATATCAAATATCAGCTGTTAAACAGATAATAAACATATTTCACTGATATAAAATTTGATCTGAATATGAGGCAAAATCTGATTTAAAAAATTATGATGCTTCTTAGATGCAATCATAGAAAATTATCATGAAAATAGTTAGGCTTCTTTTACCTTTTACTTGAATATTTTTCACCTTGAATTTTACAGAATAAGTAATAACAGTAATATTGAGTGAATGGGAAACACTTTGTGGTAAAATTTGAAGATTGACAAATTGTCAATCAAAATCTGTAAATTCTGTGTCTTCTTATCTCATTCTCTATCCTTGAATCAGAAGAATCAGAGACGCTTTTGTCATCAGCTTCAATTTTGAAGGGGCAAGAAGATCGGTTCAAACACTGTCCACAGTATCAAGTTCCTGTCTAGATATCCACTGTACAAAAACTAACCATGGAACCAGCCAGCTATTTTCGATGTTTTAGGTTCAAAGACTGTTTTCTTCTCCTTCTCTTCTGAATGAAACCAACTAATCACAGACTCTCTATCAGGAGGCCGAGCTGGTCGACTTTTTCTACGTTGTGCTAAAATTTCTCTGTTCTTGTCTAATACTGCACTGGACCTACAATTCAAAATGAAGACCAACATTGGAAAATTGGATGAAACCATCCTATGCGGTAGAAAACATTGTGGAATAAGAAGAAGCTGCTTCTTTTTCCACAATGTTTTCTCAAATATAGAATCACAGCTACATAAAATCCAGAGTTTGTACAGGAAAGGGTTAAATTACCATTACTGCCTAATAAATTCCATAATCTTTAATCCTTTCCCATTTTTTAAGTTTTAGACTAGTCCAAATTGAAAGCAGTTGCAGACAACAATGAAAACTGGATGCATTTTGAAATCAAACCATCCTATGAGGTAGAAAATGTTGTGGGAAAAGGAGAAATTGATTGTTACCATCAATTTCTTCTTTTTTCAAAATGTTTGCTCAAGTATAAAATCAGTGCCGTTATTACCCAGAGTTGTACAGGAGAGGGTTAACTCATTCCCACATAATCTAACTTTTTACAACTTCGAAGAAAGAAGATACATTTCCCACCATAATTTCTATTCTTTATCACATTTACTTACCAATTTAAATGCATTATGTAACATCTTTCAAATTGGACAAGTCCTAACCTACTCAAACTACAGGAAACTTACTGATTACATGATTTCATAGTATATATTGTTTGAAAAATAGACTAGTTCTAAACATTCAACAAATACAAGCAAATAAAATGTGACCAATAGGAAAAAAAGGACCTCCCTGATGTTCCACAAACAAGCATGTTTACAAGTACATGTAATTGAAAAGATATCAGATCAAGCAGAAATCAATCAGAGATGTATTGCCAGATAAACCTATAGCAATGTATTATAATACCATTCTAGATTCTTAACCCTTGTCCTGCTGAACCCATAATATTCCTGTTTTAGCAGTAGATAGAGACAAAGATCAGCCTGCACATAAGTGCAGTCAGATCTTTGTCTATACCTGCAGTTTGTCCCCTTTAAGCCAGAACTGTTTAAATAATCAAATTTGAAATTGAGCCTCATTAAGGCATTCCAGTGCTGTCAGTCCCTTGATTTTAAAGCATTTCTATTTAGGATTTTTATTCAGCATGACAAGTGTTAAACTTCATAATGCTGACTGAATAAAATCCTTATCAAAATTTGCATTAAAACCAAAGACCTGAAAGCACTGAAACAATTAGTAAAGGGTTAAGAAATATTTTGAAAATAATTTTATAAACAACTCCGAGTTGAAGGAGTCAAGCAAGAGCTGTAGACTAGGATCAGACTGCACTTATGTGTAGGCTGATCTTTGTCTCTATCTCCTGCCAAATCAGGATTATTCCAGGTTCAGCATGGCAAGGGTTTAAATCTACAGTGAACATTAAATCTTAGTAATGACAGACCATGGACGATACTTTCTGCTCTTATTTAGAAGACACTTTTTGCTTGACAGATCACAAGTAAAAGATCTCATTACAACAAACAAAAAATCTTGCCTCTCAGATATAATGACTGCCCTGAGGCAATACACTGACCCATTACTAGACTACATAATTTGAACGGGTCCAAATTGATAGAAGTTGCAGACAACAATTCAAAGATGGTGAAAAGTGAAAAATAACACAAAATAAGGTAAATAATGATATTCTTCTAAACCCACCCTGCTTTAAATGACTGTTAAGAAAAAAAACTTAAAAAGGCTATTTCTTTATTGTCACAATGTTTTCTAGCAAAAAGAAAAAGACTTTTTACATACTAATTTTAAAATTGTTGTCTGCAACCTCAGTTTATTTTTTGTGTGTGTGGTAATGGTTGAAACACGGCTTTTGTAAATTCAGATCACCTCATCAAACATGCTTATTCTACAGTTCTACTCCAGAAGAAAGTATTATGTAACATATAAACAGCATTTTGTCTAGCAGTGACCAATATTCTGTTCCAGTTCTAAGCACTCATTAACCCATTCCCAAACAATGACGCCCCTCAATAAAAACAACTGGACAAACATTGTGCCAAATGAAGAAATTGCTTGCAACAAGAAATTTCTTAATTTTCCACCATGTTTTCTATTCAGAAGGTGAAAAAATCTGTCTGCAGCACCTTTCAATGCAGAACAGTCTCAAATTTGATGTCTGGTAATGGGTTTACCCATAACAAAATACAACAAAATTTAAGACTGGTCCATATTAAAAGAAGTTTCAAAAGACAACTAAAAGTTAATGAAATTTTGAAATTCCTTGTATTTGGGGAAGAAAGCATTGAAGATGATGAAGAAATCGCTTGTAAAAAAATTCCACAATGTTTTTCAAGGCATTTTCCCCTTGAGGGGCATTAAAAAGCAGGATTGTGTGGGAAAGAGTAAAAGAGTTTCTACTATTCTTTTCTTAATTAGGTACATACCATTATACAGTATTTATTGAAATATAAATATTGAACCAAGAGAGCTGTCATCAAATCATACACAGCTGCATGTTGACATGAATAATGTAGACGAAAATTTGTACGTTTTAACCCATTTATTTTACATTGATTGAGAAATATTTTCTTTCAACTTAGATTAATCCCTCTCTTTCTACTAAACCCATTACCACACAACACAATTTTAGACTAGTCTGAATTGAAAATATAGCAGAAGACAAATTCAAGTTTGAATATTTAAGAAAGTCTTTGCCTTTCAGGGTAGGAAATGTAGTTGACAATGAAGAAATTGCTAGTAGCAAAAATTTCCTCATCGTCAAAATGTTTTCGAAGAATTCTTCTTGAGGGGAAGAAAGAGTGAAGTTGTGTGGGAATGGATTAATGGAGAAAACACCAGTACTTGTGCTGATAATGTGGGCCAATGACAGAACCAAGATCAACATCAGCTCCCAGGAATCGAACTAAGGTCCCCTTCATCAGGAAGCCAACCCTCTACCTCTCAACCATGGAAACCACAAAAACATCATTACAAAAATTTTCATATTATTTCATTCAAAAATGTAGCAGTATTTCTTTTCTGAAAAAGTTTTGCATTAAAGCCCCTTTCCCCATAACACATTTAAATATCACAAAACCAGTCAAATATCCAACAGGACATATCATGACAAGCGTTTGTAAAAATCACCCAAATGAGTCATGAAATTTATGAGAATTTGCATTCACAAGCAATTTTATGTAAAGCCTTTTTTTACTGTAACACAGAAAAATAAAATATTATGCAAGAGACTCCACAGAATAGAAGGTCATCAATTTGATATGAGATTTATGTAAACACAATATAATTTGACTATCTGAATTACATGTACTTCTTTTACAAATCAGAAATACATTTCAAGCAATAATGGTAATGCTTTTAATTGACTTATGACAGATAAATTGTACCTTGGATGGGGTATTCATTAAGTAGCCAACCCTCATATATCTTCATACTGGCTTATCCTTGGGTGGGACAAAATTTTGAAAAACACACACAAATAATTGAGAGGTATGAATTTAAGGTTTTTACTGCATCTATTAGTTAGGTTGGAATTAGAAATTCTTTCTGTGGAAACTTTAGATTGTTGTAAGTTCTTTATATGTGGCATATGAAAGTGTATTGAAAAATAGTTAAAAGCATTAAGAGGTAAAGTATGTGAAAAATATAAGGCCATAATGTAAAAGTATCTGTTTGCTCATATAGACTACAAGTCAATTAGGTTAAGAAGCTCAGAATTACTGCAGTATTAAGCATAATTTTTGAAAACTCTAAAACAAAATAAAATCTAGAACAAGTTTCATGTTGTTGGTGAAGTTTAATAATCCTCCTCCCTGTTATAATCTCAAAATGCAGAAAATCTAATCTCAAGATGCAGAAAATCTATATTAACCCTTGTCATGCTGAACCCAGAATATTCCGGTTTTAGCAGGAGGTGAAGACTAAGATCAGACTACACCTCCTGCTTGTACTTTTCCTATCAGGGTTGTTTATGAAATTGATTTCTTAAAGAAATTTAATTTTTGAACAACAAGTTCTATCAGCACTTTCAACTCTTTAATTTGACAGCAGTTCAGTAAGGTAATTTATACAGCATGACAAGGGTTAAAATATTCTACAAAACACATACCAGAAAAGTCATGCTATCTCAACATAAACTTTAATTCAGTGGTAATATTCAAACAAATTCATAACTAATCCATTATCAAACAATCCTGCTTTCTTATGACCTCAAGAAAGAAGTTTAAGAAAATAATACAGAAACTGAAGAAATTACTTGGTACAAACAATTTCTTCATTATCCACAGAATTTTCTTTCCTATCAGACAATTACAGTCAAATACCTATACCTCGAAGTTCAAGGGACTTACGAGAAAACTTTGACGTAGAGATAGTTCGACGTGTAGATGATCGAATATTTTCCATGTACGACCAAAATGGTGGCAAAATACCGTAACTGAATAAGGCCACAAATGATTTGTACTAGTATGATTATCTAATCGAACGAAAGATATAACGACAATGTATTTATCGTAATTTTTTATACTAATATTACGATATTATTGTAACTTGTGGCATAAGTATTGTTTAGACTTCGCTTTTTTGTTGTTGTTTTGTTTGTTTGTTTTTCTTCTTCTATTATTGCTTATTCTTCGTGTAGATTGCATAGTTTGACTACATGTATTTTCTCTGTCCTGTCGAAAAACACAAGTATCTATCTTGAATGGTTACCAGGTTCTTCTTTTAGCGCGTCCCGTCGGTCAAAGTTGCTGGCTATCCCCTTGATCGACCAGGTCCGGCGCCAAACAAGTCCTGCGAGGTATGGGTGTAAGTTGCCTCTTTATTCATTGTATAATCAACTGTAACATTGTCTCCAATTCATGCAATCTTTCAAATTATCAGATTGTAGACAAACATTCAAACAAAATCAAGTTAGCAATCGATATCCGATACTGTAACGCACACATTTCTTAACTGCGTTGACACGTCGAAATGTGTGAAAACTTAGTTGATTGCAAAAATCGACCTTTATGATTAAGGTTTGTCTTAAATAGGTGTGAATATGTGCAAACAATAGTGATGGGACTTTGCAAATGATTCGACGTAGGGGTAGTTTACGAGATAAAGAGAACGACGTATGGAGGTTCAAATACATAGAACTAAAGAGTAATAAGATCAGGACTTTAGAATTACTTCGAGGTAGAGAGAACTTCGGCTAAGGGACGTTGGAGGTAAAGGTATTTGACTGTATTTTCAAAATTTCATCAACTAAATACATGTAATACAATCTGCAACTTCTTTAAAATTGTCAAAACTGAAGTTGTGTGGTAATGGGTTAAGAGCAGTGCCTTAAAGTGTCTGACTCTCAACTGTTTGGTGCGAGATAATAAATAAAAAGTCTGAAAAAGGAGCATACTCTCAAAAATATGCATCCTTTTATAGTATAGCTTGCTCTCTTGATAGTGAAAATATAATCCATGTTTCAAGTGGATATATTATCCCATTCCCACTCAGTGACGCTTTTGGACGCCCCTCAAGAAAAACAATAAGGAAACCATTGTCTAAAATGAAACAAGAGGCCCATGAGGGCCTGAGACGCTCTACTGGTTATCAAGTTTTCCGTTAAAGAAATCTGATATTTAAGGAAGTTAATTGCTCAAAGAAGAATGCATAATGAAAAAAAAGGGGCTTTATCCCCTTTATCATTATAAGCAACAATCCTCAAGGCTCCTTTACCCATGTTTCATGACGGATCCACTCCATTTCCAAAAGACAGTTACCTTATGACCCTACAATCATTCTGTGAATATTTCATCAGAATCTTACAATAATTGTGGACTTTATCACATAAACAGGATTGTTTTGAATGAAAATCAATAAGGCCCCTTTTCCTGTGTTTTCTGATGGATCAATTTCATTCCTAAAGGAACTTTCCTTACAACCCGACAATTGTCCTGTGAAATTTAAAAGACAACTTGATAATGATTTTGATCTTCATCACATACACAAGAATGTTTTGAATGATAATCTGTAAGGCCCCTTTTCCTGTGTTTCGAATGCCACAATTATTCCATGCATTGTGTTAACCAGAATATTTAAGAGAGTTTTTCATAAGGCCCCTTTTTATGTGACCCTTGCCATAGTCAGATCCACTGTCAAAATCAACAATTGTAATGATGGTACAATCAATCTGTTTAATCTGTGGAATTTATTGTGTTAATGAGTTTATAGTGAAATCTTCAGAGGGCCCCTTTTCTCATGATACTTTACAGAACAAACCAAATTTCAAAAGGAACAATTCTAATGAAGGTACAATCATTCTTTAAAAGTTAAAGAGAATCAATGAAAACAGTGGACTGAATTGTGTCAAGAATTTTGGAACAAAATTTTCATAAGGCCCCTTTTTCCATGAAACTTAACAAATCAGACCCAATGTACAAAGGAACAATTCTAATGATAGTTTGAAGAAAATGATAAAGACTGAGGACTTAATTGTAATAATGATGTTTTGTAATAAAAATTTTATAAGCTCCCTTTTCTTGTGTCACTTAAGCAATCAGACCTAATTTACAAAGGAACAATCCAAATGATGGTACAATCATTCTATTAAAGTTTGAAGAGATTCTGATAAAGACTGAGGGCATTGTTTGTGTTTATGAGGATTTGGTAATAATTTTTCATACAGCCCCTTTATCTATGATACTAGACAGATCAGGCCCGATTTGGAAAGAAACAATTCTTATGATGGTACAAACATTCTGTGAAAGTTTGAACAGAATCTGATGAAAACTGCAGACTTTATCTTGGTGTCAAATTTTTAAAATAAAATTTTCATAAGGCTCCTTTTCCTGTGATACTTGAAGGATCAGGTCTCATGTCAGCATCAACACTCGTGATTATTGTACAATGATTCTGTGAAGGTTTGAATAAAATCCAATGAAAGCTCTGGACTTGGTTGCAAGGATTATAGATAAAATTCTCGAAAGGCCCCTTTTCCCATGATACAAGACAGATCACACCTAATTTGAAAAAAAGAATCCTCATGATGGAATAATCATTCTGTGAAAGTTTTAACAGAATCCGATGAAAACTGTTGACTTTATTGTGGTACAATGATTTTAAAATTAATTTTCATAATGCTCCTTTTCCAGTGATACTTGACAGATCAGGTCTAATGCAAAGATCAACAATCATTATTATTGTACAATTATTCTGTAAATGTTTGAAGAAAATCCGATGAAAGCTCTGGACTTGGTAACAAGGATTTATAAATGAAATTTTCATAAGGCCCCTTTTCCTGTGTTTCTTGACAGTTCAAACCCTGTTATGCCAATCATTCTGTGAAAGTTTCAACAAAATCTGATCAAA
Organism: Fragum fragum; assembly: GCA_946902895.1. Lineage (NCBI taxonomy): Eukaryota > Metazoa > Mollusca > Bivalvia > Cardiida > Cardiidae > Fragum > Fragum fragum. The sequence goes on from OX336365.1 coordinate 46,471,974, forward strand.
GCTGTGGGCTTCATTGTGTTAACAGGGTTTTATTAATTGGATTTTCATATAGCCCCTTTTCCCATGTTACTTGATGGATCTGAACCAATTCAAAAGGGAACTCTTCTTACAAAAGTATAATTATTCTGTTTGAGTATGAAGACAACCCCATCTCATCTGTGGACTTACAAGAATTAATTAAGATTTTTTTAATTGAATTTTCCTAAGGCCCCTTTTCCTATGTTTTTCAAAGGATCAGACCCAATTTGAAAGGAACAATCCTTATGATGGTACAATCATTATGTGAAAGTTTGAAGTCAATCAGGTGAATTCTAGGGCCATTACGTGTTAACTAAGATATTTTTATTAAATTTTCATAGGGTCCCTTTTCCCATGAAACTTGATGGATCAAACCTACTTCCGAAAGGAACAATCCATTTAATGTAATAATCATTCTGTGAATGTTTGAAGAGAATTTGTTGAAAACTATGGACTCTATTGTGTTTACAAGGACTTTTTCAATCCAATTTTCATCGGGCCCCTTTTTCCTGTGGTCCTTGACTGAACATACCAACTTTTGAAAGGAACAATTCTTATGATGGTACAATCATTCTGTGAAAGTTTGAAGTCAATCAGATGAAAACTGTGGACTCTAGAGTGTTAACAAAGATCTTTGAATTGAATTTTAGTAAGGCCCCTTTTCCTATGTTTCTTGAGGAACCATATCCGATTCCGAAAGGAACAATCCTTATGATGGTACAATCATTCTGTGAAAGTTTGAAGAGAATCTGTTGAAAATTGTTTGCTCTAGATTATTAATGAGATTTTTTTATAAAAATTTTCATAGGTCCCCTTTTTCCTGTGTTTCTTGAAGGATCATACCAAATTTTGAAAGGAACAATCCTTATGATAGTACAATCATTCTGTGAAAGTTTGAAGGGAATCCGATGAAAACTATTGACTCAAGAGTGTTAAAGAGTATTTCTTAAAAGATTTTTCCATTAAATTTTCATAAGGCCCCTTTTCCCTTGTTTCCTGATGGATCTGACCAAATTCCCAAAGGAACAATCCTTATGATTGTACAATCATTCTGTGAAAGTTTAAATACAATCTGATGAAAACTGTGGACTCTAGAGTGTTAACGAGGATTTTTTAATTAAATTTTCATAAGGCCCCTTTTTCGTGTTTCATGATAGATCAGACCCTTTTTCGAAAGGAACGATCCTTATGATTGTACAATCATTCTGAGAAAGTTTGAAGAGAATCCGATGAAAACTGTGGACTCTATTGCGTAAACGAGGATTTTTAATGGACTTTTTAATTGAATTTTTATAAGGCCCCTTTTCCCATGTTTCTTGACAGATCATACCCAATTTAGAAAGGAACAATACTTATGATGGTACAATCATTCTGTGAAAGTTTGAAGATAATCCGATGAAAACTGTGGACTCAATCGCGTAAACGAGGATTTTTAATGGAATTTTAATTAAATTTTCATGAGGCCTCTTTTCCCCTGTTTCTTGACGGATCATACCAAATTTCGAAAAGGAACAATCCTTATGTTGGTACAATCATTCTGTGAAAGTTTGAAGAGAATCTGATGAGAACTGTGGGCTCTATTGCGTAAAACGAGGATTTTTAATTAAATTTTCATAAGGCCCCTTTTCCCGTGTTTCTTGACGGATCACACCCAATTTCGAAGGTCACAACCCTTTTGATTGTACAATCATTCTGAGAAAGTTTGAAGAGAAACCGATGAAAACTGTGGACTCTATCACGTAAACAAGGATTTTTAATTGAATTTTTAATGAATTTTCATAAGGCCCCTTTTTCCGAGGTTTCTTGATGGATCATATCCATTTTCGAAAGGAACGATCCTTATGATGGTACAATCATTCTGTAAAAGTTTGAAGAGAATCTGATGAGAACTGTGGACTCTATCGCATAAACGAGGATTTTTTAATTAAATTTTCATAAGGCCCCTTTTTCGTGTTTCATGATAGATCAGACCCTTTTTCGAAAGGAACGATCCTTATGATTGTACAATCATTCTGAGAAAGTTTGAAGAGAATCCGATGAAAATTGTGGACTCTATTGCGTAAACGAGGATTTTTAATGGACTTTTTAATTGAATTTTTATAAGGCCCCTTTTCCCATGTTTCTTGACAGATCATACCCAATTTAGAAAGGAACAATACTTATGATGGTACAATCATTCTGTGAAAGTTTGAAGATAATCCGATGAAAACTGTGGACTCAATCGCGTAAACGAGGATTTTTAATGGAATTTTAATTAAATTTTCATGAGGCCTCTTTTCCCCTGTTTCTTGACGGATCATACTAAATTTCGAAAAGGAACAATCCTTATGTTGGTACAATCATTCTGTGAAAGTTTGAAGAGAATCTGATGAGAACTGTGGGCTCTATTGCGTAAAACGAGGATTTTTAATTAAATTTTCATAAGGCCCCTTTTCCCGTGTTTCTTGACGGATCACACCCAATTTCGAAGGTCACAACCCTTTTGATTGTACAATCATTCTGAGAAAGTTTGAAGAGAAACCGATGAAAACTGTGGACTCTATCACGTAAACAAGGATTTTTAATTGAATTTTTAATGAATTTTCATAAGGCCCCTTTTTCCGAGGTTTCTTGATGGATCATATCCATTTTCGAAAGGAACGATCCTTATGATGGTACAATCATTCTGTAAAAGTTTGAAGAGAATCTGATGAGAACTGTGGACTCTATCGCATAAACGAGGATTTTTTAATTAAATTTTCATAAGGCCCCTTTTTCGTGTTTCATGATAGATCAGACCCTTTTTCGAAAGGAACGATCCTTATGATTGTACAATCATTCTGAGAAAGTTTGAAGAGAATCCGATGAAAATTGTGGACTCTATTGCGTAAACGAGGATTTTTAATGGACTTTTTAATTGAATTTTTATAAGGCCCCTTTTCCCATGTTTCTTGACAGATCATACCCAATTTAGAAAGGAACAATACTTATGATGGTACAATCATTCTGTGAAAGTTTGAAGATAATCCGATGAAAACTGTGGACTCAATCGCGTAAACGAGGATTTTTAATGGAATTTTAATTAAATTTTCATGAGGCCTCTTTTCCCCTGTTTCTTGACGGATCATACTAAATTTCGAAAAGGAACAATCCTTATGTTGGTACAATCATTCTGTGAAAGTTTGAAGAGAATCTGATGAGAACTGTGGGCTCTATTGCGTAAAACGAGGATTTTTAATTAAATTTTCATAAGGCCCCTTTTCCCGTGTTTCTTGACGGATCACACCCAATTTCGAAGGTCACAACCCTTTTGATTGTACAATCATTCTGAGAAAGTTTGAAGAGAAACCGATGAAAACTGTGGACTCTATCACGTAAACAAGGATTTTTAATTGAATTTTTAATGAATTTTCATAAGGCCCCTTTTTCCGAGGTTTCTTGATGGATCATATCCATTTTCGAAAGGAACGATCCTTATGATGGTACAATCATTCTGTAAAAGTTTGAAGAGAATCTGATGAGAACTGTGGACTCTATCGCATAAACGAGGATTTTTTAATTAAATTTTCATAAGGCCCCCTTTTCGTGTTTCTTGACGGATCATTACCATTTTCGAAAGGAACGAGCCTTATGATGGTACAATCATTCTGTGAAAGTTTGAAGATAATCCGATGAAAACTGTGAACTCTATTGCGTAAACGAGGGTTTTTTAATTAAGTTTTAATTAGGCCCCTTTTCCCGTGTTTCTTGACTGATCTGGCCCAATTTCGAAAGGAACAATCCTTATGATGGTACAATCATTCTGTGAAAGTTTGAAGGGAATCTGATGAAAACTGTGGACTTTATCGTGTAAACAAGGAAAAGTTTAACGGACGGACGACGGATGGACGGAAGCACGGTTGCGGACGGGAAAAAGCCATCGCTATAGCTCTAGTGGCCTTCTGCCAGTAGAGCTAAAAATTGCATGTGACAAGCAATTTATTCATTTTACACTTTTTCTAACCAGATAGTTAAAAAAATCTAACAACCTAACAAGTAGGTAATCATAAATGTCTCACATCTAACTGTTAACAAGTAGCATATGGAGGTTTGGTGAACATGTATTTCAAACTTCAATTTATTACAATTTTATCTCAAACAGAAAATGTATAGGTCAGGTTGCGCTGTTTGCATGATTGACACGTAATTTTCTCGGATGGCAAAAAGAAATCTCGAATAATTGGTCATTTCGGCGCATTTGATTTTCAAACCCAACATTCATTATTATTTAAATTAAAACTAAAAGCGGGGTCTCCAAAAATGTCAATCTTGTTTACAAAGCAAAAACACTTGAAAAATTACGGATAAAGCATCCAGGTGATGATAGTAGGACAGTAAGTCCGACTAAAAGCTTTTTAGACTGGTTTGCGATCTAACATTCAAGATGCTTTCATTTCCTTTAATCAAGTTTATGTGAGTGACTAGAATATAAAACTTGATATTCAGATCATGTCGTCTAGAATTGAACATTTTCAACTTTCTATAGATTCCTTTTTTGGGAATAGAACAGGTGAAACTCAGCTGAAACAGCAAAATACCCAAGAACACATCGTTCTTAGACAGTCAATTTATCTCAGAGGTTAACTTAACCCATTCCTACACAGTGACAGTTTCTTGTGCCCAACAAAATAAACAATTTGGAAAACATTGTGTAAAATAAAGAAATTGCTTGTGACAAGCAATTTCTTCATCTTCCACAATATTTTCTACCCTGAAGGTCAAAAATACTACAATTACATAAACTTTAAATTGTTGTCTGCAACTCCTTTCAATTGGACCAGTCTAAAATTTTGTCATCTGGTAATAGGTTAACCCATTCCCACACGACAAAATTATAGACTGGTCCAAATTGAAAGAAGCTCTAGACGACAATTTGAAGTTGATGGAATTTTAATTTGTTTCATCTTTTGGGATAGAAAACATTGTGGATAATGAAGAAATTGCTTGATCCAAGCAATTTCTTCATTTTCCACAATGTTTTCTAAAACTGTTTTATTGAGGGGCGTAAAAAGGAGGGATTGAGTTGGAATGGGTTAAAATAACAAATCACATGTTCTTTTCTTTGCCTTGATCAGAGTAAACCACACGGACCAACAAGTGCATATCATCACCTTTTAAATATCTGGTAGTGATCAAAATGCCATTGTTTGTTTATCCTAGCAGGGATCAGCATAGATGTCTATTAACCCATTCTCACTCAAATTTTCTTAGACTGGTCCAAATTGAAAGAAACTTCAGACAACAATTTCAAGTTGATGGGATTTTAAATCATTTGTCTTTTTGGATAGAAAACATTGTGGAAAATGAAGAAATTACTTGACAATTTTTTCATTTTCCTCAATGTTTTCCAAAGCTTTTTACGTGAGGGGCGTTCAAAGAGGGGATTGTGTTGGAATGAGTTAATGTGCATATAAAGACAAAGCAGAAATGGCACAGTCAAAATTGAATTGATACATAAAAGAACTTTGGTCATCAATACCTAGGAATATTAAGATACTGCATTCTTTGACTAAACACAAAAGATTTAACCCTTGTCATGCTGAATATAATCCTTTTATAAATTTGTATTAAAATCAAAACATTGAAGCACTGAAAGGCCCTTAACCCTTTCCTGTTTCAAAATTTTGTAGACCTGTCCAATTTCAAAGGTTTTGCAGATGAAAATTTTTAAGTCGATTCAATTTGAAAAATAACCATTCAGAAGGATAGAAAATATTGTGGAAAAAGAAGAAATTGCTTATTACAAGCAATTTCTTCTTTTCCCACAATTTTTTCTCAAGTATAAAATCACAAGGACGTAAAAACCAGTGATTGTACAGGAATGGGTTAAAAAGGGTCAATATTTATTTTGTTGGTTACTTTGATGGTAAACTCTGGTGGTATGGACTGAGATCAGATTGAAGGCCGATTTGAGTATTGTGCCTCCTGCTCAAACAGAAATATTCCAGGTTCAGCATGACAAAGGTTACAAGAAAAGAATCGTTAAACATTGTTATCAGGCAATGTATCAAAACTAGTAACATCTATCATACAGCATCCAGTTCCACTTACCCTTTTGACTCCCTGAGAAATGTATATCACATGTAACTTTCAATATACAATTGTTAATATCTAAAAATTTCAATTTTCCTACATTCAATAATATTTGTTTTCAAAGAAAGGCTGATTAATGAAACTCTAAAATAGTTGGTTGACCAATCACTGGGCCACTTCTCTGTTGGGAGTGCCCATTGACTTTGACAGGAAGTCCCTATTTGATTTTAATCCTTTCCTGGTTTTTGAAATTTTAGACTGGTTCAAATTGGAAGAGGATGCAGAGGACAATGAAAATTGAATGTTATTCTAAATAAAACCATCCTATGTGGTAGAAAACATTGTGGGAAAAGGAGAAATTGTTTATTATAAGCAATTCCGCTTTTTTCCACAATGTTTTCTCAAGTACAAAATCACAGTGACGTAAAAACCCGGGTTTATCCAGGAAAGGGTTAAAGGGTTGGAGACCTTTTTCAAGCATGTTAAATTCTCAGAAATAACAAGAAATGTTAACAAAAATTAGAGCTTATTTCAGAGTTCAAAACTCCTTTCTGGTCTACATAAATGATTTCATTGGTTGACTGGTTATTTGACTGACAGCCATAATTGGTCAATTGCATAGAAGACTGTAATTACTTCAATAATTGCTCAAAGGAAAGATTGGAAAAATGCAGATGTGTAGCCTCTTTAACCCAATACTACACGACAAAATTGTGGACTGGTCCAAATTGAATAGAGTTGCAGACAACAATTTAAAGTTTATGAGATTTTGGATTTCAACTTCCTAGGTAGAAAACGTTGTTGAAAATGAAAAAATTGCTATTTACAAGCAATTTCTTCATTTTCAACTATGTTTTCCCAATTGTTTTCCTAGAGGGGCGTGCAAAAGCGTCATTGTGTGGGAATGGGTTAAATTGACTCAAAATCATTTTTGAAAAAAAATGTAATGTAACTATTGGAGCATTTCTTCACTCTTCAATGAGTTATTTCCATATGGAAACTTACTGTGTTTAAATCAACATAATTGTTAATGATCTAAAATATCATGCTGAGAGATCAATTATAAATCACCACATGTTGTGTATATGTAACACTAAACAAATCAAAAATTTCTTCTTTTTGAAAAAAAATCAATCATAATGAACACTGGTGTCCTAATTACACGACCTTTATATCTGCAACTTGCTAAATTAAGAAACAACCCATATCAGACTACAAAATTTCAGACTGGTCCAATTTGAAAGAAGTTGCAGTCGACAATGTTTACTTCATTGAATTTTAAAAATCTTTTGTCTTTTCGGGTAAAAAACATTTTGGATAATGAAGAAATGTAACAAGCAATTTCCTTATTTTCCATAATATTTTACAAAGCTTTTTTCTTGAGGCCATCTAAAAGCATCACTGAGTGGGAATGTGCTATTCAATCAAACTTTACAAATATTTCTGCCACTTACTTTGGTGGTAGCGGTGGTTTTTCTCCCTGTGTAAATCGATTTGCATTCATGATCAACTTAGCTGCATTAGTTATAGAATGTCTGTTTTCCTCCCTCGCTCGTTGTGCTATCAATTTCATCTGCTGTTCTGCCTCCTTAGCTTTCTTTTCTATTCAACACAGAGGTCATATTGAATGAGAGGTCATAAAGAAACAAATATATTAACCTATTACAAGACAACAAAATTTTAGAATGGTCCAAATTGAAAGTTTGCAGACAACATTTTAAAGTGCATGAAATTTGAGATTATTTCAACTTTCTGGGTGGAAAAAATAAGTAATTCCTTCATTTTACACAACGTTTTTATAATTGTTTTTTTCTTGAGGGAAGCTCCAAAAGCGTCATTGTGTGGGAATGGTGCAATCCATAACCAGACTACACATTTTTAGAATGGTTTGAATTCAAGGAAGTAATAGAAAACTATTTCAAGTTGATGGGATTTCAAAATCTTTGTTTGTCTTTGGTAGAAAACTTTGTGGGAAATGAAGGAATTGCCTGTTACAAACAATTTCTTAATTTTCCACAATGCTTTCTTGACAGGTGTAAAGCAAAGGACTGGCAGTCCTGAAAATCATCATTTTTTTTTAAAGATAAGACCACACAAGATTTTTAGAAGAAATATTGATCCTCAGACATAGATAACATCTATCTTTTAACCCATTACCAGATGGCAAAATTTTAGACTGTTCTAAATTCATATTTTGTTTAAATGGAAATCTGTGTGAAATAGGATAGAAAACATTGTGAGAAAAGATTAGCTACTCCCTGCCACAACCCAAGTTTTTGCAGATCAAAATTTCTTGAACAAGATTTTAAGAGAGTCATCCAAAGAACATTTCTGCTAAGTTTGGTCCAATTCAACTGAGTTGTTTTCAAGGAGAAGATGTTTAAAGAAAATGTTGATATAAAGTGTTCCAGTTTTTTTCATATCAAGATGGTTCTTTCAGATACATATATTGGACAATTGACCAATCGCAGCTGTCAATTAAATAACCAGTCAACCAATGAAATCATTCATTCAGACCTGAAATAAGTTTTGAACTCCTACATTGGCCACCATTTATGTTAACCTTGTTTGTTAGTTTGGATATGTCAACATCATAACTACAGCTTATTCAAGCTGCAGTTATGATGTTTAGGTCGTCAACCAGCTATTCTTTTCTTTTGTTACATGCTACATGCCATAAATTTTGCAAAATAAGGCCATTTAAAACCAAAGCGGGAGTTCCTGTCCGAGTTAGTGGGCATGTTTATTGCAGTAAGTTGTCAGGGCCAGCCATTGGTCAATTTCCAGCACAAACCTTGTTCCATCCAGCTTTTCTCCAGTTCTTTACTTGTTTCTTCTGCCACTTTATCTAACTGCTGTCTCATTGCCTTCCATCGTGTGTATATTTCATCACTACGACGCTTTTGTACATTCTCAATTTTTGATAACGACTTTCGTCGCTGTACCATTTCAGCCTCCTATTGTATATTGAAATAATGAGAAAATTATTTTTGAAGCATGATTATAGTATTGATTTCTGTGACCTATCACAAACAAGAAATATTGAAATTCCTCTCAGGAATCTTTTGTTAAAAATATTGTTGAAGAAACACAAGAAATGTGATATTAGGTCAAAGTCTGTCAACAGTCCTGGCTGATAAAGATTGTTCACCTGTGTCCTTATCTTTATTTCATTCTACCATACTTACAATCATTTCACCTTTGTCATGCTAAATAAAATCCTCTACAAATTAACATGAAAATGAAATAATGAAAGCTCCAAGTGTTAATAATATTTATTTTGATATTTTATCTAATAACAAGGCTTCACAGGGATAAATAGGTAGTTTAGACCAAGATCAGACTGCACATATATGCCAGTAAAGGAACATTCTTGGCACACCATGAGAAAGGTTAACAAATATAAATTTGCCTTTACCATATTACTATCACTTTTCAAATACCATTTTTACAGACTTCATTTAATTGGTACAATTTTGGATGAAGAAAGATTAAACAACCTTAAGCCTTTTTTCCTCCTCTTCCTTTCTTAATTTCTCCTCTTCTTTCTCTTTTCTCAGTCTCTCTTCCTCGGCCTTCTGGGCCAATATTCTGGCTTCTTTTATTGACTGGTACAATGCCTCTTCTTCTTTCCTCCTACAGGTATAGGTTTATCAATTACCCATTACCTAAATTTGTCATCAGTTAACCCATTCCCACACAACAAAATTTTGACAAATCAAATTGAAAGAAGTTGCTGGTAACACCTAAAAGTGAGTGCGATTTGAGAAATATTTGGCTTTTAAGGTAGACAACATTGTGGACATTGACGATATTGCTTGACACAAGCTATTTCTTCTTTGTCCACAATATTTTCTAAAGCTCTTTTCTTGAGGTGCGTAAAAAGCAGGATTGGAGTGAGTCCTTTTATTTTGGACCAGTCTAAAATTTTGCTGACTGATAATTTGTTAACCAAGAATAGAAACTATCATTTCAATATCACAAATTTTACTGTACACTTAATGCAAGAAGTTAGTAATTTGCAAAGTATTTTAACCTTACATAAATTTGTGTATAAACTATTCAGTCTCAAGCGCAGAAACCAATCCTTGACAAAATGTCAACATTTCTTTGTCTTTAATCCAAAAATATTAGTATGTTCTACCTTTAGATTTCATAGCAAGTTTAATATCCTACAAATAATAGGATTTTGCAAATTAATCTGATAGAATTTTTTGGTCAGAAAATTGTGTATAAAGAGCCATTTAGAACAAGACATTTAAAACAGAATTTAATATATCATTTACCATCTTCAGAAAACTTTGTTACCTTCTTTCATTTTCTCTTTCTTCTTCAAGACGTTTTTTCTCTTCTTCAAGTTTTCTGCGAATTTCTTCTTCTTCCCTTTTCCTATGATATAATGTTTTAAGATTTTATTACAATGACTATAAGAGAATTGGAGTGAGTCAAATAGTCAGATATTGAAGTGCCTTTATACAACATTAGCTTAACCAATTCCCATACAATGATGCTTTTTGACGCCCATCAAGAAGAACAATAAGGAAAACATTCTTGAAAATGAAGAAATTGCTTGAGACAAGCAATTTCTTCATTTTCCACAACGTTTTCTATCCATAAAGTTGAAACAATCTAAAATTTCATAAATTTTATATTGCAGTCTGCACCACCTTTCAATTTGGACCTGTCTAAAATTTTGTTGTGTGGTAATGGATAAATACTTGATTCTTCACATTAAAAGACAATTTCTACATAGGAACCAAAGATCTTGCAACAGGCAATTCTTATATGAAGATGTAGAATTTTGATGGATGAAAACAGATAAAGATTCAAAACTACATTGTAAATATTCATCTCCCCACAGCCTACATATTTTAGACTGGTCCAAATTGAAAGAAGTTGCTGACAATAATTTCAAGTTGAGTTGATGATTTTCAAAAAAAACAGTCATGGGAGTTGTAGGTAGAATAAACTGTGGGAAATGAAGGAATATTTCATTATAAACAATTGCTTCATTTTTCACAATGTTTCGACAAGTTTTGGGTGGGGTTGGGGTGGAAAAGTTGGATAGTTGCACAAGAGGCTCATGTGGTCAAAATAAGCATTGTACATAAAATACTATTGAAATTATGTGAAAATATTACAGTTGCAGGTTCACTTTTGGACAGACAGACAAAGGGCAGACAGACAGACAACGTTAAATCAAAATCTATCCATGTAAGGGCATATAAGTTACAGCTAGTCCTAGTTATAAACCCTTGTCATGCTGAACCCGGGATATTCCAGTTTTGGCAGGAGGTGTAGACTAAGATCAAACTGCAAGTTTGTGCAGGCTGATCTTAGTCAACACCTTCTGCTCATATTTTTCTTTCCGTAATTGCATATGAGGTTGATTTCTAAAAGAAATATTGATTTTTGAACAACAAGTTCTATCATTGCTTTCAGCCCTTTGATTTTACAGCAATTCAGTAAGGTAATTTATACAGCATGACAAGGGTTAAACAACAATATCAAACTGCCCAGTAAAAGGTTAGTGGGTGTGGCCAGCACTTTTCATTACCAATCAATGTTGAGGATTATCACCATCGAGTTCTAGACATTTTGAAAGATTGGAGGACAAAGAGAGAATTTAAGTTACCAATTTTTTTTACTTTCACCACATTTCTAAGCTTTTGTACATATTTTTCAAGATTGATGATATCATTTTCAGTTCGTAGTCTTCTCTTTTTTGTTCCTGTGGCATTGTAGTGGAAAGAAAAATAGAGTCAAATTAGCAGATCTAAGTCAGTGCTCCGGAAATTTTGAAATTTAAATGGGTACGAGACATTTGCCCCCAGCAAAAACGAATACCCCTCCCCCCTCCGCCGCCAAAAACGAATACCCCCACCATTTTCACCTTTCCCGTACGTAAAAGGTTTCATCATTTATTCAGTAGTTGCCTTCTTTATCGAACTTTTCTGAAAATGATTTTAACCTTCAACAAGTGGAAGATAGATTCTGAAGATTTCCACATAGTGTTTGAATTCTATCGGCTACGTTTCTTACCGTGAATGAAAAACATTAACAATATGATTTTTTTATACAAATTTCAAACCCAATCTCACGCGCTTATTTGTGATAAATTAATTTCATTAAAGTGTCGTGCTGAGCTATTCCGACTTTATACAAACGGCAACTGAATCCTGTTCATGTCTTGACTGGCGAGCCTGTCCTTTTCTGAGGATACAATATCGGAGAGCAGGGCAGATGGGACAGGTTCACCAATCTAGCTCATGTCTTGCTTTATATACGCATCCCATAAAATAGTAAAAGGAATTTGTTTCTTGAGTAACTGCAATTTAAATTGACGCAGTATAGGATGTCAATTTTGATAAGACTTTGAATGTGTGTAAGTCGAACCGATTCTCTATTGCAAACAGTTTAAAAACCCGATACCTGAAGTTTGGTCAAGCATGAAACTGTGGATAAATGCAAATGAGGTCCACGTGCGGATGAGCACTTGAATGGCCGGCGGGTAAACTAATTATTGATTTTTGGCACTTTTGTTAATCCCTTAATCTGCAAGGAAGGTGTGAAACCCATGAATTATTTCGGCTTTAAGTGGATTTTGATAGATGGTGGGCGAGTATATCAATATTTCAACGTGAAATTTAATGAAAATTTCGGACTAATTTTGGTGTAACTTTTGGGATTCCTATCGGTCTGGCAATTCATCGGATTTCTGGAGCCCTGATCTAAGTGATTTCATTCTCTTGCCCTATCTTATGGATTATGGTTGATCAAATCTTAAATATAGCTTATTGAACCCATCCTAACACAATGACACTTTTTGACATCCCAAGAAAAGGAACTTTGGAAAACATTGTGGAAAATGATGGAATTGCTTGTCACAGGCAATTTCTTCATTTTCCACCATGTTTTCCACTCAAAAATTCAAAATAATCCAGAATTTAATCAACTTTTATTTGTCGTCAGCTACAACTTTGAATCTGGATCAGCCTAAAAATTGTTATCTGGCATAAAAATTATATGGTTTAAGCTGTAGTTATGATGTTTATGTAGCCAACCGACCATTTTACATTTTTGTTTATTCTTCATTGGCCATATATTTTTACAAAATAACATTATTTGATATATAAGTCCAACTTACTGTAAAAGGTCAGAGGGTGTGGCTAGTGAATCAACAATACTTGTTTCATCTACTTATCTAAATTTGGTTCCAGTTTTATAGTCAGGATGTTATTCCTTACCTTAATTCTGCAGCCTCTTTCTCCGCCTGTATTCTGGCCTTCTCTATAGCTTCATCTTCAAGTATTTGTTCTATAGTTTTATCGTCAGGATGTTCTCCCATCACCCAAACCCATTCATTACCATCAGTCCCAGTCAGAAACTCAACCTTCTTTTTGTCTTTAAAAAGAACAACATTTATACATTAAACCCTTTCCACAAAAACCTTTCTTACTAAATCCTATTTGATTGAAATTTTGTGAAAACATTGTTGGAAAAGGGTTAATTGCTTGTTACCTGCAATTCCTCTTTTCCACAATAATTTGTATGCTATATATTGTAATTGATACTCATTTTGGATTTTACACAGTACCTCTAAAAATAAGGCCAGCCAAAAAGATTTGTTTTATTCTGATAGAGAAATCATGTATATAAAAAGGTCAGTGTAAAACTGCTGTTAAGAAGAAAAAGAGAAAATTATATATGTTTTGCCCTAACCTCTTAACTTGCAATTTTTATAAGATGTTCATTTTAGAGACATCCACCACTTCTTCAAATTCCGGCATATTCCAAAGTTGCGTGATAATGACTTACTAATAGATTTAAAATTGCCATAGTTTTACTCAAATCACTTTACTTTAAAAATGTTTGATAGACAATATTGACACACAACTTTCACCCGTAACCCCACAATGATGCTTTTTGATCATGTAAAACATTGTGATAAAAGGAGAAGTTGTTTGTAATAATTTATTTCTACTTCTCTCATTATGTTTCCTACATTATTTGCTTCCCAATTCTAAGTTTATTTGAAATGTCATCTGCAACCTCTTTCAATTTTGAACAGTCTAAAATGTTATTGTTTGGTAATTGGTTAAAAAAGGCTTAATAGTTCTCTTCATCCATTATAAGAGCTGTCATTTTGATATCGAACATAAGCTTGAGTAGTGATTAAACCTATACCAGCTGACAAAATTAAAAGAAGATGAAGACAGAAATTTCAAGTTGATGAAATTTCAAGAATCTTTGACCTTTGGGGAAGAAATAATTGTGGCAAAGGAGGAAATTGCTTACTACAAGTCATTTCTTCATTTTCCTAATAATACAGGCAGTTCTACATTTTTCTCAAGATATTCTCATGTTTTTTCTCAAGCAGTGTAAAAAAAGATAGGTTTAGTGTAAATTTGGTTTTTGGTATTACTGCATAACCCATTACCAGACGACAATGTTTGAGACCAGTCTGAATCAAAGAAGTCACAAACAACAATTTAAAGTCAATGGAATTCTACAAATCTTAAAAAATGCTTGTAACAATTTCTTCATTTTTCACAATATTTTCCAAAGCTCATTAGAGGGGCTTAAAAAGGTGGAATGCTTGGGAATGGGATGATAAGTAATTTCTTTCATTTGTGGTGTTTCTTCAACAGTTATCTAATTCTTATTTCTACTTTTGTCTATTTTGTGCATTGTCTCCAATTTACCTTCAACTACTCAAAAACAATTATTTTTTAAAAGATTTAAAGGATATTAACCCTTGTCATGCTGTATAAATCATACTACTGAATTGCTGTCAAATCAAAGGGCTGAAAGCACTGATAGAACTTGTTGTTAAAAATCAACATTTCTTTTAGAAAACAACTTCATACACAACTATGGCAGGAAAAAAACAAGCAGGAGGTATAGACTAAGATCAGCCTGCACATAAGTGCAGTCTGATCTTAGTCTACACCTCCTGCTTAACCGGAATATTCCGGGTTCAGCATGACAAGGGTTAAGTTTTGTGATACCTGTTTTAGGTTTCAACTTGGCTTTTCTGGTTTCTTCAATGATCATTTTCTCATCATACTCATTCCATCTCTTAACCTGCTCCTAGAATTAATTACAAAACTCATACAGATTAGTAATTCTGCATGATGCTGCATCTTAGATTCTGGAAAAAGGTAATGAATGACAGCATGCTAGGACAGATGTTTTAGCCCTTGCCATGCTGAACCCGGAATATACCAGTTTTGGCAGGAGGTGTAGACCTAGATCAGCCTGCTCCTGCTTGTACTTTTCCTGAAAGAGTTGTTTATGAAATTGATTTCTAAAACAAGAGGCCCATGAGGGCCTGAGACGCTCTACTGGTTATCAAGTTTTCCGTTAAAGAAATCTGATATTTAAGGAAGTTAATTGCTCAAAGAAGAATGCATACAGAAAAAAAGGGGCTTTATCCCCTTTATCATTTTGAGCAACAATCCTCAAGGCCCCTTTTCCCATGTTTCATGACGGATCCACTCCATTTCCAAAAGAAAGTTACCTTATGACCCTACAATCATTCTGTGAATATTTCATCAGAATCTGACAATAATTGTGGACTTAATCACATAAACAGGATTGTTTTGAATGAAAATCAATAAGGCCCATTTTCCTGTGTTTTCTGATAGATCAATTTCATTCCAAAAGGAACTTTCCTTACAACCCGACAATTGTCCTGTGAAATTTAAAAGACAACTTGATAATGATTGTGATCTTCATCACATACACAAGAATGTTTTGAATGATAATCTGTAAGGCCCCTTTTCCTGTGTTTCGAATGCCACAATTATTCCATGCATCTTTGAAGAGAATCCAATAAAACTGTTGACTTTATTGTGTTAAAGAACAGAATCTGATGAAAACTGCAAACTTTATCTTGGTGTCAAATTTTTAAAATAAAATTTTCATAAGGCTCCTTTTCCTGTGATACTTGAAGGATCAGGTGTCATGTCAGCATCAACAATCGTGATTATTGTACAATAAGGCCCCTTTTCCTGTGATATTTTACTGTTGGTTTTATCATTCTATGAAAGTTAAAAGTGAATCCGATGAAATATTGGGAATTCATTATGTTTACTAGAATATTTAAAAAAAAATCATATGTCCCCTTTTTACATGATACTTGATGGATTGTACCCAGTTCTGAAAAGAACCATCTAAGTATTTGTACAATCATTCCGTGTAATTTTGAAGTGAATCCGGTGAAATCAAGGGACATCATTGTGTTAACCAGAATATTTAAGAGAGTTTTTCATAAGGCCCCTTTTTATGTGACCCTTGCTGTAGTCAGATCCACTGTGAAAATCAACAATTGGAATGATGGTACAATCAATCTGTTTAATCTGTGGAATTTATTGTGTTAATGAGTTTATAGTGAAATATTCATACGGCCCCTTTTCTCATGATACTTTACAGAACAAACCAAATTTCAAAAGGAACAATTCTAATGAAGGTAGAATCATTCTTTAAAAGTTAAAGAGAATCAATGAAAACAGTGGACTGAATTGTGATAAGAATTTTGTAACTAAATTTTCATAAGGCCCCTTTTTCCATGAAACTTAACAAATCGGACCCAATGTACAAAGGAACAATCCTAATGATAGTTTGAAGAAAATGATAAGACTGAGGACTTTATTGTAACAATGATGTTTTGTAATAAAATTTTTATAAGTTCCCTTTTCTTGTGTCACTTAACCAATCAGACCTAATTTACGAAGGAACAATCCAAATGATGGTACAATCATTCTATTAAAGTTTGAAGAGATTCTGATAAAGACTGAGGGCATTGTTGTGTTTATGAGGATTTGGTAATAATTTTTCATACAGCCCCTTTTCCTATGATACTAGACAGATCAGGCCCAATTTGGAAAGAAACAATCCTTATGTTGGTACAAACATTCTGTGAAAGTTTGAACAGAATCTGATGAAAACTGCAAACTTTATCTTGGTGTCAAATTTTTAAAATAAAATTTTCATAAGGCTCCTTTTCCTGTGATACTTGAAGGATCAGGTGTCATGTCAGCATCAACAATCGTGATTATTGTACAATGATTCTGTGAAGGTTTGAATAAAATCCAATGAAAGCTCTGGACTTGGTTACAAGGATTATAGATAAAATTCTCTAAAGGCCCCTTTTCCAATGATACTAGACAGATCACGCCTAATTTGAAAAGAAAGAATCCTCATGATGGAATAATCATTCTGTGAAAGTTTTAACAGAATTTGATGAAAACTGTTGACTTTATTGTGGTACAATGATTTTAAAATTAAATTTCATAATGCTCCTTTTCCTGTGATACTTGACGGATCAGGTCTAATGCAAACATCAACAATCATTATTGTTGTACAATTATTCTGTGAATGTTTGAAGAAAATCCGATGAAAGCTCTTGAATTGGTAACAAGGATTTATAAATGAAATTTTCATAAGGCCCCTTTTCCTGTGCTTCTTGACAGTTTAAACCCTGTTATGAAAAGAATGATAGTTATGACCTTCCAATCATTCTGTGAAAGTTTCAACAAAATCTGATCAAAGCTGTGGGCTTTATTGTGTTAACAGGGTTTTCTTAATTGAATTTTCATATAGCCCCTTTTCCCATGTTACTTGATGGATCTGAACCAATTCCAAAGGGAACTCTTCTTACAAAAGTATAATTATTCTGTTTGAGTATAAAGACAACCCCATCTCATCTGACGACTTACAAGCATTAATTAAGATTTTTTTAATTGAATTTTCCTAAGGCCCCCTTTCCTATGTTTCTCAATGGATCAGACCCAATTTGAAAGGAACAATCCTTATGATGGTACAATCATTATGTGAAAGTTTGAAGTCAATCAGGTGAAATCTAGGGCCATTACGTGTTAACTAAGATTCTTTTTATTAAATTTTCATAGGGCCCCTTTTCCCATGAAACTTGATGGATCAAACCTACTTCCGAAAGGAACAATCCATTTAATGTAATAATCATTCTCGGAATGTTTGAAGAGAATTTGTTGAACACTATGGACTCTATTGTGTTTACGAGGACTTTTTCAATCCAGTTTTAATGAGGCCCCTTTTTCCCGTGGTCCTTGACTGATCATACCAAATTTTGAAAGGAACAATTCTTAAGATGGTACAATCATTCTGTGAAAGTTTGAAGTCAATCAGATGACAAGAGGACCATGATGGTCCTAAATCGCTCACCTGAGGCATCTCCAAATTACAGTACTTTTTAGTATAAAAAAGACACAACTTGAGCAAAATAAATAAAAGATTATAAGATTTTGGGCTTTGTACAAAACAATCCAGTAATGCTTTACAATAATAATGAATGCCTTTGGCTTTATAGTTTAATCCATTACCAAACTATCCCAGAATTTGTCACCCTCAGGGAAAACAGGTTTGAAAAATACATAGTGAGAAAGGGAGTGACAAGCAATTTACCTGAAATTCTTTGTATTTAGATTTCAATCAAACTCTAATTACTGTCTGCAACTTCAATGGGTGTAATTTTAGCAACCTTGGTAGAGAACAATCTGGATGTGCTATAAATCAAAATATGAATGCATTACAACTTAAACATGAGGAGTGGAAAATATTTGAACATGCTCTTATTGAGCGTTTTTCATATCCTTGGATGCCTTGGGAAGGGCCATGTTTGTCAAAAGGATATAAACATGGTAGATAACAATAATGTTATCCTTTGTTTTTAATGTAAATGCTCTGGAACCTATATTTAAGAAGAAGAATTCTTTCAATGCAATTTACGCAATTTTCAACCCCAGGAACAGAGACATTTTTTATCCTAAGAGCATATTTTCCTGTTACGTAGTACAAAATTATTTAGTCATGCTACATACCAAATATGTATGCCCTTCACCTTATTTTTTAGAGGGAGAAGACTTTTGATGTTGCTCTAATTGGGCGTTTTCAAAAATTTTTGACCTCTGGGGCAGTGCCATGTTTTATCCCAGGGCTAAAATTTTAGCTAACATGGTAGGGAACCATCTGGATATGCTATATACAAAATATGAATGCCTTAGACTTTTTAGATCGGGAGGAAAAGACTATTGAACATGGTCTAATTGAGCATTTTTACTAACTTTGGACACTCAGGGAAGGGGTGTTTATTAACCTACAAGCATAATTTGATCAAAACAGATAGATAACAGTCAGGCTATGCTAGACTCAAAATATAAATGCCCTCCTCCTTAAAATGAAGAATTTTTTTTTACATATTCAAATTTTGCGTTTTTCCAAATTTTGGACCCCTAGTGCAGAGCTTTTTTTTGATCTGAAGAAGACAACTTTTAGTGATATGGTACAAAACCATCTAGTTATGCCCCATACCAAATATGAATATCCTAGACCTTATAGTTTAAGAGGAGAAGTCTTTTGAAATTGCTCTAATTAAGCATTTTTCCAAACTTCGGACCTCAGGGGCGGGGCAAGTTTTGACCCCAGAGATTAAATATTTAAAAAAAACTTGGTTGAGAACAATATGATAAAGCTCTATATAAAATATAAATGACTTTGGCCTTGTAGTCTGTTAAAAAAAAGACAACAAAGATTTTCTAAAATTTCCCATTTTCATATGCCACAGTTACAAGAGTTCACAGAATTAAATTCTTTTAACAACTTTGGAAGAGCTTCACCTAAAAAACATCCCTGCAAAGTTTTAGCTTGATTGGCCTACTGGTTTAGGGGGAGAAAATTTTTAAAGATTTTTACAGATTTACTAAAGATTCAATTTTCACATGCCGCGGCAACCAAAGTTTTTGACGGAATTAAATTCTTTTAACAACTTCTGTAGAACTTCACCAAAGGAACATCCCTGCCAAGTTTCAGCTTGATTGGCCTACTTGTTTAGGAGGAGAAAATTTTTAAAGATTTTTACAGATTTACTTAAGATTCCCATTTTCACATGCCGCGGCAACCAAAGTTTTTGACGGAATTAAATTCTTTTAACAACTTTTGTAGAACATCACCAAAGGAACATCCCTGCAAAGTTTCAGCTTGATTGGCCTACTGGTTTAGGAGGAGAAGATTTTTAAAGATTATTACAGATTTATTTAAGATTCCCATTTTCACATGCTGCTGCAACCAAAGTTTTTGACGGAATTAAATTCTTTTAACAACTTTTGTAGAACTTCATCCAAAGAACATCTCTGCAAAGTTTCAGCTTGATTGGCCTACTTGTTTAGGAGGAGAAGATTTTTAAAGATTTTTACAGATTTACTTAAGATTCCCATTTTCACATGCCGCGGCAACCAAAGTTTTTGACAGAATTAAATTCTTTTAACAACTTTTGTAGAACTTCACAAAAGGAACATCCCTGCAAAGTTTCAGCTTGATTGGCCTACTGGTTTTGGAGGAGAAGATTTTTAAAGATTATTACAGATTTATTTAAGATTCCCATTTTCACATGCTGCTGCAACCAAAGTTTTTGACGGAATTAAATTCTTTTAACAACTTTTGTAGAACTTCACCCAAAGAACATCTCTGCAAAGTTTCAGCTCGATTGGCCTACTTGATTAGGAGGAGAAGATTTTTAAAGATTTTTACAGATTTACTTAAGATTCCCATTTTCACATGCCGCGGCAACCAGAGTTTTTGACGGAATTTAATTCTTTTAACAACTTTTGTAGAACTTCACCAAAGGAACATCCCTGCAAAGTTTCAGCTTGATTGGCCTACTGGTTTTGGAGGAGAAGATTTTTAAAGATTATTACAGATTTATTTAAGATTCCCATTTTCACATGCCGCGGCAACCAGAGTTTTTGACGGAATTAAATTCTTTTAACAACTTTTGTAGAACTTCACCTAAAGAACACCTCTGCAAAGTTTCAGCTTGATTGGCCTACTTGTTTAGGAGGAGAAAATTTTTAAAGATTTTTACAGATTTACTTAAGATTCCCATTTTCACATGCCGCGGCAACCAGAGTTTTTGACGGAATTAAATTCTTTTAACAACTTTTGTAGAACTTCACCAAAGTAACATCCCTGCAAAGTTTCAGCTTGATTGGCCTACTGGTTTAGGAGGAGAAGATTTTTAAAGAAATTGTGGATGGACGGACAGACGGACAGACGGACGGACGGACGACGGACAATGACCGATCACAATAGCTCACCTCGCACTTTGTGCTCAGGTGAGCTAAAAACTGTGGACTCTAGAGTGTTAACAAAGATCTTTGAATTAAATTTTGATAAAGCCCCTTTTCCTATGTTTCTTGAGGAATCATATCAGATTCCAACAGGTACAATCCTTATGATGGTACAATCATTCTGTGAAAGTTTGAAGAGAATCCGTTGTAAATTGTTGGCTTTAGATTATTTATGAGAATTTTTTATTAAACATTTCATAAGGCCCCTTTTTCCTGTGTTTCTTGAAGGATCATACCAAATTTCAAAAGGAATAATCCTTATGATAGTACAATCATTCTGTGAAAGTTTGAAGGGAATCCAATGAAAACTATTGACTCCAGAGTGTTAAAGAGTATTTCTTTAAAGATTTTTCGATTAAATTTTCATAAGGCCCCTTTTCCTGTGTTTCCTGATGGATCTGACCAAATTCCCAAAAGAACAATCCTTATGATGGTACAATCATTCTGTGAAAGTTTAAATACAATCTGATGAAAACTGTGGACTCTAGAGTGTTAACAAGAATTTTTTAATTAAATTTTCATACGGCCCCTTTTCCCCTGTTTCAAGACAGATCAGACCCATTTTTGAAAGGAACGATCCTTATGATTGTACAATCATTCTGAGAAAGTTTGAAAAGAATCCCATGAAAACTGTGGACCCTATCGTGTAAACAAGGATTTTTAATGGAGTTTTTAATTGAATTTATATAAGACCCCTCTTCCCATGTTTCTTGACGGATCTTACCCAATTTCGAAAGGAACAATCCTTATGTTGGTAACAATAATTCTGTGAAAGTTTGAAGAGAATCCAATGAAAACTGTAGACTCTATCGCGTAAACGAGGATTTTTTAATGGAATTTTAATTAAATTTTCATGAGGCCCCTTTTCCCATGTTTCTTGACAGATCATACCAAATTTCGAAAGGAACGATCCTTATGTTGGTACAACTGTGGACTCTATCGCATAAACGAGGATTTTTAATTGAATTTTTAATGATTTTTCATAAGGCCCCTTTTCCCGTTTTCTTGACGGATCATACCCATTTTCGAAAGGAACGATCCTTATGTTGGTACAATCATTCTGAGAAAGTTTGAAGAGAATCAGATGAAAATGTGGACTCTATCGTGTAAACAAGGATTTTTTAATTGAATTTTAATGAATTTTCATAAGGCCCCTTTTCCCGTGTTTCTTGACGGATCATATCCATTTTTGAAAGGAACGATCCGTATGATGGTACAAACATTCTGTGCAAGTTTGAAGAGAATCTGATGAGAACTGTGGACTTTATCGCGTAAACGAAGATTTTTTAATTAAGTTTTAATTAGGCCCCTTTTCCCGTGTTTCTTGACGGATCTGACCCAATTTCGAAAGGAACGATCCTTATGATGGTACAATCATTCTGTGAAAGTTTGAACAGAATCCGATGAAAACTGTGGACTTTATCGCGTAAACAAGGAAAAGTTTAACGGACGGACGACGGACGGACGCACGGTCGCAGGACGGGAAAAAGCCATCGCTATAGCTCTAGTGGCCTTCGGCCAGTAGAGCTAAAAACATTAATCTTTTATCAACAAATTCTATCAGTGCTTTCAGCCCTTTGATTTTACTGCAATTCAGTAAGGTAATTCATACAGCATGACAAGGGTTAACACGGCTTCGCTGGCGATTGCCAATGTCGCCAATTGCGAAAATTAAATTAAAGCTGCAAATTTAAAAGTGAGTGGCGATAAAAAATCGAATCTGGTGAAAACGCTGGCAATAAAAAAGTCTGTGGAAGCAATATTGATTCCCGTGTTAAGAACCACCAGTGCACCAGAAGTCTATATCAGACTGCAATCAAAATCTTCTAGGTGTTAAAACTGTGATAATCGTGTCGCTTTCAAAAAACATGCGAGTCGGTCAATAAACAGATTGTGACAAACATTAATGTATAACCTACGATACAGGTGACAATTTCTGACCATGATCAAAAAGACTTCTTAATTGGCAGTGTACGTTACATAAAGTAAATTCAACAAATAAAATATTCTTACTTCAGTGGGTTTACAATAAATCCAGAATACATGTCCGACAATAAAACGTAAATTGACTTAAATATACAATTGACCGATTCTTGTGCACAAATCCCAGTCCAAATTCTACTCTGGAGAAATTGTGCAATGCGGGAAAGCTTCTCAAGGCTGTCTCATTGGTCTCTTTGATGTACATCACAACCCTACGCTCCCATAGAGTAGAATGGTCAGACCCGAGATTGTTATGACGTCAGCTGTGTTTTAGCATCAACAGAGGAATATTTTAGGGTAACTGATTGACAGAAAAACGCAATTAATTTGATCTCCGTTAAAGTAAATCACCGGTCTTAAAAATCACTTTGGGCAAAAAGTTTAGGAAAAGAAATCTACAACAAAAACTAACGCAATTTGATCTCCATTTCACTTTATAAAATTTATCCATTCGACGATTGACAGGGTTAAAAACAGTAACAGAAAAACTCTGCAGGTGGGAGGAGTACTGTTGGTGGGATACATATTTTAGGGATATTTCCCGAAATTGCTTTCAAAAATTATGGCTTGACTGATTGAATTAAAATGGACAAGATAGATTACACATTCAGTTATTAAGTGTGCGTTGGATCTTTTTTTGGCTCAGCCAATTTCAGTGGTATGAAACACGGCAAAAAATTTGGCTTCTCATTTGGCTTCTTGGCCATGGATTTGGCTCCAGTCTTTTCAATTTGACGAAAGTGATGGCAAAAAGAAAAATCATCCCAGGGAAGGCCCTGGTTAACATCACTTTGTATAATCTTCTAGTTATGTGACATATTCATTCATTTATTTTCGGGGTATTACTAGTACAGGTGCTAGTCAAATACCTATGTAAGTAATTTAAACCAGCACTAGCCTTCATTTTGATACATCGTAGGAAAAAATCTATTGAAAATATACTAGAAAGAATAGAAATTGTTTTTTAACACCATAACCACTTAATCCATTCCAAATTAATCCCTCCTTTTTATGCCCCTCAAGAATAAAGCTTTGTAAAACATTGTGGAAAATGAAGAAATTGCTTCATTTCTTCATTTTTCACAATGTTTTCACAATGCTTTCTATACAAAACCCCCCCAAAAGAAAAGATTTGGAAAAAACTGTTGTAACGAAGGAATTGTTTGTTACAAGCAATTTTTTCCTTATCCACAATGTTTTCTACCTCAAAAGACAAAACAATTTAGAATTTCATCAAGACAAAACATTTTAATATTTCATCAACTCAAAAAAGTTGTATGCAACATTAATGAATTTTCTATTGGTCTACATTTTTACTTCTGGTAATAGGTTAATTTGGTTCAGGGTTAAGAAGGAAGGAAGATTATGAAAAAATACCTTTACATTACATCAGACATAAGATGTCTTATAAATTGTGCAATAAGGAAATTAAATCAGATTTACTTAATCCAATTTCCAATTTCCTTCTTTTTTGTAAAAAATGTAACATCTACATTGCTTCTTCCTTAATCCTACCTTCAGTAAAGTCACTTCTTACTCTATATACCTAGTTTGAATTGAAAATCCAAACCAAAATTGTAAATATGGTCTATAAAAAAAGATGATTTTACCGTAATTTTGTTGTCTTTATCATTGTTGTATTATCAATTATATGTCTTTGTTTGAATCTTTTTTTTTTTTTTTAAATTTAGTCTTTTTGGGTTGTTAAACCTTTCCTGGTTAATCCCTGGTTTTTACGTCACTATGATTTTAATTTGCTTGTGACAAGCAATTTCTTCTTTTTACACAATATTTTCTACCCTACTAAGGAGTTATTGTTCAAGTAAAATCAACTTCAAATGTTCATCTGAAAACCTTTGAATTTGGACGGGTCTAAAATTTCGCAAAACAGGAAAGGGTTAAAAAGAGTTTACTCATTACCACAAATTCCCTTGTATTGCTAATTTGCTATTCTTGATTCTCGAAGGTTATTACAAATGTAAATATTGTGGTTAAAATACATGTCACAAGCTATTCATTCTTTTCTCATCATATTTTCTAATTCAATTAAATTTTAACTTGCAATATTATGTTACCTATTTGGCAAAAAGAGACAACCTGGGTGATCTGTTAAACGAGTACTTGAAAAAGAAATGAAATTCTGCAGGGGATGAATCAAGAAGCACTACTCCTTATTCTTTGTTTTCACAAAGTCTAAATGTATGTTCTATTCCAAGGCAAATTATCCATGTTGACTAGGGGGGTGGGGGGTGGGGGGGGGGGGAGGGGGGGTCTTGTAACAAACATTATCATAACCAATTCCAACACAGTGACGCATTTAAACGCCCATCAATATGAAAGCTTTGGAAAACATTATCTTTTTATGTTAATGGAATTCTAAAATGGATTTTTATTCAGCATGACAAGGGTTAAGATTTTCTAATGTTATACCTAGTGCTTATAAGTGCCTCTTAGAAGAAGTTTTTGAAAGATTTTACAATTTGACACAGCCCTGTTTATCATCTGAAAATAATTTAATTTTTAGTTTTGTCTATCAAAATCGAGCGTTCTGATTGACAAAAAAAAAATCACACTTCCATTAACAAAATTTTGAGCACACCTATTTTGTACGCCTGCACACGAAATAGTTCCATAAAAAAGTATCAAAATTTCTAAAATATATCTTTTTTAAATTATAAGAAATGAAGAGATTTTTTTTGCTTTCATAGAGGTATGAAATGAAACAAGAGGACCATGATGGTCCTAAATCGCTCCCCTGAGTATGATGGTTCATGGCTTTATGATATGAACAAAATAGCAAAGCCCTCTGTCTAATTATTTTGGAGAAGATGTTTAAGGATTTCTCTTTAAATCCTAGGTATATTGATGATCCAACCATATAACACTAATTTCCTGAATATGGTAATGCTTTGAAGTATAGACATCAATACATTTGTACATACCAAGTATAAAAGCTCTAGGCCTAATGGTTTAGGAGAAGAAGGTTTTCAAAGATATCATTATTCATTCCTAACTAAAATTAGGGATTGCAAAGAAAAGGGCTATTTTTTTAAGTAATTTGGTAGAGGGTCAATGGCTGATGATATGTACCAAGTATCAAAGCTCTAGGCTTTATGGTTCGGGAGAAGAAGATTTTCAAAGATATCCTTCTTTATTCCTTTGTAAAATCAGGGATCACACAGAAAAGGGCTAATTTTCAGAGTATGATAATTCTTTGAAGTATTTTGGTAGGGGGTCAATGGCTGATGATATGTACCAAATATCAAAGCTTTAGGCCTTATGGTTTGGGAGAAGAAGATTTTTTAAAGATTTCCTTCTTTTATTCTATGTAAAATCAGGGATCACAAAGAAAAGGGCTTATTTTCAGAATACTGTAATTCTTTGAAGTATTTTGGTAGAGGGTTAATAGATGATGATTTGTATACCAAATATCAAAGCTCTGGGCCTTATGGTATAAGAGAAGAAGATTTTAAAAGATTTCCTTCTGTATTTCTATGTGAAATCAGGGATCACAAAGAAAAGGGCTAATTTTCAGAATACGGTAATTCTTTGAAGTATTTTGGTAGAGGGTTAATAGATGATGATGTATACCAAATATCAAAGCTCTAGGCCATATGGTTTGGGAGAAGAAGATTATTAAAGGTTTCCTTCTTTTATTCTATGTAAAATCAGGGATCACAAAGAAAAGGGCTTATTTTCAGAATACTGTAATTCTTTGAAGTCATTTAGTAGAGGGTCAATAGATGATGATGTATACCAAATATCAAAGCTCTAGCCTTATGGTTTGGGAGAAGAAGATTTTTAAAGGTTTCCTTCTTTTATTCTATGTAAAATCAGGGATCACACAGAAAAGGGCTTATATTCAGAATACAGTAAGTCTTTGAAGTATTTTGGAAGAGGGTAAATAGATGATGATTTGTACCAAATATCAAAGCCTTAGGCCTTATGGTTTGGGAGAAGAAGATTTTTAAAGATTTCCTTATCTATTTCTATGTAAAATGAGGGATCACAAAGAAAAGGGTTAATTTTCAGAATACTGTTATTTTTGAAGTATTTTGGTAGAGGGTCAATAGATGATGATTTGTACCAAATATCAAAGCCTTAGGCCTTGTGGTTTTAGACAAGAAGATTTTTAAAGATTTCCTTCTTTTATTCTATGTAAAATCAGGAATTGCCCAGAAGAGGGCTAATTTTCAGAATACGGTAATTCTTTGAAGTATTTTGGTAGATGGTCAATAGATGATGATTTGTACCAAATATCAAAGCTCTAGGCCTTATGGTTTGGGAGAGGAAGATTTTTAAAGATTTCCTTCTTTATTTCTATGTAAAATAAGGGATCGCCCGGAAAAGGGCGAATTTTCAGAATGCAATAAGTCTTTGAAGTATTAAGGTAGAGGGTCAATAGATGATGATCTGTACCAAATATCAAAGCTCTAGGCCTCATGGTTTTAGAGAAGAAGATTTTTGCAAGATTTCCTTCTTTATTTCTATGTAAAATCAGGGATCGCCCAGAAAAGGGCTAATTTTCAGAATACGGTAATTCTTTGATGTATTTAGGTAGAGGGTCAATAGATGATGATTTGTACCAAATATCTAAGCTCTAGGCCTTACCGCTTTGCAGGAGAAGATTTTTTAAGTTCTTTGACTCCGTTGCCATGGTAACCAGAGTTCTTCATGGATTTCAATTCTTTGAAGTATTTTGAAAGAGCATGACCTAAGGATCATTTCTGTAAAGTTTTGTTGAAATTCCATGGTTTGTTAAGAAGGAGAAGATTTTTTGTAATTGTGAACGGACGGACGGACGGACGGACGATGACCGATCACAATAGCTCCTTAGGTGAGCTAAAAACTAATCATGTTTACATTGCTTTACATATTTGTACAGTGTGATAAGTTTTTTCATCATTCACAATGTTTCCTGTCTAAAAAGATGGAAAAAAATCCATCAACTTGAAACTGCCATCTGCAGCTTCTTTCAATTTTGACTACTCTAAGATTTTTTTGTTTGAGAATTGATTAAAATATATAACAACAAAGTTGTTGTTTATGACCAGTTTCTGTAATCTTACTGACCTTTGGTCCAGCTAATATGTCTTATACACAAGTGACATGGTTTGAAACTTCAATTGTGTATTGATTATTTGTGAACAAGAAGTATGTTTAGACAAATTTTGTATGCCAAAACTTAAGTGTGCAAGATTAGATAACAGTACTAATAAATTATATCATTTTCAAGATTTTATCCTACTTACTAGACTTTAATCAATCACAAATCTTACCTCTCTCATTTTGAGGAAAAGAATCTGTTTTTGCTCATCTGATAGCTCTGCCAGAAGTTCTGGATCAATAAACATGTCCTTCAAAATTTGCTGCAACATCTTTGTTTCTTTTATGCTGCATAACATAAACACATGCATAAATTTTTAATGTACACAGTATATCTTAACCAATTACCAGAAAACGAAAGTTTAGACAAGTGAAACAAGTACAGAAACATTTTATTCAGACATGCCATTCGTCCCGGATTATGCGGGACAGTACTGGATTTTCAAAGTCTGTCCCGGCGTCCCATGTTCTTTTAAGATGTCCCGGGAATTTGAGGAAAGAAATCCACAAAATTTCCGCTGGTAAAATTTCTGTAAAGGGTGGACGACTCAGGCGAAAAAGTCACCTGGTTTCATAAAACTTCGCCTGATTTGCTGATCAAAGCGAAGATGAAGTCACCTGGAATTTTCGGGAAGTCGCCTGGATACGATAGGTGATAACCTAATCTGGCCCAGTGGCTATAAAAGTAGGGGACAGTGTGCAATTATACAACTGTCTGTTGGAAGCCCTTTGATCGTAATTCAAGCGTGTATCGATAGTCGCGAGGCCAGCAGATTATCAGAAAGAGGGGTATGTTCTGGCAGCTAATAGTCAACATGCTTGCTTCATTCACACCCACGCTGATTGGTTTCGGCAATGCTTTGTATACTATCGGCACCAGAAATCCTTATTTAAAATCCTTTCCCTTCTTAAGTTTTAATTATTTCTGTAAATTGAGTTATGATCAGTCTACGAGATTTGTTGCTTACTTTCACATAATGAGAATAATGGCTGACATTTACGGACGCCGTGTCGTTTACCAGAAGTCAAAATTTTGTTAAAAATTTGAAATCTTGATGAAAAATAATTCTGCCGAAAATCTACGTAGAGTGAATTCATTTTTCATTAGAATCCTTCAATTTGAGTTATCTGCTTTAATTGTAACAAGTGAAGAAAATTATGGCAAACAATTTAAAGACTGCTACGATCTTTTCCTGAGATTCTTGTTATGATACATTCTATCCAAAAACTAAATTTCACTTACTTGTGTTGGTAATAACTCCTTTAAATAACATGTAATCCTATAAAATGGAGCAAATTATCCTGTGTTAACTTTAAACCTCTGCATGTACAGAGGCTGTTTTTGTGTACTGAGCAGTAACCCTTACCCTTTACACACTATAACTGACTTAATCACAGAGGACCTTTTTTGACCAATTAATGACAATTTTTATCCATTTATATGTTATCAGGTAGAGTGCACAGACTTTAACTCATTACCACACAATCCCACATTTTGACATCTTGAAATGTTTTTACGGGAAACTGTGGAAAAAGGAGGAAATAATTGCAGCAAGCAATTTATCCTTTCCCCACATGTTTCTACCCTCTTTGGCACCTTCTTTCTTATTTAAGCTCACTGAGAAATGTCTTATTTAGCTTCTTTCAATTTGTACCAGTCTGAAATTTTTCTTCTGGTAATGGTTTGATTAATTACATGTTGTTACAATAAAATCTTTTCTCATTTTCTGCTTCAAATAGGAACACTAGTCATTTCATTCAGACCGCCTATACACTATTTGCATTTTTTTATTAGATGACATTTTTTTTATCATATATGAATCTATTATGAAATATCAAAAAAAAAAAAAAATTCAGAATCAAACTCTTGAATTCTCAAACCTAAAAAAAGAAAAATACAAAAGTATTTGTTCACAGGAATAAGATCTTTATTGAGGACTGAAAGGATAAGCAGTATTTTCTATGTTTATTGCATAATACATAATATTAAGTGCAACTACTTGGTTGTAAAGCTATTTCATTTTCTGATAGAAATGAGGATAGCCAAAACTTAATTTTTAACGCGATCCACTTCTCCTGAAAGTCTCACCACTTCTCCCCATTTTGAAAAACTTCTCCCAATTCTCAGACTAGTGAGAAGTGACTTCTCCCCAAATTCTGGGAGTCTGCAGAGCCCTGGGGGGGGGGGGGGAAGTGTCTAAAGGTTTCATTGTGTGGGAATGGGTTAACAAGCTGTAAGGTGAGACAAGGTCTGTTGTCCATGCATTTACTGAAACGATTATGAAATTCCAAGTTTATCAAACTAGAATCCAACTTTCTGTATTTTTTTTAGAACTGCTTTCCAGGAATCCTATTTTTAAAATCCTAGTGTTAGCTCTGTCCAAGACATCATAGATAATTATTGTGGCACATTTAGATTCATACCTATTGATACTGTAGGAGGAGTTGTGCACTAAAAAACTTGCTAACGGAAAGACAAACAGACAAACAGGACCATAACATAAAACAGCCCTTCCAGGGTTTTCGTTTGACCCGAGACCTCGGGTTTTGACGCACAGAAATTGAAAAAGAAGCAATTTTGACGCTCGAAAATTTATCACTGTGCGTCATTTTGACTCTCGGAAATTAGCAGCCATGCGTCAAGGGTCATCATAAGTGTGCCAAATTATTGGAAAATGGTTAATTGATTATGAAAATATATACCCCTATCAAGGATAACACCAAGCTTGATTGGTATTCAACACTCTCGAGTGATGGACATGCATCGGCGATCGTAATTGACAGGTACTTCAAACCTGTGAAATTAATGCTGAAACCCCTTTTCAGAGTTCTAAGGCTACTGAAATTTACTTATTTGTTAATACTTTATCACAAACCTCACAAAATATAATCATGAAGTGAAATGAAATTAAAAAAAAATGTTGCTCAAGAAATGTCATGGGTTTTCGCGGATAAAGTCGGCACTTTATTTTATGAAAAATAGGAATAATTTGATCCTTTTAGTATTCATGAGATTTACTAAAACCAATTCAAACTTATAATACATGCATTAATATTTAATTTTCCCTTAAGTTTATCTTGTATTGAAATATAATATTGTCAGATTGGAAAAAATTCCAATATATTAACCATTGCAAAAAAAAAAAAAAAAAAAAAAAATACAATAAATTTAAAATATATTTTCTGTCTATTATTATAATTACTGAATGACTAGGGGGGGGGGGGGGGAGGGGGAATTATGCATTTTGGCTCTTTGGATTTCAAGTTTGACTCTTGAAAATTTTGACCCAAGGGTCAATGACTCTTGACTTTTGGGTACTAATGAAAACCCTGCCTTCAGGTTTATAATTACAAATGAAACTTTTTCAAACAGGAGATGATTTTAAAATTTTAAATTACTCAAAAGATCTTTTCCTAAGCAGTTGCATATAAATTAGAGTAATCTTCAAGCCAGATATGTGGACTGAACAGTCAAACCTGCAGAATCTGAATTTTAAGAGGCTAGCCTGAAAATGTGCACCACTCAAAGACAACACCCTTCGAAAATTACAATGAAATGAACCTTTGAAACAACTCAAGCTACTTAACCTAGCAAGCAGTAATCACTTGCTGCTCAAGAAATAGACTAAAAGCTGAGTACATGTTTTTGATAAACTACTTAGCATTGACATTGTAGTATATGATGTCTTGATACTTATATATCTAAATACTTGGACCGTATACTACTACAAATATTAAAATCAGCACCTGTCTCAACATATTGCGTCATTATTAAATATCAAATACTATAAATTCATAATTCAATTTACCTTGTCCTTTCCAAGTATTAAAGTTTTAATAGAATAGCCTTCTGTTTCCTCACTTTTCCACTTAAGAATTCGGGCCGTGAAAATGCATCATGTCATATGAATGCGAATTCAACAACGAATTTGGTGTATCATCCGGGTTTAATCTATTTGTTAAACATCTGTTTGTACCCAAGAGATAAACAAACCAAAAGTTTATCTCGTATTTTTTGTCACTTCTCTTTTGTTGTTGATAAAACTCTACCCGGAAGCAAACTTTCTATTCTGGCGGTGTCGTTCATTAGAATTCATTACTAGAAAAAACACAATCAGTTGGGGGAGAGGAGAGCTGCGATATCGAAGCAGGCTCTTTCTGCTTCGCGCATTCATACAGTGTGATTAGTTTTTTCGGTTCATACCTCAATGAAAACAAAAATCATTCTCTTCATCCCTTAAATACATTAGAGCACTATATCAGGGGAGTTCGTTCTTCAGATAATATTATAAATCAATTATTTTGATTCTTCCTAGCTAGCGCAATATAACGGACCCATTTAATACCTACTTGAACTTATAAATTTGCTGCAAATCTGATATTCCAAAGGGATATGCAATGGGACTTTGTGTGGACCCATATCGACAACTTTAATGGGTCCTATCTTAGAAATATGTAGAACCAATATTGGCAATGATAAGTCTAAGCAGCCTACCACTGACCGATATGGTTCCTTGTATCCTTTGTCCTATATGAATAACAGTCGGGACCCATATTTGAACGTCACGCGAATCAGGGGACTATATAAGCAACCCATATGGACAAGTGGTCGGACATACATACACACATTTGCATAAAACATAGTCTGTCCAGTATTATAGGTACTGTGTGACAGCAGATATCAAAGCCGTCCTAGTTTTATATTTCTTTCCGGCAAGCAATTTTTCATTACTGGAAACAAATAAAAGTCGCAGGGGACGAAGGAGGGTGAGACAACAATTGCCATTTATAAGAGTTGATAACTTAATTCCACTGCATCTGCGGTGGTATTGGAGGGGGCATTATCGTGAAGAAGGAGGACATTCAGTTTCTATGCTAAGGCTGGGATGCATTTGCTTGAGCGTTTTCTGGTGTTTTTTTCAGAAGTACTACAGAATAGTACTCGGCAGCTCGACACTTATAGTTTGACCTTCTGGCATGAAATGAGTAAGTAACATTCCCCGTGAATCCCAAAAGGAAACAAGCATGACTTTGCCAGGCAAAGGAGACAGCTTAAACTTTTTAGAAAGCGGGGAACCAGCTCGTTGTCCCTGCTTCGACTGAGCTTTTGTCTCAGGTTCGGAGTAGTAAACCAACATCTCATCTCCAGTGATAATGCGGTTCAAAAACTTTATCTCCTTCAGGATTTAAAGGACTTAAATGTTCTTTTGCATTGATTACTCTGGTTGTCTTTTGATCTGCGGACAGATGTGTAGGCACCCAACTGGCACTTACCTTGCTTATGCTTATAGGTGTTAAATCTTGTCGGTCGATGCCTTACCGATGTTAAGCTTGTTGGCTACCTCCTCCAAAGATTCTCGGAATATTTAATCTTAAACGAAATTAAAGGCAAATGTGATTTTTTTCGTTATGCGAGGCAAACAAGACAACAGATTTGGCCAATGCTTTTATTCACGAATGGAATAACATTTCAGCTGCAATGATATTGCGTTATGTGCGGTCCACGCGACGTCGTATACTCGCCCGCATCGGCAGCAGGGGTGGCCATACAAGATATTGAATTAAAAAATTCAATTACCTATGTTAAACAAAATTTTAATGTGACCTAAGTTTGTGTGCACTTTTGCAACATTGATTTTCATACCATCACCACTTGAATTTAGAAAAAAACAACACCCTAAGTCTTTTTTTTTTCAAAATCTGATCAGTTGTATAATTTCTTGAAACTTTACACTACAATTCGATACCAAAATGACAGACGATACATTTACAGGGAAATATGAAAAGAGAAATAAAACAAAATTAAGTGCAGTTATTTATGGAACTAAGTATATAAGTATCCAATTAGCATGAACAACAAAACATCAAGGTTTTTTCTTATTGTTGAAGTTATACGCCGTACGGACAGACACACACGGACGTACAACCGTACGGAAAGACAGAAGGAAACCACCTTTTTCGTGAACAGTATTCGGAGATTCGGTAGATTCCTTTTTTTTTATTTCAGTCTCATTCATTTAGATACAATTATTTAACATATGAAACATTTAGGATACGAACAAACGATACATGATCATTCTAATTAGAAACGTATTCTTTTTATATTTATACATTTCATATTAAAAGTTAACTTAAATGAACGATTAACTTTTCTTTGGGTGAAAATAAATATGGGACAAACAAAACATGCAAGCCCGAGGATTAGGAATGTCACTAATTCTTGAAGTTATGGATAACAGCAAAATTGATGGGTCGCAGATGTCAATAAAAATTCGACTGACCTACCAAATCATTCATTTACGCATTATCAAACGAGAAGACTTAAAACTGGTCCAAATCGCAAGTACTTGCAGACGACAATTTCAAGTTGATGTTTTTTTTTCTTTCTTTCTTTTTGGGTCAGAAAACATTGTGGATTATGATGAAATTGCTTGTAACAAGCGATTTCATCATTTTCCACAATGCTTTCCCAAACTTTATTCTTGTGGCGCGTGAAAAGGCGGGATTGTGTGGGAATGGGTTAAACCCGAAGATAACTCCGTAACTCCAGCTTATTCAATCAACTAAAGCTTACCTTCTTTTTATTTTATACCCTGAGATGTTCGAAAGGTACGAGCTAGGTTTTCCCAAACTTCTTTCTCTCTATCAAGTTTAAAAGTGGGCATTTAACCTTTACTCATTATCACACATTCCTCCCTTTTATGCCCCTCAAGAAAATTTAGTTCTGGAAAACAATGTGGAAAATGAGGAAGTTGCTTTTCACAAGAAATTTCTACATTTTCCACATTATTTTCTACCAAGAAAGACAAAGTTTTTAAAAGTTTCAACGATTTGAAATCGTCGTCTTCAACATCTTTTAATTTGGATCAGTTTGAAATTCCACTGTGAAAGACGATAAGATTCCAGAGTTTCCTTAATTTGAAGTAACGTTTGCAGACGACATTTCTATGTGTGTTTAATTTGAATAATAATACCCTCTCGGGTGGATAAACTCTAATAAAAAGTACATGTAATCAATTTCCTCCGTTCTCAAGTTTTTTCTTCGGTGAGTCAAAATGGGGGCTCGTAGTGTAATGGGTTAGCATAAACTGGAATCGACTTCAATTTGCTCTATATTTGAAGTACTTTCAAATCATTAATTGAAAAATTGATGGATCTCTGACCCTGCCCACTGACTCCAACAAGAAGTTCCGCTTTGATACTGATCACTTTTATTAAAAAAATATATATCTAGAACTATGTAACAAAAAAGTAAAATGGTTAGTGAATAAGTTGTAGTTACGACGTTTAAGTCTACGAACAAAAAGAATGCTCAACATGATTATCGACTAATGTTTGAGTTCAAAGTAAACTTCGGTCTAATAAATGAATGATTTGATTGGTCATTTGACTCTTTGATTAACAGCCGCGACTGGTCAATAGATTCTACTGCATTAGAAAGATAAATCAATATTTAAAATTCGACACAATGTTTGTTTGTTTGTTTGTTTAAGGAAGAAAAGAACGCATGTAAGAGAAGAACCAATCTTTATAACATAACATAACATATAGTTTATTCATCTGACTTGAACGTACTCGTTCATCGTCAAAACATGTGAACTTACACACAAAACATATAAAACTACAAACATGTCACAATGGCGGAAATGCAATACAAAACTAGATTGAAAAATTCGTCATATATAAAGAGAAAAAAGTAAGGAAATGAAAAGGGTTGGTGCAAACAGTATACTTTGAGATGCGGTAGAATTTACAGTCATCATTGGTGGGGTCCGACTATTATATGGTTATTCCTCTCCCAATACATTTGCCTTGATAAAAAGTCATATGTTTTTGGTTGAATCTAACAACAAAATATCTTTATCTTATAAACAGGGTCTAAAAAAGTTAAAATAGATATTGATATTGATTGTCGTTAAGTCATGAGTGTCTCTACGTTTTGACCGGGTATTTGAAATAACTATTTTGTAGACTGGAAGTAAGCGTATCAATTTTTTTTATAACCTATTTCCATACAATGACGCTTTTAGGCGCCTCTCAAGAAAACAATTGGGGAAACATTGTGTAAAACAAGGAAACGGCTTGAACCAAAAAATGTATTCATTTTCTGCAATGTCCTCCAACTGTAAAGTTGTTAAAAAAAGAATAAAAAAATATCAATTTAAATTTTCGTCTGCATCTCCTTTCAACTTTCTTCCAGTTTAAATTTTTCCATCTGGTAATGGGTGAACATGCCCTAAGGACTAGGCCTGTAGGTTCGGTCCACTCAACAAGACCTTGGCGAAACCAAAGTCAAGATATTAGGCTGGACGAGCCTCAGGGATCAGCACTTAACTTGCATTTAGGAGATTATTTGAAAAATTCCACCAAAAAGAACGCCAACACATGAACCTTGTTATCGGTTTAAAAAAAATAGCAGTATGGAAGTTAATGAAGGAAAAGTTGTAAGCTAGCTCACTGAAAGCTTTCTGAAAATATGCAAAATGGTTTAAACTATTCCCACCCCCTAATTTCTATTTCGAAATGCGGGTTTTCAAGGAATTTGCGCGAATTCACAGACTTGTCTCGTAAACTTTATTCTAATAAATGTCTATTAGTATTTAACCCTTTTCACATAAACTTTTTTAGACTGGTCCAAATTCAAAGAAGTTGCAGAAAACAATTCTTATTTGATGGAATTTTAGATTTTTTTGGTTGTTGTTGTTGTCTTTTACGGTAGAAAACATCGTGGACAATGAAAAAATTACTTGTTACAAGTAATTTCTTCACTATCCACAATATTTTCCAAAGCTTTTATCATGAGATGCGTTAAATAGCGGGATTTAGTGGGAATAAGTTAAGATAAACTTGTACCATAAATCTTCTGCAAGATTCTGTGTGCCTATACTGTACGCGAATGATCGGAAATTGGTTTGAGTTTATGTTCATTTACCGATCCTGATTGCCCCTTGCTATGTATTATTATGTATGACTAGCGGAGTCAGTGAGCGTGGCCAGTGGAGTCAGTGGGTGGGGCCAGCGGAATCAGTGGGTGGGGCCAGCGATTTATCAAATGAGTACGAAAAGGAGGTTTTACTACCTCGGCGTAGATATACATTCAAAGAACTCGGCAATAAACGAAGAATAACTTTGAACGTGCTAACAATAAAACTTACAACAATAGTACATAAAACGGGATGGCTACAAACACAAATTTTGATTTTCTGTTTCTGCTATTTACAATAAAGAAATATTTACATTCATCGAAATAAAAAAAATATCATCAATCTAACAACAAATAAAAATACATGTAATTTGCTATGTTTGCGTTTTAGCTCATTACCGGGCACTAACCCTTTTTGACGCCCCAAAGGAAAAAAAATTGAAAAAATATGTGCAGGGAAGAAATTGCTTACAAGCGATTTCTTCATTATCCATAATTTTTTCAACCCATAAAAACCCCCCAAAAAGCTAACAATAAGATTACATCAACTTTAAATTGTTGCTTGCACTTTTTTTGAATTTAGACCAGTCTAAAGTTTTTTCGTGTGGTAATTGGTTATTGATATCTAGAAACATTTTCTGTGCACAATGCTTGGTCCACATTCATCATATTCCTGTTTCGATATCCACATACTCTGGAATGTTGAGAGTGACGCCAGAATAGATCCACCAATCCATACCGAGTACTTGCGCTCTGGTGGAGCAATCACTTTTATCTTCATGGTACTCGGTGCCATGGTACTCAGCTCCTTCTGCATACGATCTGCGAGACCAGGGTACATGGTGGAACCACCGGACACGACGACATTACTGAACAAGTCCTTACGAATGTCAATATCTGACTTCATGACTGAATTGTAAACCAATTCGTGAGCTCCAGCACTCTCCATACCAATAAAAGATGGCTGAAATAGAGCCTCTGGTGCCCTGAACCGTTCATTACCTACAGTAACAACTTGTCCGTCAGGTAACTCGTAACTCTTCTCAATGGAAGATGATTTCGCGGCTGTTTCAATCTCCTGTTCAAAGTCCAGTGCAACATAACACAGTTTTTCTTTCATGTCTCGTACGATCTCCTGTTCTGAAGAACTAGTAAAATTGTAGCCTCGTTCGTGTAGAATTCTCTGAAGATGTTGTGTAATGTCTCTACCAGCTAGATTCAATCGTTCAACAGCGTGAGGTAATGCATAACCCTCATAGATAGGGACCACGTGTGACACACCATCACCAGAGTCAAATACGACCCCAGTCGTTCTTCCAGAGGCATATAGTGATAGTACGGCCTGGATCTGTACATAGAATGCCGGTGTATTGAACGTTTCAAACATGATCTGTGTCATCTTTTCTCTGTTTGATTTAGGATTTAATGGTGCTTCGGTCAGTAGTATAGGATGTTCTTCTGGTGCGACACGGAGTTCATTATAGAATGTATGGTGCCATATTTTCTCCATGTCGTCCCAATTTGTAACTATACCATGCTCTATTGGGTACCTCAGGGATAAGATACCACGCTTATTTTGAGCCTCATCGCCGACATACGAGTCTTTCTGGCCCATACCCGGCATAATGGCCGTGTATATTGGACGGCCAGTAATGGCTGGAAACACAGCTCTTGGGGCATCATCTCCAGCGAACCCGGCCTTGCACATACCGGACCCATTATCAACTACGAGGGCAGCGATATCGTCATCCATTATATTGTTGATACTCATTGTAAAACGGGATTGGTCTGCAATAAGAGTACCATATTTAAACATAACATAACATTTCTTTATTTCAACATAAAACATGTATTACCATATCGCGATAGTAATTTTCTTTTAGATACATTAAGATTACATAACCAAGAAAAAAAATCTCATTTGGAAAGCCGTTTTCAAATAAGAAGACAGCTTAGTTAATTAATACTTTATTCGACGTATTCAGAAGCTCGACAAATTTTTACATGTTTGGTTTACGGGAACAGTGTTTTGGAATAAAGCTGTTTCTAATATCGGAAGAGTATGGACAACAGAGTGTGAAGTGAAATTCATCTTCAAACTCTTGTAACGCGAATAAATAGCAGTATCTTTCATTTCTTACAATGTCTTCATGTCTTCTGTAAATATATTTTAGTCTTTCTGACAAGATAGGTATGAATCGTTCTGCTTTGACCGACTCGGAATATAACCAAACTTGCCGGAATCCCGCACTTTCTATTAAGTTTTTTTTACTTTTTTAACACCCAATTTGAACGATTCGGATATTTTTCTCATTCATGCCTTTGGTGTTCAAGTATTGGTGGTAGTATACAGTTATTTCTTCTGCTGTTGTAGAGTTTAATCCAATAATTTATCATTCTGATGTGCCTCCCGATAATAAATGGATATCTGTCTAGTTCGGAAAGAAGGGCTAGGGAGTTCGTTGTCAATTTTACATTGAGTACTCTTTTGCAAAATCCGATGGACTCTTTGAATATTTTCTGCCAAATTAAACACCTCTATACTGCATGCATTGTACTCTAAATATCACCCAGGACCCATTTTCACTAAAATTCTATTTAGACACACGTAGGCTCCAGAACCTAAACAAAGGATTGACGTTGGGGTCCCCTTCTTCTTGTTTTCCAATTATAATTTAATTCAACGAAATGATTTGACAAATATTATGATCAAGTTTTATCAGGTTTGTAAAAGATTTGTGTAAACGAAGAAATCTTCAATAGGGCCCTTCCCCCTATGTTTTCCAATGAAACATCAACATTTTCGATGGAAAACATCCTTAAGATCTGACAACACATTGTGACCATGTTTCGTCAAGTGTTTTTAAAATTGTGTAAAAAAAGAAGTTGTCATTGGAGCCCTTTTCGCGCGTTTTTCAGTGGAACTTTCCCATTTTCAATAGGATCCATTCTTATAACAATCGTTCTGACTAAGTTTCGCCAATATTTGGTAAAAACGTGACCTGTATAGTCAGTCTAGTATCTGATGGCTAGCCGTTACCTACTACCGTGATAGTAAATCGTCACAATGCAATATTTCCCAATAAATGAAATTTTACCGTCAAAACCGCCGATCACGTTTTTTTTTTTTTTTTTTTTTTTTTGTCTTATGAAAATCCCTTCGATCGGAATCAAAACCCTAATTCATTTCATCGCTAGACATGATTCATCTGTTTAAACGTAAAAACAGTAAGCGGTTCATAGACATAATGAATATGCATGTAATGCCGTTTAAAGCTCATCACGGTTTACAAAGTGCCTAAAATTTTCATAATTCCAATACTTGTGATGTTTAACCATCAAATTTTTTTCGTATCAGTGACTGTTAACCATTATTCTTTCTGAAGCTATTTTTAGATTTTTTTCTTATATAAGAACAAGTGATGACTAAGCATCACACGGCATATTAAACTTGTGAACAGTACCCATCACAATGAATAGTGACGGTAAGCCATCAGATACTAGACAGAGAGTGTAAACGCCCAAATTGTGAACGTCGGTCGGGGGCATTGAAGGAACACGTTCTGCTCAGATGAGCTTAGGAAATCAAAATACTAGAAACAAAATATATTATGCATCTATAAGCTGACCCTTCAGCGTATTTCAAAAGCTGAAACTATTATGGGATACGTTTCCTATTTTCAAATATTTAACAGTAGGAGAACCTTTAGTGAAATATTATTAGGACATACATCCCAAAGCGGAATCTATATGTCTTGTCTTGAAATAAATTAAGATAATTCCATGTGAGAAGTTTTGAAATCTCTAATCCTTCGTTTCCCTTCCGATCTAATTTATTATATGTCGATGTGTTGTGACTATGTGATTTTTGTATACGTCAAAAAATAAATGTCTGTCTGTCTAATAGCCGCGGTTATGCCTAATTATCAAACCACTAAGTCAATATATAGACCTTAGTGACGCCTCTCGCCGAAAGGGACTTCCTGGGAACTTCGTGAAACTAGTATTTGAACAAGGTGTCAAATTGTCACAAGATACGCCCGTCACACTGCTTAATATTAACTGGGGGTTTGAATAGAACTGAGGTTATTTTGAATGAATTTTTTTTGTCAAACAAAGTATGAAAGACAACAAAGGGCAATAACTCAAAATATATGCTAGGTAGAGTTTTGGTTCTTGTACACTGCACTCCCCCTTGGTGAGATCTATCCATCCATGAAGTTTCATGATTCTAGCTATTATACTTTTAGAGATATACTCCGGACAAGATTCAAGTATGAAAAACAACAAAGGGCAATAACTCAAAAAATAGGCCAGGTAGAGTTATGGTTCTTGTGCACTGCACTCCCCCTTGGTAAGATCTATACACCCATGAAGTTCTATGATCCTAGCTATAATACTTTTAGAGATATACTCCAGGAATTTCAAGAATGAAAAACAACAAAGGGCAATAACTAAAAAAAAAGGCTGGGTAGAGTTATGGTTCTTGTACACGGCACTCCAAATTGGTGAGCTCTATCCATCCATGAAATTTCATGGTTCTAGCTATTATAATTCTAGAGATATACTCCGGACAAGATTCAAGTATGAAAAACAACAAAGGGCAATAACTCAAAAATAGGCTTGGTAGAGTTATGGTTCTTGTATACTGCACTCCCACTAGGTGAGCTCTATCCATCCATGAATGTTCATGATTCTAGCCATTATAATTTAAGAGATATACTCTGGACAAGATTCAAGTATGAAAAACAACATAGGGCAATAACTCAAAAAATAGGCTAGGTAGAGTTATGGTTCTTGTACACTGCACTCCCACTTGATGAGCTCTATCCATCCGTGAAATTTCATTGTTCTAGCTATAATACTTTTAGAGATATACTCCAGACATGATTCAAGTATGAAAAACAACAAAGGGCAATAACTCAAAAAATAGGTTAGGTAGAGTTATGGTTCTTGTACACTACACTCCCAATTGGTGAGCTCTATCCACTCATGAAATTTCATGATTCTAGCAATTATAATTCTAGAGATAAACTCCAGACATGATTCAAGTATGAAAAACAACAAAGGGCATTAACTCAAAAAAAAGGCCAGGTAGAGTTATGGTTCTTGTGCACTGCACTCCCCCTTGGTGAGATCTATACACCGATGAAG
This sequence comes from Fragum fragum, assembly GCA_946902895.1. Taxonomy (NCBI): domain Eukaryota; kingdom Metazoa; phylum Mollusca; class Bivalvia; order Cardiida; family Cardiidae; genus Fragum; species Fragum fragum. The sequence continues at coordinate 46,514,376 of OX336365.1, forward strand.
TTTCATGATCCTAGCTTAAATACTTTTAGAGATATACTCCGGACAAGATTCAAGTATGAAAATCAACAAAAGGCAATAACTCAAAAAATAGGCCAGGTAGAGTTATGGTTCTTGTGCACTGCACTCCCCCTTGGTAAGATCTATACACCCATGAAGTTTCATGATCCTAGCTATAATACTTTAAGAGATATACTCCAGGAATTTCAAGTATGAAAAACAACAAAGGGCAATAACTAAAAAAAAAGGCTGGGTAGAGTTATTGTTCTTGTACACGGCTCTCCCAATTGGTGAGCTCTATCCATCCATGAAATTTCATGGTTCTAGCTATTATAATTTTAGAGATATACTCCAGACATGATTCAAGTATGAAAAACAACAAAGGGCAATAACTCAAAAAATAGGTTAGGTAGAGTTATGGTTCTTGTACACTGCACTCCCAATTGGTGAGCTCTATCCATTCATGAAATTTCATAATTCTAGCAATTATAATTTTAAAGATAAACTCCAGACATGATTCAAGTATGAAAAACAACAAAGGGCAATAACTCAAAAATTAGGCCAGGTAGAGTTATAGTTCTTGTGCACTGCACTCCCCCTTGGTGAGATCTATACACCAATGAAGTTTCATGATCCTAGCTTAAATACTTTTAGAGATATACTCCGGACAAGATTCAAGTATGAAAATCAACAAAGGGCAATAACTCAAAAATTAGGCCAGGTAGAGTTATAGTTCTTGTGCACTGCACTCCCCCTCGGTGAGATCTATACACCCTTGAAGTTTCATGATCCTAGCTATAATTCTTTTAGAGATATACTCCGGACAAGATTCAAGTATGAAAAACAACAAAGGGCAATAACTCAAAAAAATAGGCCAGGTAGAGTTATGGTTCTTGTGCACTGCACTCCCCCTTGGTGAGATCTATACACCAATGAAATTTCATGATCCTAGCTTAAATACTTTTAGAGATATACTCCGGACAAGATTCATGTATGAAAAACAACAAAGGGCAATAACTCAAAAAATAGGCCAGGTAGAGTTATGGTTCTTGTGCACTGCACTCCCAATTGGTGAGATCTATACACCCATGAAGTTTCATGATCCTAGCTATAATACTTTTAGAGATTTACTCCGGACAAGATTCATGTATGAAAAACAACAAAGGGCAATAACTCAAAAAATAGGCCAGGTAGAGTTATGGTTCTTGTGCACTGCACTCCCCCTTGGTGAGATCTATACACCCATGAAGTTTCATGATCCTAGCTATAATACTTTTAGAGATATACTCCGGACAAGATTCAAGTTTGAAAAACAACAAAGGGCAATAACTCAAAAAATAGGCCAGGTAGAGTTATGGTTCTTGCGCACTGCACTCCGTATTGATGAGAAGAATATAACTGCCAAGTTTAAAGTCAATCGGACTTACGGTGACAGAGTTATGCTCCGGACAAAGAAGTGGATACCGCCCGGACGCCCGGACGACCGGACGCCCGGACACCCGGACGCCCGGACGCCCGGACATCACGGGTGATCCCATAATACGTCCCGTCTTCGACGGGCGTATAAAAAGCGATCGGAGATTTCAAGCAGATATTGATTTGATTTGGTATTTAGCGAAAATCATAGTGAGGTTAAATGACAATCACGCGACAATTAAATAGTGAATAAATCGGCTTACCGTCTGTGAAGTCCAAATCTCCAAACTATTTCTTTCTGCGATGTAGTTGTGTTGTTTGAAATATAGCGGGTTTCAAACTATATTTATACATTATACTTGAGTCCCTTTCCAAGAAAAATCCACTAAATATGGTAAAATGAGACACCCAAATGTTTATGTCTATAATTAGCCATGCCTTTCCACCCATTATTGATTCGTAAATACAAAGCCTGGGTAGTTCAATCGGTAACGTGCGGTGCTCCTGGATCGTGTGTTCGAACCTCTTTTCGGTAATCATTCTGTCCGACAATTGACCATGCAATCGCGATTGCCAATCAAGGCAACAACCGACCCCTGCGCTTTCAACTCTGCAATTGGCCGCCATTTTTGTTAACCATTTTTGCTGGTTTGTCGAATTAAACGTCGTAACTACAGATTATTCATGCTGTAGTTACAACGTTTATGTCGCCAACCAACTATTCTACCTTTTTGTTACATGCTACTTGCCATAAATTTAACAAAATAATGGTGTTTAAAATCGAAGTTGGACTTCCTATTGGAGTCGGTGGGCGTGGCAAACGGAGTAAGTGGGCGGGGCAAGCGATTAGTAAATTGTTTTTCAACATTAGGCGATTGAATAGTAGTCCGCCTAAGTGGGATAAGCGGCTGGTGGCTCGGATGTAATGTTGTGGCTGTACTGGTATGAGAAATGACGTGAAGCCATGGTTAGGTGCATTGGATGCCGAGATACAAATAAGTGTATCAGCTATCAAAACTGTAATCACCTGGATGATCTTGCATTGAAGCCCGGTTTATGAATTATCTCAACAAAACTTTAGACGTTCCAAATTCAAAGAAGTTGTAGACGACTATTTCAAGCTGATATTTTTTTCTTTCGGGGAAGAAAATGTTGTGGATAATGAAGAATTTGCTTTTCACGAGGGGGCGTAAAAAGGGATTGTATGGGAGTGGGTTAAGTCTTTGAAACTTTACAAGGAATTTAGAAAAAAAATCGACGCGGACTCGTATTCGCCAACACTATCACGTTGTATTTATTAGACAGCTTTGATCATCAATCCCTTTGAGAACAATCTGGTGATACAATTAATGAAACAATGTGGGAAAAACTTTACAGAAGATAGATAGAAGGTGCAAAGCTGGTCGAATATTACTGCACAGTAACGCCGCACGGACGAACTTCACCTAACTTTCTCGTCAAACAGGCGTGTAGAAAACGATGTTTCCTCATTAATTAAGCTGTAAAGGTAAAAATCGTTTAAATTTTGCTTCAAAAACATTCATTTTTTAAGGTAGTTACAAGACGACCTCTAGGATTTATTAGATGAGTCTACGTGTATGTAAGCCAATTACCCGATGAAAAAATACTTGTTCAAATTCAAAGAAGTTGCGGAAGACAATTCAAAGATGATGTAAATCGAAAATTAAGTGTGGTATCGTCGTTGGGCGTCCAAAGGGCCGTAACTAAAACTTTGTTCTAGCTGTAGTTACGACATTTTGCACGCCCAGCGAGGATATATGGCAGAAAAGATTGCGATAAATGGATGAAAAGCATCTTATCTTTTCCACGGTATGTTTGAATAATCAGAAATTGGCCATCAAAATTATACTATACATGGTCGCCTTCTTTAAGATTTGTGTCATGTTATAAAAATAGAAAATGATTTGTTTATATGGCTATATATATCAATGACCCATTTAACCATATATAGAATACCTGAACGATTCAATACCTTAAAAGGAGAAAAACAAAACAAGAAAATCAGAGCAAACAGGGACTATTAACAGACATGATAAATCTTGATCCTGAACCCATACTGTTTTTTTTTCTTTATTTCGACTTGTTACTAGCGATTTCTCCATGATGAAGAAATTGCTGGCGAGAAGTATTTCCTTCATTTTCTACAGTGATTTTTAGCAAGAAAGTAGAAAAATCTGAAACTTCATAAAAATCTAAATTATCGTTTGCAACTCTTTTCAATTCGGACAAGACTACAGCTTTGTCATTTAGTAATGGGTTAACCACGTAAATATTCATAAAGACTTTGCTAGTTGGTTGTATAAAAAACGCGCAATGTTCCTATCATATAAAGCTCTGATCTTTTTACCGATTTAGCACAAAATGTTCATTGTCGCGTGCGTAATAACGTTAACTGCAAGTACATTTTCCTTTTCTAACGATATTTATCCCATTTTCTGGTACTTCTTTTACAATCTTAACCCATATCGAAATTTCGTGTGCTTGAACTTGGAACAATCTTTAAGTTACAAATAATGGGTTAAAAAAATGTGAATGTGTTAGCAAAAATAAGATCGGAATAAAAGAATGGTGGCGGAATTGTTGAATTCTATAAGGAACCCATTTCAACACAATCCCCTCCCCTCTCCAGAACATGGTGGGAAATGAACAAATTTTCTGTCCCAAATATAGAGTGTTTCGAAGTTTCTTAAAGTAAGATTGGTGTTTGTATTTGTTTCAATTCGGACTTGTCTATTTTTTGTCTGGCAAGGGTTACTGAAAAGGGTAGCGAACTTGTACGTGGTATTCATTACGAGCGATATAAGTTTGTGTTTGGGGACTTTTTGTCCTTTTATCGTTTCTGTTTTTATTTTTATTATCATCATTTTTACTAATTATAATGGAAAGTGAGCTGGGGAAAAAGAGAATGTGATTACCCAAACCCATTTTTCTGTATTATTTAGGATCATACCTTTTTCTTTAAATTATCGATTGCTATTTTTGTCGTCTGGTAATCAGCGAAGATAAAACGCCAAAATAAAAAAAAACTGTTCATTTTTTCCACATGACCAGACTGAGGTGCGGTATAGTCTGATCAGGGTCCACACTTGGTACAGATCTAAAGCGTTAACAACTGACGGAGAGTTGACAGCGGCGGTCTATCGTTTACGGATACGGATCGTTTACGGATAATGTTACCGGTTACACTTTTTAAATCACATAACGTCAGCTGTATAGTATCATAATAAAGTTCCTCGGGGAACTGTTTAAACACTATACAAAATCACTCTAATTTTCAATATTTCGGCAAAAATGCCTTTATCAAGAAAAAGAAAATAAATCTTATATCTAGAACATAATTTTACGATCACTCATTATAGCCATTTTGTTTTTCTTTTTCTTGATAAAGGCATTTTTGCCGAAATATTGAAAAATAGAGTGATTTTGTATAGTGTCAGCTGTATAGTTACGACAGTTTTGACAGCAAGCCGTAGCCTCGTTGATCTGTAGCTTACAGTTGTATGGTCTATATGAATCATATCTATAATCGGACCAGACATCTCCTTCTTTTCGTGGAAAGGATTACCCTGTTTGACTTATATGGTAAAACGGCCTGAAACCCGTAGTAGCTCTGAAACAAGCGAGACTCTATAAAAAGGATGTTAATACAAATAGAACCAAGAGCAAAACACACGTAAATTGGTTTGAAATTAAACTGTTTAACCCATTATAAGAAGGCAAAATTTTAGACTGGTCCAAATTGAAGGGAGTTGCAGATGACAATTTTAAGCTGAAGAAACCATTAAAATCTTTGCCTTCTGGAGTACAAAACACTGTGGATAATGAAGAAATTGCTTGTAACAAGCAATTCCTTCATTTTCAACAATTTTTTCCAAAGATTTCATATCGAGAGGTGTTTAAAAGCGTCATTGTGTGAGAATATGTTAAAAGAGTTGGTGTGTTATTGCAACAGAGATAAAGTAGATATAAAATGAAACAATAGAAGTTTAACCCATTTCCTCATGCCAAATTCTTAGACTAGTCTACATTGAAAGATGGTGCAGACGATAATTTCAAGTTTATGGATTTTTCCCCCTTTTTTAGGGTAGAAAACATTGTGGACACAGAAGAAATTGATTGTTACAAGCAATTTTTCCATTGTCCACAATGTTTTCCAAAACGTTGTGTTAGAAAGAGAAAAGAGCGGGATTGTGTGAGAATGGTTAAGGAGAAATATCAAATTAAAGAATACTCAAGTAAAATCAGAAAGCGCCTTCGTCTCGCACCATGTGCTCGCTGAATGGTCAAATTAAGCAATGTTTTTTTAACATTTGTTGGAAAATAATGAAGATCACAACGATACAATTAATTTTTCGAAAATCTGCTATGTGGGCTTGAATAGAAAGTAGCTAGCTTGGACAAATCGTTTTAGACAACTTATCTTAGAAATGCTCATTCTGAAAAATCGACTAAGCGACCGAAAACCGATTGTTGACGAAACTGCGCTATAAATAAAAGCTACACTGTTTATTGCCGACAACAATTGACCAATCGCGGCTGTTAATCAAATAATCAGTCGACCAATGAAATGATATATTTAAACTGGGAGTTAACTTTAAACTCCTACATTGGCAGCCATTTATGTGAATAATTTTTGTTGGCTTTGCGACTGAAACGTTGTAGCTACAGCTTGCCCAAGCTGTTGTTACGACGTTTAGGTCGCCGATATGCTATTTCATTTTTTCTGTTACATGGTCCTGGCTGTAAATTTTGAAACATAATTTCGTCTAAAATCGAAGCGGTTTCCTGTCGGAGTCAATGGGTGGAGCCAACAGAGTAAGTCGGGCCAGCGATTGGTAAATCACGAAGGGAGACCGAACTTCCGTAACTACTGGTTATCAAGGCCGAATTTACGCCTCTAGTAATTTGCTTCTAGTGTTGTAAAGTGGTGTGTGTGTGTGTGAGTGTGTGTGTTTGACAGCAAAATGTCTTCGACCACACCCCGCACTAATGTACTCTGGCGTATCAAACTGTCCAGTCGGAGACGTGTTGTTTTGATCTCGCTTTAAAGCCAATATGGCTAGTTATGCGACATTTGTTTGTTGAGGCCTGGGAGGGATTCTAAGTTAAGCGAGATTTGAAGATTTGAAACCTTGCCATCTGCCAATTTTCAAATGAGATCCGTTTCACATTGACTTGAAATGTGTACCAACGGAGAAATTTTGACAGAAGGAAACAAAAGGACCGTGATGGTCCTAGATCGCTCATCTGAATTGTCTGCTGTTAAAAAATGCAACTAGAGACAAATAACTGTAACCAGTTTCACGAAGATTGGGGCAGAACTGTGACTTCTATATTGTAAACAAATAAATCGCCATTATAGCCCCTTTTCCTGTGTTATCCTATAGAACCTTCCCATAATATATAAGGTTCGTCTTTATGACCTAACAAGTATCCTGACCGAAATTGTCTGCAATTTATGTAAAGCATTTCGATTATAGGCGACTAAAACACTGTAACCTGAATAAGCTTTAGTAACATTCGCTCACCTGATTTTCTTCTATTTAAAGAAAAGTTGTGTGTGTCTTATGCAAGCCAAAATATATAACAAAATACATCCAATAGCTTTCCGTCTAGGTTTCTTGCACGAGGAACTGGTGCAAATTGAAAACACTAAAGCTCTTTGCATTATAGGCTGTAAAAAGGTAGGGTAGTGCATGCCTGGTTGGAGATAGGACACTCTTGTTAACATTTTTTAAGAACATAATCAGGCGATGTTACAGCAAAATATGGTACTACTAGGCCTTAAAATTTGTCAAAATGAATTTTCAATATCTATTGGTTGAGGGTCATGTCACATGAAAATTATCTCGGCTTTATGGTCTCTATCAAACCAGAGTTTTTCCAAGACATTTAATTCTAATTATGGTAGAGGTTCACGAAAGGAAAAATATTAAATTTCAGCTTGATTTAGCAACTAGTTTATGAGAAGATTTATAAAGAAATTCGGGACTTACAGATAAATGGACAATGATAAAAAAATCAAAAGTCCACCTCGCAGATTGTGCTTAGTCTAAGCTACGCGAGCAAAAAAAAAAAACCAACAAAAAAAACCAAAAAACAAAAAAAAAAAAAAAAAACAAGATGAATTTGAATAGCCACCTGCAACTGCTTTTTTTGTAATGGTTAATTTGTCCTTTTACAGTCCTTCATGATCTTGGTAACAAGCGAAAGACATTGAAATGAGAAACGCAGATGTGTAATATGAAGGCATAATCTCTTACCACTCAAAAGTTACGACTAATTTTTAAAAAAAAAATGTTTTTTGATATACATGACCTTGATGGTAGAGTTTGACCTTGAAGGTGTTACCAACTGAAGGTCTTGTCAAAAGTAATCTGCAGGTAAAATTTGAAGGCTGTTTTACTTGCCAAATAAAAGATATTGCCAATGAAAAAACAGTTTCCATAAAATTGACCTTAAAGAAATGCTGTTGACATTGACCTATGACTTTAGCAATGAACTTAACCCATATGATACCTTGGTTATATATATATAAATATATAAACCTTTATCTCACCATTCAAAAGATATGACTTATGTTAAAGTTTTCCTTTGCAATAAGCATGACTTTGAGAAGTGACTGTGAAGAAACTGCAAGGTAATATCACAAGAAATACTGTTGTAAAATATGGAAATTCTATTGGTTACCAATCAATAGGTTTTGCCAATGCATGAACGTAAAAGTTTTTGTTTGAAATACACATGACCTTGAAAAAAGGCTCAATCAATAGTCAATCAAAAATTATGACCAATGTCAAACCTTTTCATGCTTTTTTAAAACTTAAGCTGGTCCAAATTTAAAGACTTACTTGAGGTTTCAGACGACAATGAAAATGGAATGCAATATGAAATCAGTGTCCTATGTGGTAGCAAATATTGTGGGAAAAGTAAGAAAAATGCTTGTTTTAAGTATTTTTTCTTTTTCCACAATGCTTTCTCAAGCATAAAATCACTGTATCGTAAAATCCTGGGAAAGGATTAAGTTTTAAATTGTATCAATTTAACCATGAAAAATTACCTTGACTAATGATCGTGAAGATATTGGAAAGGTTTTGTCACAAGCATTCAACATGTGAATATGAACGCTCTATCTCTAAACCCATTCCAACTCAATCCCTCCTTTTTACGCCCCTCAAGAAAAAAACATTGGAGATCATTGTGGAAAATGAAGAAATTGCTTGTAACAAGCAATTTCTTCATTATTCACAATGTTTTCTATCCAAAAAGACGAAAAAATTAAAAATTCCATCAACTTGAAATTGTCGTCTGCAGCTTCTTTCAATTTGGACCAGTCTAAAATTTTGCTGTGTTGGAATGGGTTAACATTCAATACTTATGACCAATGTTTTAGCAAACAAACATACATGTACATGACAACTAGAGGCACTATAGCGCCTGTATTGCTCCACAGGCTTTATTGTACTGATTAAGCAATTGGTGTTTTTAAACCAAATCATATTCACCATGTGTGGCAAATAAATCTTGTCAATGAAATCTTTAAATATTTCAAACTGTTCATTGTTTTACAAAAAGTCAATTCATTTACTAAGTCAGATGAAAAAGGTATTTCAATTTTTTGAAAAAATTTACTGTATTCCGTATATTGAAATAAGCAACGACCATAAAAGGCATGTTTATTGATGGAATCTGAAAAATAGTCACCAGATGATCATTCCTGTGAAATTTGGTTGAAATTCATCAACTTGTTGCTGAGAAGAAGATTTTCAATACGTCCAATATATATGGAAAATATCCCCGTCCATTAAAGCCATGTTTTTCAACCCATCAAAATTCTTTGAATGAATAATTTTGTACTGTTTGTTATTAGACACGAAGTGAAATACAAGACAAAATAAAGCTTCTGAACATTTTAATTGTTTTTATAAAACAGTCTAATGCTAAACACACTAGATCTACAAGTAGCAAGTAAGAAAATATAACATATAACAAATAGATTCAAGTCACCCGACTAAATATGATATGGTTAAGTGCCCCATTCAGTGTAAAATGATGATCAATGCATTAGCCCTATCACAGAAGTCAACATACTAGACTGGTCCCATGCCTTTTTTTTGGGAGTTGGGGATAACAGTATTGATGGATCTGAGCCGTCAATCAAATTATTAGGTGCAACCATTCAAATTGTTCCTTTAGACTGGAAGTCATCTTTGAACTACAATATTGGCTTACAAATATGTGTAGGATTTTTGCTAGTTTTGTGATTTTAAATGTCATTACTACAACTTATTCAATTATTTTTTTAGGTCCCCAACCAACCATTCTACATTCTTGTTGCATGTTATAAGTAAGTCTTTGCAAATTAACACTGTCTGAAATAAAAGTGGAACTTTCTGTCGCAGCTCAGTGGGCAGGGCTGGAGGAGTAAGTGGGCATTGCCAGCAATTGGTCAATTAAAAAAACAAGAGCATCACAAATAGGTACCAATGCTCAGCTGTGTAGGCAATGGAGAACTCAAATATGAATAATTACAAAAATTAGACGTCAGATTCAAGGAAAATAGACAAGGCTATGATTTGATAGATTACCCTCTGCTTTGACCTTGGTGATTTGGGTCGAAGCCTAATTACAAAGAATATCATGAGTTTTCATGATAATGTATAGGTATGTGTAATATTTTGAAAATCTGACCATACATTCCATTGTGGGGATCAGAGGGCAGGATTGTGTAGAAATGGGTTAATGAGCCGTTTAACCCATTACCAGTTGACTAAATTTTAGACTGGTCCAAATTGAAATGTGTTAAAGACGACAATTTAAAGTCAATGAATAATCTTTAAAATCTTTATCCTTTTGGGTAGAAAACACTGTTGAAAATGAAGAAATTGCTTAATTTTCCACAATGTTTTCCAAAGCTTGTATATTTAGGGGCTTCTAAAAGCGTTATTGAGTGGGAATGGGTTAAAGAAAGTTTTAACATTTCACAGTAAAATTCCATTACAACAATATCACTTAACCCATTACCCAACAACAAAATTTGGGCCTTGTCCAAATTCTAAGAAGATGCAGATGAAAATTTAATGTTAATAAACCTTCTCTCTAGGGTTAGAAAACATTGTGGATTAATGAAGAAATTTCATGTGACAAGTAATTTCTCCATTTTCCAACCTTTTTTCCAAAGCTTTTATCTTGAGTCTACTCAAAAGACAGGATTGTGTGGGAATGGGTTAATATAGCCCATTTGGATCAGTCTAATAGTTTGTCATCTGCATAGATAAAGGAGCTTAATTCTTAATGAAAATACATTTAGGCTATTTTGGCTTGATGGTAGAGTTTCATTTTCTTTTCTTGGTAAACTGGAATTTAGAATCTGAAATAAATAACTAGTAATTAACCCATTCCCATACAATACAATTTTAGACCGGTCAAAATCCAGAAGTTATACATTACAATTTTACAATCTTTGTCTCTTAGGATAGTAAACATTGTGGATATTGAAGAAATTGCTTGTAACAAGCAATTTCTTCCTTTTCCACTATGATTTCCAAAGCTTTCATGTTGAGGAGCATTTGAAAGTGTCATTGTGTGGGAATGGGTTAAATAGAAATGATGATAGCATATCATTGCTGTCATTCTACAGCTTAATTGAAGCTGAAGTTACAAGGTTTTAGAATGACAACAATGATTTACAGGATGAAAGAATGTCAACAACAACTAGTTGACATTATTTTTCTCGACTATTTTGTTTACAAAAAAACAAAAAAAAAAATAAGGTATATGTGGAGAAAAGAATAAACCATGATATAACAAAATTCTGAAATGATTAAAAACCAGAACACATTCTAAATAAACCAAACTTGTCCCAAGTAAGTAATGTTCTCAAAAGAAGAATGAAACAAAGAGTTCAAATAAGTATGCTGATTGAATCATATCCTATAATAAAACTGAATTAACCCATTAGCAGACAGTAAAAGTTTAGACTAGTCCAAATTGAAAAGATTTGCAAACAACAACTTCAAGTTCTTTCTTTATTTTTTTCAACTATCTGGGTAGAAAACATTTCCCAAATGTTTTTCCTTGAGTAGCATCAAAAAGCCCCAATGTGTGGGAATGGGTTATATAGCAAAGAATATTCTTTTTACCAATATAACGAAACAAAAAAATCCATTTTTGTTTAAACTTTTGGTAATTTCAAATCTTTAGCATTCTCCAAATCAAACACTTCATTTGTCTTTAATGTGTTTTTTAAACTCATTACCAGATGACAAAAGTTGTCCAAAATGAAAGAAGTTACAGACAACATTTTGAAGTGCCTTAGAATTGGAAAATAAGTGCCATATTATATAGAAAACATTGTGAGAAATGTAGAAATGACTTGTCAAAAGCAATTTTTCCTTTACTAACAAAGTTTTCCATACCTATATTTCTTCAGAGCATCTAAAAGAGGGATCATGTGGAAGTGGGTTAAAGAATAAAAAACAAAAAAGCTACAACTAAGCAACAAAACAATATATAACAAACAAAACACAATAAAATAAACAAAATACAATATAACCAAGAACCACTGCCTTCCTGCTGTAGTGTATTTTGAGACAGACATCCATAATTATCTTATATATTCAAATCAAGTTACCTTTATAGTTTACCTTTCTGGCAAAGAGAGACCCCATAGGAAAGTGGAAAGTATTGACACTGATCAGGCTATATAAACTGGATGACAACCTAATCCTCCACGCCTTGATCAAACACAAAAATTCTCTAACAACTTTAATAGTGTTGATAAATAAAGTAATATGTACAAGTTTGTATATCATTAACCAAGTACCAGATGACACAATATTAGACTGGCCAAAATCAAAGAGAATAAGTGGAAAAAGGGAAATTACTAAAAAAAAATAAGAATTTTTTCCTCGTCCTACTTTGTTTCTCCACTACAAAATATTCCTACTAGCAACTTCAAAAACTGTGGAAAACCACTACAATAAAAACCTGTTAATTGCAACACCAATTTGTCAACACTTTTGTTACAAATAACCAAAAGTTGCTTTTAAAAGGAGCTATTTGTTCTTTGAATCTAATGTTTATGCATAAAGTCAGGGTTGCAGTTAAAAGGAATTCATGCTATTATAATTATTTCTCACAATGACATTGTACTAAATTATCAATACTTTTACTGTATTCATTTGTATGGTATCTCTTTCAAAGGGCTTTTCATTTAATGAGTTATTCATTATAGCCCATGTTATAGTCAGTGTTAAACTAGGGGTGCTTGGGCGCCTGTATCGCTTCACAGGTCTGAATGTCCTGATTAAGCAAATGGTATTTTCAGGAATTCATTGTGAATTGAATCATCTTTGACAAACAAATCTAGTCACTGAATCTTTGAAATAGTTCCTGAGAAACAATTCAAAACTTTCATTCTTTTATAAGAGAAAAGTCATGTAAAATTCATTTTTTAAGTCAAATGATAAGGTATTTACAAAATTTGAAGAATTTTCACTGTATACAATATAAGACGCAAGTCTAGACCATAAAAGCCATGGCTTTCAACAATTCAAATTTATATGTAGGAATCTGAGGATCATTCCTGTTAAATTTGGTTGAAACCCATCAACAAGATTTTTAAAATCTTCAGTATATTACTGTAAATACCACATATGGAAATAAGTCCCTACCCCCTGACCAAAAAGCAATGTTTTTCATCCCATCAAATTCAATGATGACATCTAACAAAGAGCCTCCAAAGGTTAATTCCAGTGAAATTAATTAATTTGGTTGAAATTCTGAGAAAAAAGATTAATAAATTTTCATGATGTGCCATACATGCAAATAAGCCCCGCTTATTAAGCCATGATTTTCATCCGATCAAAATTCATTTAAGTAATCTGATAAAGAGTAATCAAAGGATAATTCCTGTGAAATTTGGTTGAATACCATCAATTAATTGGTGTCTGAGAAGAAGATTTTTCAAAACTTTCACAGTATATGAAAATTAGCCCCACCCACCAAAGCAATGTTTTTCATCCGATCAAAATTCTGTGAAGCAATCCGATAAAAGGGGCACACAAAGATCATGTTTGTGAAATTTGGTTGAATTTTGTTAAGTATTTATCAGAGGAGAAGGTTTTTATGGTAAAAGTTTACTAACAGATGGATAGATACACATGCACACCCGACACCAATCAATGAGAATATCCTGCTGGCTTTCAGCCAGTGGAGCTTAAAATTACTCTTTTACTGTGATTGAATTTACATCTTATGAAATTCAGATACTGTATTTCTTCGTATAAAAACCCTCTTCCCAACAGTAGTTTCCCCCTTTATATTATCTGAGAGAAATCTTTATTATTATGATCCATTGAACATTGACTGAAAAAATGACTTTAAATGATTAATTTGATAAGATTTTGTTCTAAACTCAGCGCAATTTTCTCGAAACAATAATCTAAAATATTGTTTAAGAAATACTCTAATTAGGAGGTAATAAAGTACAGTAAAATTGGCATTAAAATTTACCAAGTAAATTTGTCTAAAGTAAAAGCTCCTTGGTTATCTAACCTATATCCTTGGAGCAATAATTTGGAGACACAATGATACATTTCATAAATTGACAAATCACGGGCCATGCCCACTGATTCCAAAAGGAACTTCAACTTGGATATCAAACAGCGTAAAAAAATAATGGTTGATAAGCTGTAGATATGGAGTTTAACCCATTACCACATGGCAAAATTTTGGACTGGTCAAAATTGAAAAGAGTTCCACACAAAATTTTTAAATTTTTGAAATTTTAGATTTTAACAACTTTCGGGGTATAAAACATCGTGTAAAATGAAGAAATTGCCTGTGACAAGAAATTTCTTCATTTTACACAATGTTTTCTCAGTTGTTGAGGGGTGTCCAAAAGCGTTATTGTGTGGGAATGGGTCAACAAACCAACAATAGTGTTTCACATAAAAGTGGACAAATGTCCGATTGCAAAGTTCACTTCTAGTCTAATTGGACAATTCGATTGGTCGATGAATTTTACTTTTTTTGACATTGGCCATCCGCAATTTGTTAAAAACAACAAATGGAGTGTACAAACTTATACCATAAAACACAAAGTATAAACAACAAGATGTATTTGTGAAACACTAATGCCCAAATCACCAGAAAGTTGTTCAGAAGTTTCACCTTGGTAGATGACCTTAACCTTGTCAGATGACCTTAGTAGTCTTACAGTGAGCTTCCTGTATTCTAATTATGAAAATTGTGGTAGTTTTGAAGTTACATGGAAATGCTAACCTTTGTCGTACTGACTTGGAATATTTCTGTTATGGTAAGAGGTTAAGACAAAGATCAGTCTCTACCGATTTGGACAGACAGACATTGGTAAATGCCCCCATCTTATCAATGCCAGGGCAAAATGAAATGATATGCCGACATAAACATTTTAGTAACATTACATGCTACTTTATGTTGGAATGGCAAGAATTCTGATATGATTTCTGGAAAATATAACAATTTGTATTAAAAAGAAAAAGTTTCAGTTCTATAACCTTTTAGTGAATAAACTATGGTATGATCCATAATGGTCCATAATGACTTTATTCCAATGTTTGCAATCCAATCTTAAATACATCTGCACACTGCCTTGATGAAGATCTGAAAATGAAGTTATCTTTTGGGTTCTGTTAGTACCAGTTAGTACCAGGTTAACTCATTCAAACACAATGACGCTTTTTGATGCCCTTCAAAGAAAAAATAATTGGGGAAATATTGTGTAAATTGAAGAAATTGCTTGCAACAAGCAATTTCTTCATTTTCCACAGTGTTTTCTACCTGAAAAGTTGAAAAAAACACTAAAATTTTATTCACTTGTAATCGTTGTCTGCAACTTCTTTTAATTTGAAACCAATCAGAATTTTTTCCTTCAAAAATCAACAATCCAATCAAATAAATTCATCAGACTACGAGCACTGACATAAGTGTTTAGCATTTTTCTCAGTTAAGCAAACAAAAAATCGTAAAAACAATATTTACTATGATCATATTCCAAACCATCCATTTCATTTTTTGGTTACATATCACTGACCAAAAAAGTTTTAACCCATTCCCACACAGTGACAATTTTGGACGACCCTAAAGACAATTGGGAACACATTGTGTAAAATAAAGAAATTGCTTGTAACAAGCAATTTCTTCATTTTATACAATGTTTCCTACCTAGAAAGTTTGAAAAATCTAAAATTTCACAAACATTAAATTGTTGTCTGCAACTCTTTTCAATTTGGACCAGTCTCAAATTATGCCATCTGGTAATGGGTTAAATAAAGCTGTTAGTTATCTAAATCAATCTTCCTATTGGTAGGTCAGTGTGCAGGGCTGGTAATCAATTATGGAAATAATCATGGGATTCTATTGTCAAATATGATATTTGATATGTTGCATTTTAATCCTGATTTATTGTACAAAAGTTTATATCTTAACCCTTACCTGGTTAAACCCTGGTTTTTACGTCCCTGTATTTTTATACTTTAGAAAACATTGTGAAACAAGAGGGCCAGAATGGCCCTAAAATCGCTCACCTGACTAATGTAAGATGATTCAAAATTTTGCCAACACTTTTGAAAAGGGTCACCCAAGGAATATCCATTTAAGTTTAGTTGAAATTGGTCCAATGGTTACTGAGGAGATGTTAAAAAATTTCAAAGCAAAAAAACTGTCCCGCCCTGCCATGCCCATATTTGGGCATAAATCAAAATTCTGCAAAAACGTTTTGAATAAGGTCACCAAGGGAACATTCATGCCAAGTTTTGTTGAAATTGGCCCAATGATTACTTAGGAGAAAAATATCTTAAGATTTCTAAATAAAAAACTGCCCCAACCTGCCATGCCCATATTTTGGCATGAAACAAAGTTCTGCGAACAACTTTTGAAAAAGGTTCACCCAAGGAACATTCATGCCAAGATTGGTTGAAATTGGCCCAATGCTTACTGAGGAGAAGATATTTAATGATTTCTAAATAAAGAAACAGCAAAGCCCATATTTGGGCGTCAATCAAAATTCCTAAACAGGATTTGAAAAGGGTCACCCAAGGAACATTCATGCCAAGTTTGGTGAGGAGATGTTTAAAGATTTCTAAGTCAAAAACTGCCACGCCCATATTTGGGCATCAATCAAAATTTTAGAACAACTTTTGAAAAGGGTCACCCAAGGAACATTCATACCAAATTTGGTTGAAATTGGCCAAACAGTGACTTAGGAGAAGATGTTTAAAGATTTCAAAGTCAAAAACTGCCACGCCCATATTTGGGCATGAAACAAAGTTCTGCAAACAACTTTTGAAAAGGGTCAACCAAGGAACATTCATGCCAAGATTGGTTGAAATTGGCCCAATGCTTACTGAGGAGAAGATGTTCAAAGTCAAAAAGTGCTTGACCCTGCCACATCCATATTTGGGTATAAATGAAAATTCCAGGAACAACTTTTAAAAAGAGTCACCCAAGGAACATTCATGCAAAGTTTAATTGAAACTGGCCCAATGGTTACTGAGGAGAAGATGTTTAAAGATTTCTAAGTCAAAAACTGCCACGCCCACATTTGTGGGTCAATCAAATTTCCGCGAACAACTTTTGAAAAGGGTCTCCCAAGGAACATTCATGCCTAGTTTGGTTGAAATTGGCCGAATGCTTACTGAGGAGAAGATGTTTAAAGATTTCAAAGGCAAAAACTGCCCGACCCTGCCACGCCCATATTTGGGCATAAATCAAAATTCTGCGAACAACTTGTAAAAAGAGTCACCCAAGGAACATTCATGCCAAGTTTTGTTGAAATTGGCCTAATGGTTACTTAGGAGAAGATGTTTAAAGATTTCTAAGTCAAAAACTGCCACGCCCTGCCACGCCCTTATTTGGGCATAAATCAAAATTCTGCGAACAACTTATGAAAAGGGTCACCCAAGGAACATTCATGCCAAGTTTGGTTGAAATTGGCCCAATGGTTACTGAGAAGAAGATGTTCAAAGATTTCTAAGTCAAAAACTACCACGCCCTGCCAGGCCCATATTTGGGCGTAAATTTAATATTTCCCGAACAACTTTTGAAAAGGGTCACCCAAGGAACATTCATGCCAAGTTTGCTTGAAATTGGCCCAATGGTTACTGAGGAGAAGATGTTTAAAAATTTCTAAGTCAAAAACTGCCCGACCCTGCCACGCCAATATTTGAGGGTCAATCAAATTTCCGCGAACAGCTTTTGAAAAGGGTCACCCAAGGAACATTCATGCCAAGTTTGGTTGAAATTGGCCCAATGGTTACTGAGGAGAAGATGTTTAAAGATTTCTAAGTCAAAAACTGCTACGCCCTGCAAGGCCAATATTTGGGCATAAATCAAAATTTCCCGAAAAATTTTTTGAAAAGGGTCACCCAAGGAACATTCATACCAAATTTGGTTGAAATTGGCCCTTGGTTACTGAGGAGAATATGTTTAAAGATTTCAAAGTCAAAAACTGCCACACCCTGCCACGCCCATATTTGAGGGTCAATCAAAAATCCACGAACATCTTTTGAGAAGGGTCACCCAAGGAACATTCCTACCAAGTTTTGTTGAATTCCGCCTAGTGGTTACTGAGAAGATGTTCAAAGATTTCTAAGTCAAAAACTGCCTGACCCTGCCACGCCAATATTTGTGGGTCAATCAAATTTCCGCAAACAACTTTTGAAAAGGGTCACCCAAGGAATATTCATGCCAAGTTTGGTTGAAATTGGCCCAATGGTTACTGAGGAGAAGATGTTTAAAGATTTCTAAGTCAAAAACTGCCAGGCCCATATTTGGGAATAAATCAAAATTTCCCGGACACTTTTTGAAAAGGGTCACCCAAGGAACATTCATAACAAATTTGGTTGAAATTGGCCCAATGGTTACTGAGGAGAAGATGTTTAAAGATTTCAAAGTCAAAAACTGCCACGCCCATATTTGAGGGTCAATCAAAATTCCGCGAACATCTTTTGAGAAGGGTCATCCAAGGAACATGCCTACCAAGTTTGGTTGAATTCCGCCCAGTGGTTACTGATGAGAAGATGTTTAAAGAATTGTTGACGCCTTCCCACGCACGACGCACGACGGACAAAAGGTGATACCAAAAGCTCACCTTGAGCACGTTGTGCTCAGGTAAGCTAAAAAGAAGAAATTGCTTGTGACAAGCAATTTCTTCTTTTTCCACAATATTTTCTACCCAAATGAATGATTATTTCTGAAATAAAATCGACTTTAAATTGTCGTCAGCAAAACCTTTGAATTTGGACTGGTCTAAAAATTCGAAACAGGAAAGGGTTAAGATAATCATCTCCTTAATAAATGATGTCATGTTGAATGATTTTCACTCAATCTCTAAAAATGCTCACAGGTTTTTTTAATTGATTAATTGAATGGGGTTAAACACCACTTTTAACAGTATTTCAGTTATATCGCAACGACTGGAGCACCTAACAATGGATTCCTGGTATTTCTCACACCAGTACTACAACTACATCTTTTCCTAGCCTCCAGCTGCTATCCCACTTAGGTTTACGATTATCCACCCATTGGTGGGATGGTTTTTTTTTCAAACCAAGTGCTTGTTGTAAACAATTGTAAGTGTATATCATAAATTATATACACCTACAACAGTTTTACACTGACCCTTAAGATCAGAGGGATAAAAATATCAAGGGTCACTGTAAAAGATTTCTTTATTTAGGCACTCAGATTTACAAAGTAGCACAGTAATAATGTTGATATGATTTCAAACAATGCCGCAGAGTTTGTCCCAATGACATTTAATGATGTAATATTTAACCCATTACCACATGGCAAAAATTTTAGACTGGTCCAAATTCAAAGGAGTTGCAGACGACAATGTAAGGTTGATGAAATTTTAGATTTTTTCAACTTTCTTGGTAGAAAACATTGTTGAAAATGAAGAAATTGCTTGTTACAAGCAATTTCTTCATTTTACACAATGTTTTCCCATTTATTTTTCTTGAGGGGCATCTAATAGTGTTTCTGTGTGGGAATGGGTTAAAGATATTCAACCTTTTTGTCTTTCCTCTTATATAGTTATTAGATTCACATTTGAACAAAAATAAAATCTAATATCCTACAGATAGTGGCACTTTCATGTTATAGAAATACATATATCTATGGTTTGGTAAATAGAAAAAGAATATCACAGACTGATCACATGGAAAAACGACATTAAGGGCAGCAGTGGATGTCATGATTCAACAATGCTTCTTCGACTGTATCAATAGCTTTTAATTTTGTTTCATTAATCTTCATGTGTTCTGTCTTAGCATTAACCCATTCCCATACAGTCCTGCTCTTTTACGCCACTCTAGAAAGAAGATTTGGAAAAAACATTGTTGGCCATGAAAAAATTGCTTGAGACAAGCAAATTTTTCATGATACAAAATGTTTTCTACCCAAAAAGGCAAAGTTTTCTAAAATTGCATTAATTTAGAATTGATGTCTGTAGCCTCTTTGAAATCTGACAAGTCTATAATTTTGCAGGGTGGTAATGGGTTAACATGGGATTTTAATCATAAAAAAGTCCTTAGTGACAAAAAAAGGTTATCAAAATTTGAGATTATGACAGACATCTTTGGTTTATTTGAAATGACAAATCTCTAAAGCATATTTGAATCAGTATTCTACCCATACTACACCCTAATTCCTACACATATGTAAGTACACTAAATCTGTGTAGTGGGAAGGCCTTGGAATGTGTCATAATTTGAATCACCATTTTGGTGTGGAATATTTCCATTTGAAGTCCTATTTTCTTCATGATGTCTTAAAGCGTCATCTAGCATTTCTGTCCCCGTCATATTGTTACTGCCTGATGAACTGTAAAGGTCGTTCTCTGTGTAGAAGTTCATAGATTTTTGTTGTTCGCTATATTGGTCTGGTCTAACTGTTCCTACTTCATTGTCATCTATAGAATCATCATCATCCCTGAAAAAGTACAAAACTGATTAACCCATCATCAAAAGGCAAAATTGTCACAAGCATTTTCTCCATTTTCAACAATGTTTTCCCTATTGTTTTTCTTGGGTGGTGGGGGGTGGTGGTGGTATCCAAAAACGTCATTGCATGGGAATGGGTTAACCCATTCCCACATAATGACGCTTTTTACACCTCAAAGAAGAAAATCTTTGGAACACGCTGTCGAAAATAAAGAAATTGCTTGTTATAAGAAATTTTTCATTATCAATTAGTTTTCTACCTCAAAAGATAAAACAATATAAAATTTCATCAACTTAAAATTATTGTCTGCAACATCTTTGAAACTGGATCAGTCCAAAAATTTTTCATCTGGTCATGGGTTAACAGTCATAAGAAATCTATTTTTGCAATAGTTTGATCTAAATGTCTAATTATAACACTATCAACCAATTCTCAGACAACAAAATTTAAGATTTTTCCGAAATCAAAAAATTAACAGATAGTGATTTAAATATGATGGAATTCCAAAAATCTTTGTCTTTTTAGACAGAAAACATTGTACATAATGAAGAAATTACTTCAAACTAGCAAAAGCAATTTCTCAATTTTCCAAAACATTTACCAAAGCTCTTTCTCAAGAAGGGTGTCAAAAAGCTGGATAGTGTGGGAACGGGTTGATCAAATGATTTGATATTGACTCAGTAACAGGTGACAGGTTTGATGTATGGCCTGTGGCCTTAACCCATTAGCAGACGACAATATTTTTGATTGGTCCAAACTGAAAGAAGTTGCAGACAATACATTTTTACTTGATTAAATTTAGTTAATATTTGTTTTGTGTTTTATTGTAGAAAAAAATGTGGATAATGAATTAATTGCTTGTATCAAGTAATAATGAAGAAATTGCTTGATACAAGCAATTTCTTCATTTTCTAGAATGTTTTCAAAAACAATTTCATGAGGGCATCAGAAAGTGTCATTTTTGGGAATGGGTTACGTCAATGATCAATACAGATGAACAAGGACCTCCAGCTAATGAGATTTTTATTTTCTCTAGACATGAAGGTGGATATTTTCAACATTAGTCCCTGTGTCATATTATTTTAACCTTTGTCACACTGTTTAAAATCCATTTCAGAATCGTATTAAAAATAAAGGGCTGAAAGCACTGGTAGTACATTTATTCAGTCATCAATATTTCTTTTGAAAATTAATTTCATAACTCTGGCAGGAAAAGTACAAACAGGAGATGTAGACCAAGATCAGACTGCACTTATGTGCAGGCTGATCTTTGTCTACACCCCCTGCCAAACCAGAATATTCTGGGTTCAGCATGACATGGGTTAATGTTTTTTCTCCTTTGTTTATTTCTTTTATGCATCCAGTGATAAAGCTATATAAAGTAGCTAAAACCTATAGTAGTATAGTGTGAAACTGATGTCATTGCTTTTATTCAGTCATTTTCCAATTTGCCCATTTTTCTTTGATTTAAAACTTATTTTTTTAACCCTTTCCTGTTTTTCAAAAATAGATAGGTCCAAATTGAAAGTGGTTGCAGACAGCAACAAGAGCTTTCAAAGACGGATTATGCCATTATTGGAAAAAAAAAAACTTCTTATTGAATGCAACTATTGTCTGTGAGTTCAGTTCACAAGAAATTTGGAAGATTGACAAACATTGAAGGAATTAGTTTGGCTCCACAGACCTGATTCTAGTAAAATTCAATATCATTATATGGTAAAGGGTTAAATATTTAACCTTGACCATCAAAGTTATCAATGAAAAATGTCTCCATACAAAAAATGAAGACTAACTTGAGAAGTCTTGCAGAAACAATAGACTGATTTATTTTTAGAGTAGGAAATATACAAAATGTAAAGCTACATGGCATTAAGCCCCCTTTTAGCATGGTCAGGTTCTTTGGGTCAAAAATTGAAATAAAAATTACCTAGGGCACATAATGACAACATTTATGTAAAGTAACAAGAAATTTTGTAAAGGAGGTATATTTGAAAATTAATTACCTTGACAATTTGACCTTGACCAATGCCCTTGAACTTAGTAACAAAAGAAAGTCCATGTCATAAGCAATGCACATGTAAAATATGAAGGCTATATCACTTATCATTGTATACTTATGGGCAATGTTAAAGTTTCAAAATTTTGACCTTGAGAAATGACCTTGACAGATGACCTTGAACCTAATACCAACAGAAACGTCATGTCATAAGCAATGCACATGTGAAATATGAAGACTATATCACTTACCATTGTAAACTTATGGACAATGTAAAAGGTTTTTTTTTTTTTTTTTTTTTTTTTTTTTTTACATTGAGAAACGACCTTGACCTCAACAGATGACCTTGAACTTAATACCAACAGTAAGGTTTTGTCATAAGCAATGCACATTTGAAAATATTTAGGCTATATCACTTACCATTATGAACTTATAGACAAAGTTAAAGTTAAGATTTTTGAAATTCTGACCATGACAGATGACCTTGACTAATGACCTTGAACCTAGTACCAACAAAAAGGGTTTGTCACAAGCACATGTGTAATATAAAGACTATATCTGTAACCTATCAAAGGTTATGGCCAATGTAAGTTTTTCTAACATGTCTCCAGTTTTGACCAATCAGTTTATTAGATTTTTCAATGAAATCTTATACTTGTCAAAATTGAAAGAAGTTTACCTATTGAATTCATCTGTATGGGTCAATGTAATGCACTGAAAACTGTTTACATACCTGGCCTCCCCAATTTCTTCCAATTTTATTTTTTCTAGGTAAATAGGATTTACGCTGAAAGATAGGAAAGATATTTTTAAGAGTTTATCAATATTCTTCAATATCAATAAATTTGTGAGTATACAGGAATCCATAATAAAGTCTTAGTATCAACTAAATCCTAGTTCAAACCACAAGATTTGTATTATGACATGTCATTTAACCCATTCCCACACAATGACATTTTTTTATGCCTCTCAAGAAAAACAAGTGGGAAAACATTGTGCAAAATGAAGTTTCATTATCCACAATGTCCAAAAAGACGAAAACATTTAAAATTCCATCAACTTGAAATTGTCGTCTGCAGCTTCTTTCAATTTTGACCAGCCTAAAATTTTGTTGTGTGGGAATGGGTCAACGCATTCCCACACTTTCCGTTTTTTTCATAAGTCTCAAAAAGATACTTGAGGAAAACAAGTTTTAAAATCAATTTCTTCATTTTCAACCAAAAAAGAAGACAAAGGTACTCAAAATTCTTTCCACTTGATATTGTTGTCTGCATCTTCTTTGAATTGAACCAGTCCAAAATTTTGTAGTGTGGGAATGGGTTAATAAGGAAAATTGCAATTTTAACAGCCCATACTCTATCAACATTACTGGTATTTACCCTTGTCATGCTGAACCCGGAATATTCCTGTTATGGCAGGAGTAATAGATAAAAATCAGCCTGCACATATGTGATCTTAGTCTACACCTCCTGCTTGTCCCTTTTAAGCCAGAGATGTTATAAGATAAATTTTCACAACAATTGCATCGAGTACTGTCAGTCCTTTGATTTTCATGCAATTCTGAAGGTGACTTTATTCAGCATGACAAGGGTTAACAACACTCAATCAATAGTATTGCAAACTAGAACTTATCACATTATGTGACTTAATACCCCCGCAAGTGCTTTAAAGTGTAATGAGAGCTTTAACAATACAAGGACATAGCTACTGACTTTGCTTTCTAGAAAGGAGAAGTTCGCCACACAAAATCGGTAGTATAATTAGCTGTATATGTCTTCAAAATTAGGTCTTGCAAAACTTCAACATGTGGTTAATGTTTTTATTAAGTTTCCATGGTATTGAAGCAAAACTGACAGAGGAGTTGGCGACACAAAATTGGTGTATAATTAGCTGTACATGTCTACAAAGCATAAATAATGTCAAAGTTCAAGGGAAGATAATTCCTGAACCAGGGGGAATTAAGACTTCAAAATTGTGTCTTGCAAAACTCCAACATGTGGTAAATCTTTTTATAAAGTTTCAATGGTATTGAAGCAAAACTGACAGAGGTGATCGCAACACAAAATTTGTACTATTTTGTACACAGACAGACGGACACATGGACACACAGGCTGATTCCAGTATAGCCCCGAAACATTTGTTTTGCGGGGGTATAATAGAACAGTATTGACAATATTATTGATAGAGTTTTTGTGGTATTGAAGGTTGGACAATATATTAACCCTTTCCCCTTTTATAGAAATTGTAGACTGGTCCATATTGAAAGAGTTTGCAGACAACAATGAAAAAGGGATGCAATTTGAAATGAAACAATCCTATGTTGTAGAAAATATTGTGGGAAAAGGAGAAACTGAATGAGGGAACAAGATTAAGAACTTTTTTAAGACAAACTCAATACCAATACTTCTACTAAAATGTTGCAATTTGACTCTCTTTTGCCTACCAAATTCTTTCTCTAACGTAAGTCTTAAAAACAGCTTGTTTTTTTTTCTTTCTCTAACAAAAAGTCTTCAAAAAAGCTTAAAAAATACAATGATATTAGATGATTAGCCACATTTTTTTATGTCCATCTAGAAAAAAAATTGGAAAACATTGTGTAAAATGAAGAAATTGCTAGAAACAATCTTTTTTTCTTCATTGTCCACAATGTTTTCTACCCACATAGTTGAAAAAATCTAAAATTTCATAAAATTCAAATTGTAGTCTGCAACTCTTTTCAATTTAGACCTGTCCAAAATTTTGCTCACTGGTAATGGGTTCAAAGTTTAATTGCAACATTTGCTACCAACGTTGATCATTCATGAGAATTCATTTTCTGTATAAGACTTGAAAACTAACAAAAGTAGGGGCACCTGAGTGCCTGTATTGCTCAACAATTTTTATTATTTTAATCCATTCCAACACAATGATGCTTTTTGATGCCCCTCAAGAAAATCAATTGGGAAAACATTGTGTAAAATGAAGGAACGAAATGTTTTCTACTCAAAAAGTTGAAAAAATATGAAAATTTTCAAATTGTTGTCAGCAACTCCTTTCAATTTGGACCAGTCTAAAATTTTGCTGTCTGGTAATGGGTTAAGGTCAGGAGGGCAAGAGACAATGTGACTTTACCGGAAGTAGTAAATTTAATGGCTGCCATTATTCAAACTCAGGCAATTCACCTAGTAAATTTAATACCAAGAACTAATACAATGAGGGTATGAGACTTTCTAGTATATGAGATCATGATGCCAATTAGTGGTTCTGACATCACAATTGATGTCATGTGAGGTTTATACAATGTCTGGGACACTAGACCATTTATTTCACTTTTTTAAATCTTAAAGCATAGCAATAATTAGGGTGAAAATTCAGAATACATCATGATAATTTTTTTCAATCCTTCGTATAAATTTATAGATAGGCCAAAATATTTTCCTTTAACAGTGGAATTTCGTATAAAGAAATGAGGTCTCTTCATAAAGGGTGTAGAAAGCCATAAATTCTGTGCATTTCTTTCTTAAATATCACAAGAGTGTCAAAATATTACTAAATCACTCACCTGAGATGATTTGATCTGATAAAACCTGCCACACCCACATTTTTAAACAAATCAAAATTTCACAAAAAAGTTTTGCAAAGGTTCACCCAAAGATTATTCCTGCCAAGTTAAGTCAAAATTGGCCAAATGGTGTAGGATGAAAAGATTTCTTCAAGTCTGACAAGCCCCATTTTACTATGCTCAAATTTCAAAATTTCATGAAAAAGTTTTGAAAAGGGTCACTAAGATAATATTCTTGCCAGGTTTGGTCTAAATTGGCCCAGTGGTTTGGGAGAAGATTTTGAAGGAATTATTTCATGTTTTCTCTAAGTCTACAAGTTTGGTCTACATTGGTCTAATGACATAGGAGGAAAAAATTTAAAGAATTATTCCATGCTTTCCCTTTTAAGTCTGACCTGCCATGCCCACAAGTTTTTGTGAATCAGAATTTCACAAAGAAGTTTTGAAAAGGGTCACATCCCTGTAAAATGTGGTCAAGACTGGCCAAGTGGTTTAGGAGAAGATCTTTAAAAAAAAATGATGATGGCAGACGACGGATGACGGACATTTAGTGAGCCTAAAAGCTCCTCTTGAGCATGTTGTGCACAGCTGAGAAAAAAAATTCACAGTGAAAGATGCACAATGGAAAATAATGCAATCAAGAAATAATTTGGCATTTACATGTGTTAAAACATGAGCTAATTGGTACAATGCCCCTAATCTTTTTGCAAATTAAAGTTTCATGAGCAAGTTTCTAAAAGGGTCACTCAGAGTACATTCCTGCCAAGTTTAATCAAAATCAGCCCAGTGGTTTAGGGGGAGAAAAAAATTAAAGAATTATTTCATGATTTCTCCAAGTCTGATAAGTCTGCCCTGTCACATCCATGTTTTTTTCACAAATTAAAATTTCACAAACAAGTTTGAAAAGGGTCACACTAATAACATTTCTGCAAGTTTGGTGGAAATAGGCCCAATGGTTTAGGTTGAGAAGATTTTTAAAGAATTATTCCATGATTTATTTAAGTCTGATAAGCCAAGCCCTGCCACACCCACATTCTTTTGAGATTTCAAAATTTCACTAAACAAATTTTGCAAAGGATCACACAAGGAACATTCTTTCAAAATGTGGTCCAAATTTTCACATTGGTAGAGGAGAAGACGATTTTTTAAAGAATTGCTTCATGATTTTTAAGTCTGATAAGTCCCCCTGCCATGCCCCTACTTTTTCATAAATCAAAATTTTACAAACAAGGTTTGAAAAGGGTCATCCAAATTAATTTTTTTCCAAGTTTGGTAGACATTGGTCTTATGGAATAGGAGGAAATAATTAAAGAATTATTCCTTGCTTTCCCTAATAAGTCTGACCTTGTCACGCCCACAAGTTTTTGTGAATCAGAATTTCACAAAGAAGTTTTGAAAAGGGTCACATTCCTGTAAAATGTGGTCCAAACTGGCCAAGTGGTTTAGGAGAAGATCTTTAAAAAAAAATGATGATGGCAGACGACGGATGACGGACATTTGAGAGCCTAAAAGCTCCTCTTGAGCATGTTGTGCACAGCTGAGAAAAAAAATTCACAGTGAAAGATGCATAATGGAAAATAATGAATTCAAGAAATAATTTGGCATTTAAATGGGTAGAAAAATGAGCTAATTGGTCAGAGGGCATGTTCAGTAAACCCCTTTTTGTTCAGAAAATAAAGTAAATTACTTCATTGAAAGATATGAATATCTTTAGAAAGACTTACAATTATAACATATTCATTACAGCATGTGAAATTTGGTATAAATCTGATAAGATTTTTAAAGTAAAATTTTATGGACTGAAAGTATCATGCTCACACTGAGGGATGTCCAGCTAACACATTGCCATGATAATAGCTTGCTGGCTTTCAGCCAGAGGAGCTAAAAGAAGAATTATCACTGATATACATGTACATGGTAGTGCAGAAGAAGAAAAAACACACACAGGCTGCATGCAAAATCATGCACCTAATGGACCTTGTCATTCATATTTTCCAATTAGTAGCACTAAAATGTATCAACACAGTATTCAATGTTATGTTTGTGAAATGAAGAAGTTTTCTTTGACATCAAATTGTAATTCAGGACCTTTTACAATTTTTTTTAAGAAATGTCCAAATTTTCACAACACAATCCAATGTTTTTACACACTGTAGACATGCAACTTGGAAAATATTGTGGGAAAAAAAAAAAAAGAAATTGCCTGTCACAAGCAAAATATCCTTTCTTCGAATTCGGTAGTAGGTTAAAGGTTGTTCTAAATGCTTCTACCTACCAGAGTAAGTTTGCAATGGATTAACCCATTTCCATTTCCTAACTTTTTCTGTCCCCCAAGAAAAACATTTTGGAAAACATTCTGGAAAATGAGGAAATTGCTTGTTACAAGCAATTTCTTCATTATCCACAATGTTTTCTACCCCATAAGAATTCAAATCATTTCAAAGTGTCATCTGCAGTTTCTTTACATTCTAACCAGCCTAAAATTTTGTTGTCTGAAATGGATTATAAAATGTAAACAAAGAAAATTGACAACGGATAACAGATAGTCAAGGTCCATATTGTTCAAAGTGGGATTTTTTGTGAAAAAAAAAAAAATATCTGGAAATAACCTATGAAATATAAAAACACTATATTACATAAATTAACCACATAACAACTAACAGAACCATCTTTTCCTGAATATGTTAATCCATTCCCACACAATGACACGTTTTTGATGCTCCCCTTAAAAAAATCTTTGGAAAACAGTGAGGAAAAAAAAAGTCGCCAATTTTTTCTACCACAAGAAATTTTCAATATTTCATCAACTTAAAATTGTCCTCTACAACTTCTTTGAATTTCGAACCAGTATAAATTTTGTCTTATGGATTAACTTAGTGTCTTATAAACACTGATCAAATTCTTCATATATGTTCCGAATAGCAATTTGAGAAAGGTAACACTTCCTTGTTACTCTGGTTCTTTTCTCGACCCTGTCACTGTCAAAATCTATTGCCTGTTAGTTGTTACATGTTGTCATGTTTGCATATTAATGTATGCATTGTATGAACTATAAATGATATTGTAACAGACAGAAATACACAACATGAAAAGGTTCACATTTTAGAACAAACAGGCACATTTGCATAAACTTACAACTGACAAGTACATAAAATTGAATAAAAACATCAGGTTCTTGTATGGATAACTGAAAGTGCTTAAAACTTTTTTTTAATAGTAGTTATACTATTTGCTATTAAAATTAATGACTCTGCAGAATATAAATGACCGTGTAAGAGGTAAGTGAAAAATATTGTGATCAATGAGATCAATACATTTTTTTAATTCTAGCCATGAATATGATGAATTACTGAAATCAGAAAAAAAAATCACAAAAATAGATACAGTTACTATATTTCAGATAGAGGATAGTGAATAAGTGGTAGTTAAATCCAGAATTTAACGACCCATTCCTACACAATGACACTTTTTGACTCTTGCTTAAGAAAAATGATTCGGAAAACATTGTGTAAAATGAAGAAATTGCTTTTACACTATATTACATAATGTTTTCTAACCAAAAAAGTTGAAAAAATATAAAATTTCAACAACTTTAAAATGGTGACAGCAACTCCTTTTAAATTGAAGTCTATTAACCCTTGTCATGCTGTATAAATTACCTTACTGAATTGCTGTCAAATCAAAGGGCTGAAAGCACTGATAGAACTTGTTGTTCAAAAACCTATATTTCTTTAGAAATCAACTTCATAAACAACTCTGGCAGGGAAAATACAAGCAGGGGGTTTAGACTAAGATCAGCCTGCACATAAGTGCAGGCTGATCTTAGTCTTCACCTCCTGCCAAAACCAGAATATTCCGGGTTCAGCATGACAAGGGTTAAATGCCAATATTACTGGAATCGTATAATGCTGCTTGTAAATAATTATAATGACATTGGAAACAAAAGCCTGTTACTAAAGGTTTCAGCTCCTTTTCTTAGTTACTACACAATTGTTTTATCACTGAGTAACATTAACCCATTCCCACACAATGACGCTATTAAACCCCCCCAAAAAAGTAAGGCTTTGAAAAATACTGTGGAAATGAAACTTATGTTGCAATGGCAACCAGAGTTTTTAACGGATTCCAATCCTCTTAGCTATTTTTAAGGGGGGCAACCCAAGGAACCTTTCTGCCAAATTTGGTTCAAACTGGCCCAGTGGTTTGGAAGGATATGTCATTTTAAGAAACACACGACGCAGGATAGACGGACGCTGGACAAAAGGTGATCACAATACCTCACTTGAGCACTTAGTGCTCAGGTGAGCTAAAAATATGTCAAGGATATATTTGCAATACATTTGACAAGGAATCAAAAGCTACGTGACCAAAAACACATTCTGGTAATTTTGCATCCATTCAACAATACTGGGAATAACTTTAATCTGTTGTTGTTTTAAAACAATGAAAACAAAGTGACTACATATTTAAATATATGTCGTTGACATTTGCAGAAATGAGTAAAACTGATTTTGTTATATGTCCTTCTATAATGAACCCCAAGGGTGAGTGTAGGACAGTACTGATTGTCCAGATATTGTACAGAAGCTTTTTTTCAACCAATTCTATCATAATTCTGTTTTTTGACATTCCTCAAGAAAACAAACTAGGAAAACACTGTGAAATTAAGAAATTGCTTACAATAAGTAATTTCTTCATTTCCCACGATGTTTTCTACCCCAAAGATAAATATTTTATTTGTTCCATCAACTAAAAACTGTAGTGGATTGCTCTATAATTTAGTTATCTTGTAATGGGTACACTTTTTACCGACCAATAATACTTTTTACTTCCCTAAAGCAAAAAGCTTGTGAGAACATTTTGGAAAATAAAGAAATCGTCATCTTAAATTTTTTTTTTTTTAACCCAAACATAAGAAAATCATGAAATTTCATCTGCTAAAAATTGCTGAAACATCTTTGAATTGGGACTAGGCTAAAATGTTGTCTGGTAATGGGTTAATTCAGTCTTGCCCTCAACATGTTAATATCATATTAGATATTGATAAAGGCTGCCAACCCTGTAAGTTGTCTTAACCCATTCCTGTTTCTCAAAATTTTAGACTGGCCCATTTTGAAACATGTTGCAGACGAAAATAAAAATTGAGTGCAATTTGAAAAGAAACCATTGTATTTGGTAGAAAATATTGTGATAAAAGAAGAAATTGCTTGTATCAAGCAATTTCTTCTTTTATCACAATATTTTCTTAAGTATAAAATTGCATGGATGTAAAAACCGGTGATTATACAGTAAAGAGTTAACCATTACCACATGAAAAAATTTAAGACTGGTCCAAACTGAAAGAAGTTGCATAGAAGAATATTTAGTTGAAGAAATTTTAAAAATCTTTTTTTTTTTTGAGATATAAACCATTTAGGATAATGAATAAATTGCTTGTAACACAATGGGAATGGGTTGAATTTTAAGGAAAATAGAATACCGTAAGAAAAGAAACTTAATTTGCAAATAGTAAGTTCAAACGCCCATGATTTTGGGCCATAATTTTGTAACTGTGTTTTCCCAGTATTGTCTTACCTTTTTGACTAAGTTGTTGGTTCTCTCTATATGTAATCTCAGTGATACCACTAACATATCAAATAAATAACACGTAGATCACATTTAACCTTTTACCAGATAACAAACTTTTAGACAGGTCCAAAATGAAAGGAGTAGCAGACGACAATTTCAAGTTTGTGAAATTTTAAAATTTTCAACTTTCTGGGAAGAAAACATAGTTTAAAATGAAGAAACTTCATTTTACACAATGTTTTCCAAATTGCTCTCTTAACCCATTCCCACACAGTGACGTCTTTAGACGCCCTCAAGGAAAAAAGCTTTTGTAAACAAAGTGGAAAATAAAGAAATTGCTTGTTACAAGCAATTTCTTCATTATCCACTATGTTTTCTACCCCAAGGGTAAAATAATTCCAAAATTTCATGAGCTCTAAATTGTCGTCTTCAATTACTTTCAATTCAGACAAGTCTAAAAGTTTGTCATCTGGTAATGGGTTAAAGGGCGTCAAAAAGCGTCACTGTGGGAATGGGTTAACCAATTCCTACATGACAAAATCTTATACTGGCCCAACTTGAAAGAAGTTGTAAAAGACAATTTCAAGTTGATTAAATTTGATTTTTTTATGTTTTTGGATAGAAAATAAAGAAATTGCTTGATAAAAGCAATTTCTTTTTTTTCCACAATGTTTTCATTAGTTTTTTTATGGGGAGGGGGATGTAAAAAGGAGGGGATTGTGTGGGAATGGGTTAAATTTGTTTGTAAATCATTATTTATAGATAATTTCCATAACAGGGTTAGTTACTATTTTTTTTCTGTGCCGTCCTCTTGTTTTTATATTGAAGCCCATCTTAAGGCTTCTGTCTGGCTACCCACTAAGACATTGTTTTTTAAGCACTTTCAGTTACCATACTAACAGGAAATGTGACAAAAAGACAAAAAATACTAGAAAATATTGACATCCTAAATACCCTAAAATCTTGTCTGTCCTTCGTGAGAGTACACTCTGAAGAGTATTAACATAAAATGTGAAAGATAAATCTAGGTGAAGTATTCATTCAAATTTTAATTTTGTAATGAAGTACATGTATTTACATTTGCTAGAATTAACCCATAACTAAGCGAATTCTTTTAGACTGGTCCAAATTGTAAGAATTTGTATATGACTTTTTGAATTGCAATCAAATTGGAAAAAAATGTGTCAAAACAAAGTAGTGTAGAAAACATTGTTAGAAAAGGAGAAACTGCTTTAACAAGGAATTTCTCCTTTTCCCACAAAGTTTTCCATAATCATATTTCTTCAGGACGTCTGAAAGCGTCATTGTGTAGTAATGAGTTAATAACTCGCATATTGTGCTATGCAATTGAAACTTTACAACCTAAAACCTTCCTTTTTTATGTAGATTGATATGTTTAACAATTCCTCCACAATGACATTTTTTGCGCTCCCCCCCCCCCCCCCCCCCCCCCTCTTAAAAGAAAAGCTTTAAAAACATTCTAAAAAATGAAGAAAATTCTTGTTAAATGCAACTATTTCATTATCAACATTTTTTCTGCCTAAAATTAAAAAAAAATCTTCAATTTAAAATTTTCGTTGGCAACATTTTCAAAATTTTCATACCCTGGTCATCTTGTCACAGAGATACATATTAGCCAGAATCTTACAAAGGTGTTCTATCTAAACACAATGTTACATAATTGTGTAGAAAGCATATATAGAACATACAAATTGTGTGTTAGCAAACAGCTTCCTGAACAATGTTGATATAAAATAAGCAGATCAGACAAATTTCAATTATTTTTTGGTTCTTGTAAACAGTAGTAATTTTTTGTAAAAGCTATGAGTTTTTAACAAGAGCAGTGTCTGCATTGTAGGTGCTTGATGGCGAAAGAAAAATTCCAAGTCTAAAAAAGGGACAAAACTCTTACAAAATTAATTAAGTTACCTCCCTTTGTAGTAAAGATTTAAATTATTATACTATATATCCAAGTTTGAGTGAATTCCTTTAGAAATACAAGAGATGGACAAAATGTCAATGATTTTTCATGACAACAAATATAGAGCAGAGGACCACAAAGGATAAAGATTATCCCAGGTTTTTTCCAAACAAGAGGGACAGAATGGCCCTAAAATCGCTCACCTGACTAATGTAAGATGATTCAAAATTTTGCCAACATCTTTCAAAAAGGGTCACCAAAGGAATATTCATTTAAGTTAAGTTGAAATTGGCCCAATGGTTACTGAGGAGATTTTTAAAAATTTCAAAGTAAAAAACTGCCCCGCCCTGCCACCTCCATATTTGGGCGTCAATCAAAATTCTGCGGACACCTTTTGAATAGGGTCACCTGCCAAGTTTTGTTGAAATTGGCCCAATGGTTACTGAGGAGAAGATATTTAAAGATTTCTAGATAAAAAACTGCCCCAACCTGCCACGCCCATATTTGGGCGTCAATCAAATTTCACGAAAAACGTTTGAAAAGGGTCACCCAAGGAACATTCATGCCAAGTTTTGTTAAAATTGGCCCAATGGTTACTAAGGAGAAGATGTTTTAAGATTTCAAAGTCAAAAACTGCCCCACCCTGCCACGCCCATATTTGGGCATAAATCAAAATTTAGTGAACAACTTTTGAAAAGGGGCACCCAAGGAACATTCATACCAAATTTGGTTGAAATTGGCCCAATGGTTACTGAGGAGAAGATGTTTAAAGATTTCTACGTCAAAAACTGCCCCACCCCTGCCAAGCCCATATTTTCGAAAAGGGTCACTCAAGGATCATCCATGCAAAGGATGGTTGAAATTGGCCCAATGGTTACTGAGGAGAAGATGTTTAAAGATTTCAAAGTCAAAAACTGCCCCACCCTGCCACGCCCATATTTCAGCATAAATCAAAGTCCCCCAAAAAATCTTTTTAAAAGGGTCACCCAGGGAATATCCATGCCAAGTTTTGTTGAAATTGGCCCAATGGTTACTGAGGAGAAGATATTTAAAGATTTCTAGATAAAAAACTGCCCCAACCTGCCACGCCCATATTTGGGCGTCAATCAAATTTCACGAAAAACTTTTGAAAAGGGTCACCCAAGGAACATTCATGCCAAGTTTTGTTAAAATTGGCCCAATGGTTACTAAGGAGAAGATGTTCTAAGATTTCAAAGTCAAAAACTGCCCCACCCCTGCCACGCCCATATTTTGGCATAAATCAAAATTTAGTGAACAACTTTTGAAAAGGGTCACCAAGGAACATTCATACCAAATTTGTTTGAAATTGGCCCAATGGTTACTGAAGAAGATGTTTAAAGATTTCAGAGTCATAACTGCCCAACCCTGCCAAGCCCTTATTTGGGCATATATAATAATTCTGCGAACAACTTTTGAAAAGGGGCACCCAAGGAACATTCATACCAAATTTGGTTGAAATTGGCCCAATGGTTACTGAGGAGAAGATGTTTAAAGATTTCTACGTCAAAAACTGCCCCACCCTGCCAAGCCCATATTTTCGAAAAGGGTCACTCAAGGATCATCCATGCAAAGGATGGTTGAAATTGGCCCAATGGTTACTGAGGAGAAGATGTTTAAAGATTTCAAAGTCAAAAACTGCCCCACCCTGCCACGCCCATATTTGGGCATAAATCAAAGTCCCCCAAAAAATCTTTTTAAAAGGGTCACCCAGGGAATATCCATGCCAAGTTTGGTTGAAATTGGCCCAATGGTTACTGAGGAGAAGATGTTTAAAGATTTCAAAGTCAAAAACTGCCCCACCCTGCCACGCCCATATTTGGGCATAAATCAAAGTCCCCCCAAAAAACTTTTAAAAAGGGTCACCCAGGGAATATCCATGCCAAGTTTGGTTGAAATTGGCCCAATGGTTACTGAGGAGAAGATGTTTAAAGATTTCAAAGTCAAAAACTGCCACGCCCTGACACGCCCATACTTGGGCTTCAATCAAAATTTAGTGAACAACTTTTGAAAAGGGTCACCCAAAGAACATTCATACCAAATTTGTTTGAAATTGGCCCAATGGTTACTGAGGAGAAGATGTTTTAAGATTTCTAAGTCAAAAACTGCCATGCCCTGCCACGCCCATAATTGGGGGTCAATCAAAATTTAGTGAACAACTTTTGAGAAAGGTCACCCAAAGAACATTCCTACCAAGTTTGGTTGAAATCCGCCCTGTGGTTACTGAGGAGAAGATGTTTAAAGAATTGTTGACGCCTTCCGAAGCACGATGGACAAAAGGTGATACCAAAAGCTCACCTTGAGCATGTTGTGCTCAGGTGAGCTTAAAGCAGGTAAGCAAACATTGTGGCTACAAATGAAGACATAGAAAACAAACTTGATAGCTAGTATATTCTATATGCCTCTTAAATTTCAAATATTTTGCACCATCTTAAATGAGAGAAGGTTAAAAAACTGTCATTTAATGATTAGTCAATTTAATTTGTACAGTGCATTAAAGCTGCCCAAAGTAATTTTGTTTCATTAAGATTCAAGAATAGAATTTAATTTTTCTTTACTTACTTTTCATAGGAATGAAGGTTTGTTCCTGGCATCTCTAATTTCTGTAAATCAGAGCTTGATCCTGTAAAATTAAAACAATTATTTCTTCACTTTACTGTATGTAAAGACCATCACCACACAATTCCACATTTTTATGCATCAAAGAAATATAGGTAAGCAAAACATTGTGAGAAAAGAAGAAATTCCTTGTTACAAGTAATTTCTTCTTTTCCAATAGTATTTTCTACCTAATTTGGATGTTATTTTTCAATTTGGACAAATGTTTTTGTCTACAGCCTCTTTTAACATGGACCAGACATTCTGAAATGCATTCTGTATCCTCTTTCAATTTGAACCAGTCTAAAACTAAATTTGTCACCTGGTAATCAATAATAGACAAACTACAGCTGATTTCTAAAGAAGCTTTTGATAAGAGCAAAATTTTAATGCTCTGCAATTAGTTATACTTATAACTGAGCTAGTATATTAACCCATTACCACAAAACAACATTTTAGACTGGTTGAAACTCAAAGATGTTGCAGGCAACAATTTTTACATAATGATATTTTAATTTCTTTTAAGGTAGTAAACATTGTGGATGATGAAGAAATTGCTTACAAATTAATTTTATGTTCCTTTACTCATGATGCTGATAATTAAGCCACTTTGACAGTGCCTAAACTTAACTAAAAAGATAGTATTAAACAACAAAAAAAGATTCTTACCATAGGCCATGGCAGTAGCAGCTTTTAATTTTCTTTTATACCTGAAAAAGTAATACATATTTATGATGAATAATCTTCTTTTCTTATGCTCTGATAGATGCCATTTTATATGTAACTGAAGTCCTTGTCTTGATCAAGAATTTACCTTTATATATATGGTTCAAATATTGCCACTGACAATAAAACTAGAACTTGTCGTCAGAGGCTTGTTTTGAAAAAAGTGTCCAATTTCAAGGGGAGATAATTCTCTGCCAGGGGGAGTTGAGACTTCTAAATAGTTTTATTATTTTCGAGGCAAAATTGTAGGATTTTGTGACCCAAAATTACTTGTTTTTTTGTAAACGGATGGAGGGATGGACAAACAAAAAGACAGGTAGAAAGAGTGATTCCAGTTTACCCCCTGAAACTTTCATTTTGGGGGGTAATAAAAATAGATTTGCTACTCAATTCATTCACTTAAATCAGAGATGGACTTTGAACTCCAGCATTTATGTTGAGCATTTTTATTTGTTAAGGAACTTAACCCATTCCCAAATGATAAAATTTTAGACCAGTCCAAATTCAAAGGAGCTGCAGACGACAATTTTAAGCTGATGAAATCTTTAAAATCTTTGTCTTTTGGGGTAAAAAAACATTGTGGATAATGAAAAAATTGCTTGTATCAAGCAATTTCCTCATTTTCCACAATGTTTTCCAAAGCTTTCATACTGAGGGGCGTTTAAAAGCATCATTGTGTGGGAATGGGTTATACGCTACAACTATGATGTTTAGGTCCCAACCAACCATTTGCCTTATATCTCATTCCCCTGACCACATATTATGACCTTAAAATAACATTGATCACTACCCCATTTGGACTACCATGTCAGATGTTAGTTGGCTTGGCCATCCATCCATCAATTGACAACGCCATACATTGTAAACCAAATAATAGTGGCACACTCATTCCATCTTCATTTGATTATCTATACCATCTTCATTATATTTGCTATTCCAATATAAAGGTACTATTCATGACTGATATAAAATATAATAGCTATGGCACAACCTAGTAAATCAAGGAAAGTGTCAACAAGAATAAGCCCAATCTTTGTTACATTCTCTATTCCAAAACAAGCATTACTTACTGTTCATGACTGATATAGAACACAATGGCTATTGCACAAAATAGTAAACCAAGAAAAGTGGAAACAAGAATTAGCTCCATCTTTCGTATATCTCTATTTGAATATAAACAATACTTACTGTTCACGACTGATATAGAACACAATGGCTATTGCACAAAATAGTAAACCAAGAAAAGTGGAAACAAGAATTAGCTCCATCTTTTGTATATCTCTATTTAAATATAAGCAATACTTACTGTTCACGACTGATATAGAACACAATGGCTATGGCACAACATAATAAACCAAGAACAATGGCAACAAGAATTAGTGCCATTTTGAACACATTTTCTAAATCTTCTTCTTCTGCAGCTACTACAACAGGCTGAAAATAAAAAAATTGTACTTTTAGAATTTGTATTATGAATTTACTTTTTTTCACATAAAGGTCCTTGTTTTTTCTTAGCAAACAGTCATCATAAATATCTTTGTCTTACTTTTTTACCCATTTTCAGACTATAGACTGGTTTAACCCTTTCCATTTTTTTTAATTCTGGTCAAAATTGAAAGAAGTTGCAGATGAAAATGAAAATTGGATGCAATTTCAAATGAAACCATCATTTGTGGTAGAAAATATTGTGGGTAAAGAAGAAATTGCATGTTGCTCTTCTTTTTTGACAATGTTTTCCTCAATTAAAAATCACAGTGATGTAAAATCACGGATTTGCACATGAAAGGGTTCAACTGAAAGAAGGTGCAGACAACATTTCGTAGTTAATGAAATTTTAAAAAATTGTTTATTGTTTGAGGTAGAAAATTGCTTATGACAAGCAAATTCTTACTTTATTACAATGTTTTAACAAGCTTTGTGTTTACAAAAGTGTGATTGTGTTGGAAAAAGGATGATTTTTTTGTCATGAAGGATGGATTTGTTGTTCATTAAGTGAACAAAAACCATTTTTTGACCATTAGACAAAGTATAGCTTTTGTTGTTCACAAAATGAACAATTTGATTTGTCAATCAATTTTCTATTTTCAGACACTGTCTGTTAATTGAAAGGATGTGTAGAAAAACAATTTAAAAGTAATTTAAAACCTGGAAATTAGATACAGGAAATGTGGCAAAACAACAGATCAAGATTGTTTGCATGGGGTTTATCATCAGTTTCAAAAGTATTTCAGTCACATCGCGGCTGCTGGAGCACCTAACAATGGTTTCCTGGTATCTCTCGCACCAGTACTAAATCCTTTCCGAGCCTCCAGATGCCCCATCAGCCCAGTGTGTTCTTGAGAGCAATTTATATTGGGCAATGAACTTTAATAAATAAAGTTGAATGAAAATAAACTTACCACTATTTCCAGTACTTTGTACTGATATCTTAACTCTAATAAGGCCTCAGCATTTGCATCTATAACTCTGAAAGGCAAATAAAGTACAATATGTAATAACCTTGTAATTGGACCTTCAGTCCATCAGAAGACCTCTAACTTAAGCTAACTACATTCATATGAACAGAAAATATCTACATACCAAACATGGTGATCTTGCAATAACTGAAACACATTCCAGAACAATTTATTTGCACGTCTTTACTGGAAGTTGAGTTTGTGCAGGTGCACAAATTTTGCTTCTAAAAAAATATTTCACTACGTCAAAATGTATAAATACCTGATTCTCTTATATGATAATTTAATCATAATGTTTGAATTTAACCCATCACTAGTTAATTGAGTGATTTTCAAGAAAACAAAATATATATTGATTCATAAAATTGTGTGCTCACAGAACAAAGAAGATGAGGACAAACAGAGGATTGAGCTCATTTTTTTCATAAACTCAGAAGAATATAAGACCACTGAAAATTGAAATGTAAGCTTCTCTAACTTAACCCATTCCCACACAGCAAAACTTTAGAGTTGTCAGAATTGAAAGAAGCTGCAGACGACAATTTCAAGTTAATGAAATTTTAGTTTTTTTCATCGTTTTGGATAGAAAACATTGTGGATAATGAAGAAATTACTTGATACAAGCAATTTCTTCGTTATCCACAATGTTTTCCAAAGCTTTTTTCTTAAGGGGCGTAAAAAGGAGGGATTAAGTTGAAATGGGTTAATAGGAGAATGGTACATTTAAGTTTAAGTACTTTACAAGCAATTTCCATTTCTTCCTTTTTTAAAAAATATTTTTCCATTTCTTTATTTTCTGTTACAGGATCAGATCTAGTCAAAATAGTTACAGAAATTTTAGTGAAAAGTTTAGATAAATAAACAATACCTGAGAAGTTCAGATGCTGATATAGTTTCATTTGTCTTCAAGTCCTCACCATGTATAAACATGTCTGTCCTGAAGAGTAGAAGTATAGAATTTCATTTGTTTTATTAACAAGAGGCCCATAGGGCCTTATTGGTCACTTGAACCCAAAGAGCACAAAAACAGATAAAAGTCAACCAGATAATGCCCCATACTAAATATCAAAGCTCTAGGCCCTCCTGTTTGGTAAAAGAAGATTTTTAAAGTTTTGACTATATAAGCCCTAGGTAAAACTTGAGACTTGCAGGAAAGGCTAATTCCGTCCCTGGGTAACAATTCATATAATCTTGATAGAGTACACCAGCTGGTGCCACATACTAAATAACTGAGCTATAGGTCTTTTGGTTTGGTAGAAAAAGATTTTCAAAGTTGCCAATATGTAAGCTTATGACCCCCCCACACACACACCTTTGACACCCCAAACCCTCAAGGCCATTTTTTGACAGATTTTTTTCTCCTACAAACTTTATAGTCCTTTCCCTTAAGATTCTAAATACCAAATGTGAATCCAATCCAACAGCGGGTTTATGACCAGAATTTTTTTAAAGATGTACCCTTTTTTACCCCTTATTGGCCCCTTATAGGGCCAGAGGGGAGATAACTCCATAGCATGTACAAAATTGAAGCGCCTTCCCACGGG
Organism: Fragum fragum; assembly: GCA_946902895.1. Lineage (NCBI taxonomy): Eukaryota > Metazoa > Mollusca > Bivalvia > Cardiida > Cardiidae > Fragum > Fragum fragum. Next base: position 46,555,168 of record OX336365.1, read on the forward strand.
GAAACTTCCTGCAAATTTCGATTTAAATCCGTCCAAAGGTTCTTAAGAGGAAATTGAAAATGTCAAAAGTTAACGCAGGGCGCACAATGATGGACAAAACAAGATCACAATAGGTCACCATGACCGGTCAAAAATGATCAAGACTTATTTTGCTGAAGTAATAATAAGCACTAGTCGATCC